>JAGXOD010000055.1:0-467500 GCA_020368025.1 Brachyhypopomus occidentalis
GTTTTCCCAGTTTAGTTCCAAAGTGACTTTTATGCAGGAAGTTGTGTTGAAACGTCAAATCTGCTCCTTGCTAAAATGACGGTCTCTGTCAAATGCGCTCAAGAAATATATAGACTATTATATGACGTCACAAACGAATTACGTCAGCCAGTGTGACGCCATTCAGCGGCTGTTTAGACCATGGGTATGACAAGCTTCAGCAGATAATCTAGTTAAAATGACTACAGTTTATTTCGCACTCTATATCTTATTTATAACCATAACATAAGAATATAAGAAATATAAGAATATAAGAAATAATTAGGCTGTGTGGCTACTGTTTAAAAGTATAAAGAAATACAGCACTACTTTCATATTAATCAAAGAATTGTTCACGTTTCCCTCGGGAGACAATCACGCGCTCTGTGTTCTTCTCTATCCAAAATAATCGCTTTGAGGACCAGAGTGCATAGTAGTCTAAGTAAAATGAAAAAGGTAATGGCACTTGTATCTGTGCACAGTATAATTTTCTTCCAAACAAAACAAGTAAATGTAAACTATAACAATGACAACAATAATAAGGATTCTTCATAAGTAATACTGTGACGTCGTCATTGAACGCACAGAAGGCGAGGGGTTTCGTTTAATGTCTTTATTTCTTTATTTTCCATGAAGACAAACAAATATAAAGTCTGGGGCTGTTGCAGCCGGCGAGCCTTAATGCGTAAATGATGCGCAGGTTTGACCTCGAGAAAGGCAGTCTTTGTCGCACGCAGGGAACAGCTCCTTAGTGCTGTTTGACGTAGCAATGCACAGCGGGGAAGACGGCGATGTGCGATCTTAAATAATAATGATTCAAGTACAGACAGGTGTGCGTGATCTCAATAAGTGGGTGATTGAGATGGAATGAGGGACTGCTTGTGGGCGGGGCCGGCGACCCGTGACAAACGCAAACCCATGCAATTATGCAAATACTTTATTTCTTAATATAGTCATGCTATGAAATTGATAAACTAGCTGAATTGTAAATGAGTTAGTGCTGAGTTGTAAATTAAGAAATTCTTAGAAAATGGTTTATTATTCCAAAATATAATTTTTCCATGGTTGGAAAAATGCTTTTCTGAACTTTGCATAATTCTATTACTGCTGATTAATACACAAAAGTTTTAATCCAGTTTTGTTCACCACCCTAATGTAATGTAATGTAATAAATTACAGCCACAAGCTTCCTGTGCAGCAGATGGTAACTTTGTCAGCGTCTCTGATTCAGCAGTTAAAATATTATTTTATAATAGACATTTCAGAAAATTAATTATGAAAAAAGATTCCAAGCAAGACACAAAAAGATAAAGCTACAAAACTATTTATGTCTACTTAAGGCTTTCAGAGGCGTGCCTCGCAAATCATTGTAGATGATACCAAGCAACATTTCCTCCACCTAGATATTGCTAGGTTTTTCTTAATAGGCTACAAATTTTCCCCCTGAAATGTATATGGATAAAAAAGAATTTAATTTGAAATTCTGGAATCAGAGTCGCTGACAAAGCTAGGCTATACCTCCATCTGCTGCACATAAAGCTCTCTTCTTGACCAGAACAAAGGGAATATGTTCCTACTGGAAATAATCCAGCATATCCTGGTTCACACTCACTGTCAGCAGAATGACAGTGGTTCACATTCACTGTCAGCAGAACTGCATGGTTCACATTCACTGTCAGCAGGTTGCCTATTAACTTCATGGCACAAAATTTCCTCCTTGAACCTAAGATTCCAAGATCATATGATGGAATTCCATATAAAATTATTAACCCCATGTCTGATATGTAGGTCAACTCCACTGCAGTACAAATATATTCCTTGGTTAACCATGTTACGTGTATGTGCACACAGGTCATGATTTGTGCACACATGCCAGTGTTTTACAGGTACAGCCTGTGGGTGAAGCCTCACCGTTTTAAAGGGATGCCACTAGAGGGTGAGAGGAGAAGACATGTGGGAGAGATCACAGAAGAAGAGCAGTTTGCAGTTATTTTCACTGTTGGTTATCTTTTTAAAACATAATGTTGGACTGTCAGACTTTTCTTGCTTTTGAAGAACATTCATGTAGGCTATTTACTTTTCATGGGAAAGGATTTAATAGAATCATTATCATTGGACTCTCAGTTACTTGTCCGTCACTGTTCCTTTTGTCTTTTACATGCACCTCTTCGTAGTCCATAGAAAACTACAGCTGGAGAATACCTGCTTCCAAGTATGTGATATGAATATAACTAAGCATATGAATGTTCATCTAACAGTTGCCACCTACAGGCTGGGGAGGTCATTGCTGCAGCCTGGAAATTGAGTTGGCTTCATGGATTATGCAATTGGTAAGCAGCTCTGTCTACCTTTGGTCTATGTTCTGTAAGCGGATGTATCTGAATGAGCAGTGCATCGCAGATCTCACTGCAGTATCACGTCTCTGATGCTACTCGCATGTGTGCATGCCCTTTCAACACCCCTACCCCCACTGTGTTGTACCAGTTCGCTTTGAGTGTCCCCTGAGAAGGTAGCCAGCTGTGTAAGCTCCACATTCCATATTTTAAAATACTGAAGAGTTGATATCTCACTTTATTCATGTAAACATGCAATTAGTAGTTTGTATTCCTTGATAGCCCGCTGAACTGGGCCTAGCATATAGTCCCTACCAAACTACTACACTGGACAACACTAACTTTTTTTTTATCAGGTATGTCTTTTACATAAAATACAAAAATTATATATTATTCAAAAATAAGGCTGCTATTACACTTAAAATACATACAAAACTGTTTCTACAGTCATACCACTTTTCCATGCTACACGTACAAGTAAGCTGGAAAAAAAACTGTAAAACTGTAAAATGTAAAAACATTTGTATTCAGTGTGCAATATTCATAATAAACAGTTTTTTTTATTATATTTTTTTGCAGGAAGGAATATCATTGTTAATCACTGAGCCACTGATATTAGCTAGCTATGATAATAGCTAGCTGGCTTAGTTGATTTCAGGAAAGAAAACTCCAAATAAACCAAAAAAGTGACATTTAAGTGACAAACAAAATAAATTTGATTTTGTATTTTCCCACAACCAAGCAAGTAAGTAAACAACCAACACACACATACAAATATGTACAAACAATATCTTGAGACGTCTGTTGTTTCAATAAAATATACTTCATTTTTACAGCCAAACACCATTTATGATGGAGACTATGGAGTGCTGAAGGAGGCAAGCGTGTTGGTAATCATCCTATCACTGTTTTATTTTCTAGGTCATCAGTTATATTTACATGGTAGGCAAAATAGTTCATTCTGAATGTAAAAAGAAGTAAAGAACCACAGTTAGGCGTTGATCGAAGAACTGAACTGAAAGGTAAATAATACTTTAATAACGCAGTATAAATTCTATTTGACATATATTATCATCTCACAACACGTTAAACCTTACGGATCAGGGATTGATTTTCTTCTTTACACCCACTTTCGTACTGTAAGGACATTTAAAGGGGGGGTGCAGTTATCCAGCAGATGGCAGCAGAGGGTAACAACTTCCATGATTAGTGTGAGTCTCGCTGCTGAAAGGATACAGACGTATTCATGACATGGTTATAGTTGTTGAGTGTGGTCCTCCTATGCTTCTTCAAACGAACAGCTAGTCTGAGATGTGTAGAATGTTTAGTTACACTGGTTACAATAGGCTTCTCAAACAGACCAACCTGTGAAGTGCAACACAAATCTTTGTTTTATTGTTGTGTGATGAAAAAGTTCAATTTAGGAATGTAGAAGTAACTGTGAGCATGCTTCGAACACACACTTTACTCGGCAAGCCTGTTCCTTTGCGTTGCAGTAGCACCCTGTTTTAGAATTACAACAAAATATATCCCACTTTCAGTGAATTGTTTGTGGGCCAACATAAAGAGACATCTCAAAAGCAGGTGTGTTGAAGTTCACGTGTTGGCATAAAAAGCAGAAAAAACAGAGACCTGCTGAGATGAGGATTGTCATGCAGGGTATCCTAACGTTGTGGTCATGTCTCTGTGTGCCAGGTCCTTAGCGGCATCAATACAAAGATACGTCATATCAAAGTTCTGTCTCTACAACTGCGTGTGGATGTTCAGGCAACTGAACCATATTCTGTTTGAGCATGAATTAACTTGTGCTTTTGGAGAGTGTGCTTCTGTAAGTCAAAGACGCTGTGTGTTGGTGAAAATATGTAATTTTATGTGGTTTAAGAATGTGCAGTGCAGTCACAGGTCATCCCTTTAGTACTTTTGATGTTTGACATTTTAACAAAAGGTCCTGGAGACTAAAATTTACAACTGAGGTGGAAATGAGTTAGCTTTATATCAATGTGCACATCCAGACAATTATGGAGGGGTTGAGGATAAAGGAGGAGCTGGAGAAACCCATCAACAAATAAGGATAGAAGGGTAAGTTTCTCTCCCTCTACTTCCTCCTCTCTCCCTCTGAGCTCACTCCTTGAAGGGTCTCAGTCTGCCGATGTGCCAGAGGGTGGAGCTCTTGTGCTCAGGACCATCAAGCATGAAGACCTGCTGCTGGTGTGCAGAGGGGGGGGGGCTGTATATCAGCATGAACTTACAGACAATTTAGAATTTAGCAAGTCTGAAATGTGAAAATCCAAGATGAGCGTTTACTGACAAAACAGCAGATCTGCACACTTTTATGTGCTATTTAAAGTACATTTAAAAGAGAAACACAATCAAACTACATACAATGTCTGTTTAGTAAAGTGTAACAGCCGCAGAAGCTGAACACTTTGTGCTGAACAGTGAAAGAACTCCAGGACACACATCAGATTACACTTCCAAAAAGAAGTGAATTCCTTCCTCATGTGGACAGGATATAGGTGATAAGGCAGAAGGACCACAAACAGAGTGAAACCAGGTAAGATCCACCCAATAGGAACCTCATAGATTAGATACACATTAACATGTGGTTAAAGTAGATTCAAATAGTGTTTTTGGGTTCCACACACACCTTTCATTATAACAGTTAGAAATCTTAACCTCCAGACTATTTTATCAGTTGAAGTACAATGGTTGAAAACTCATTATTAGCCCAAGAGGAAGTAACCCAACCAACAGAAAGTAGCTCCAATAATGCCTTTGTTTATAGCTGACAGAAAAAATATATACAAAAGCAAATTCATCTAGCACTGTGTACAGCTGATATCTGATGACACAAGGAGATGAAGAAAAGACCACCAGGTAACACTAGTAACATTAGTGTGTGATGCTGTCTGGATCCAAGCAGAAGATACATAACTCCAGTCCTCCAGAACGTCCCCCACAGTCCCACAGTCCCAGGGAGCCAGCCACCTAGTCTGATTACAACCACCTTATAAAGTGCTTTATCCAAAACAAAATCAACATAAACACTCTTTTTATCATTATAATAAATCTGCATGTTTTGTAAGTATAACATTGAAGTCGAGGGGAAGGAGGGTTTGGAGAAAACCATTAACCAATGAGGATACAAGGGTAATTTTAGGCACAAGCAGAGAGCACACTCTCTCTCCCTTATCTCTCTCTCTCTCTCTCTCTCTCTCTCTTCCTCTCTCTCCCCCTCTCCCCCTTTTCCTGTGTTCACTTCTTGAAGGGCGTCAGTCTGCCGATGTTGTGCCAGAAGGTGGAGCCCTTGCGCTTGGGTTCGGCGAGCATAAAGACCTGCTGCTGGGGCACGGAGGTGGGCAGTGTCGGGTGCTTCTGACGCAGCAGGAAGTCATAGTACGGCCTGGTCACTGCTGTCAAGCACAAGAGACAAAACACATACCCACCCATTTACCAGAGTACTACACTGGAGATCTTTACTGGAAAAAATGATGTCAAGTGAAAGCATGATAAATGTAGGCAGTGTATCTAATATTTCTTTGCCTTAGTTTATGATTTTTAAAAACACATTTCTAGGCATTTTCACGTATTTTAATATATATTTTAAATCTTAGTGCAAAATATTAATGTAGATAATTTAGCTTATGTTAAGGAATAAATGCTTATAGGAATTCAAATCAGACAGTGCTGAAAGACGTTTTTACTTGATAGGATCTTTTTTTTTTTACTTAAAATGTTCTAACAATTTTATATTGGTCTTAACATGGACACCTATTTCCATTCTCATTTCAAAAAGGGAAAACACACACTTTTTACATGATCTAGAATCTTTGCATCAAATATTAATCTTTTTCTGACTTTCCAAAAATTTCCAGTTGGAAATTAGTGCTTTTAAATTCTGTATTGTTCAAGACTTTGTCGATCTACTTAACCCTGTTCATCTCATTACGACTACTACCACAACTTACTATTAAACACACACACACACAGTGTGTGAATAGATACAGTGTGCATTTGTCAGTCACATGTCATTCAGCTCACTCTTTTATGATGTATTGAGGGTATAAAAAACTAGTGGATGAAAGAGCAGCCAAGGGAAATGCAGTGTTACATTCCCAATCTAGTGCTACTACTTATAAAATTAACTAATGCTATCTAGTGCACTACACCTCAAATGTGTACAGCATCTCAGACTCCACCAGTTCCAGCTAATTTACCACTCGTTCATTCCTCACAGATACGGTTATAAGTGAATGAAGAGTGACTGTTCTTAGGTAGTAGATAAGGTTCAAACTCTTCATATCACGTCATATCAAGTCCTTCAAAAGCTCCGTACTGGTATGTCTGCACAAAGTAAACTACACACTGGAGTCCAGAACTCCTGCTTGAGCAGAACTGAGCTGCTCAAGGGTGGAGGTGAGGCTGAGGTGTGTCCCCACCTTTGGGCTTCCCAGCTGGATGGCTCTTGCATGCGTTCAGCATGGCTTGCTTCTTCTGGCCCTCAGTGATGGAAAAACCTGCAGTGACAGACAGGAGAAGTGAAGAATGCTTTTGATGTATTTTCCTCCTGAGGACTCCTAAGAGCTTCTGTAGTGTTTCTGGTCTACTACGGTTTCTTTTTTTCCCATTTAATTATTAGAGCAGATGACAACCTGAGGAGGTTTCATGTGTATCCATTAATTTTCAGTGATCGTTCTTAAGGACATATGGCAAGCAGTTCTTTAAATCAAAATCAGGCAGTTCAGGGCAATTCAAGGAGCACTACGACCACAATGTTCTAACATGGCTGAATTAAAATGAATAAAAGTCACCTAGTCACCTATGTTAACTGACCCATAACAGTAGTCACTGCTATACCTTTTATACATCAGAGTAAAATATTATATATAAAACAATATAATATATATATATATATATATATATATATATATATATATATATATATATATTTGTTTCAATGCAAACTACACAGAGTTTGAGGATATTTATGTGAGAGTCTCTAGCCAAGGGCTGTGCTCTAGCTCAAGTTTAGGTTTGTACCACAAACCTGCGCCTAAATATTCTCCACCCAAAATAGGAAGGAGCAAGCCTAAAGCCCAGACTGGTGGTGGAGTCTGGGCAGCCTTGCTCATAACAGTCATGCTGCATTACTCCACAACATGACATGGATTTGTGTCTGCTTATCTGTAAGATTCTTCACTTGATTCTGATTCCAGTAATTCCAGTAAAATATCCTAATCCCAGCATCAAATTCCCTGCTATTTACAGCGGGTTAGTGTTTTAGCTGCTCTGACATACCTGAGTCAACATGATTACTAATGAGCTGGTTTGTTTGGGAAAATAGAAAGGCAAAACTATCACCAGAACACTAACAGAGTGAGCAACAGAGCAGAGAGTGAGCTTTAACTACAGAGCAGAGAGTGAGCTCTAACAGAGCAGAGTGAGCTCTAACAGAGCAGAGAGTGAGCTTTAACAGAGCAGAGTGAGCTCTAACAACAGAGCAGAGAGTGAGCTTTAACAGAGCAGAGTGAGCTCTAACTACAGAGCAGAGAGTGAGCTTTAACAGAGCAGAGTGAGCTCTAACAGTACAGAGCAGAGAGTGAGCTTTAACAGAGCAGAGTGAGCTCTAACAACAGAGCAGAAAGTGAGCTTTAACAGAGCAGAGTGAGCTCTAACAGTACAGAGCAGAGAGTGAGCTTTAACAGAGCAGAGTGAGCTCTAACTACAGAGCAGAGAGTGAGCTTTAACAGAGCAGTGAGCTCTAACTACAGAGCAGAGAGTGAGCTTTAACAGAGCAGAGTGAGCTCTAACTACAGAGCAGAGAGTGAGCTTTAACAGAGCAGAGTGAGCTCTAACTACAGAGCAGAGTGAGCTTTAACAGAGCAGAGTGAGCTCTAACAACAGAGCAGAGTGAGCTTTAACAGAGCAGAGTGAGCTCTAACTACAGAGCAGAGTGAGCTTTAACAGAGCAGAGTGAGCTCTAACAACAGAGCAGAGAGTGAGCTTTAACAGAGCAGAGTGAGCTCTAACAACAGCAGAGAGTGAGCTTTAACAGAGCAGAGTGAGCTCTAACTACAGAGCAGAGAGTGAGCTTTAACAGAGCAGAGTGAGCTCTAACAACAGAGCAGAGTGAGCTCTAACAGTACAGAGCTGAGAGTGAGCTTTAACAGAGCAGAGTGAGTTCTAACAGTACAGAGAGTGTGCACACTGCACACTACACAACATCACACTGCAATGGAGGTGATACTCCATCTCTTCAGCTTCCTGAGAAGGGGTTTAGTTCACTTAAGTGAGGTAACTCAAGAAGTGATGGAAAAGGGGTTTAGTTAACTTAAGAGAGATTACAGTCATTCTTCTCTGCATGGGGGTGGCTATTAATAAGATATCTACATTCTTCAACAAGAAAACATGTATATTTCTGCATGTTGTGGGGAGGTTTTTGTATGCAGTGTGGATATACATATCCACTGAATAGCCACTTTATACGAGACGCCCACCTAGCGTGTTGACTGTGGAACGCCGATTCTTGACATCCTTCACTGACCCCTTTTGTTGATGAGTTGTTTATGTGTACAGGGGAATATAGCTTAGCGGCACCAGGAGAAGCAATACACACAAAGTACAAAACAGAAGACCAAACACAGAGTTTAAACACAAAACTAACAAGGGAACTAAACTAGAAACAGGTGGCAATGATTACAAGGGGCGTGGTTACAAATTGAAGAGGGGTGTGGCAGGAAAACACATGGTGAACCAAAACAAGGAGATGACAGATAGACAGAGGGGCTAAACAGAACACAACAACAAGACTGACAAGTAGGGGTGGAGCTATATGTGACAATGAGCATGAGTTGTGTGTTTGTGTGTTTGAATCTGTGTGTGTGTGTGTGTGTGTGTTTGTGAAGGGCGCAGTAGATCACCTGTTTCACGGTCATGCTGCACCTGCTCCCGCTCGTCGGCGAGGGCTCGGAGCCAGCGCTGCTTCTGCTCCGGCTTCTTGGCACACAGCAGGTGGACCTCACTGCCACTGAGCGAACGCAGCCGCATGCCGTTCTTCACACTCATGTTCAGCTCCTTGTCCTTACCATCCTCCACGTCCAGCACCTCCATCTGGTCCATGTCCATCCTGCCCTTGTAGTACAGTATGTCTCTCCGCAACAGATCCTGTCCCGTGAACAAGAGAGGACTCGCGGATCAAAGACAGTCCAGAACTGACATGGACTTTTTAAGTGTCCCCAGTCCCCAGTCTAATAAGACTTGTGAAGAGCTCTCTGATAATAATCTAACGTGTGACTCAACTTTTACAGTACACCACCCAAAGGGCAGCTGTGACTCAACTTTTACAGTACACCACCGAAAGGGCAGCTGTGACTCACCTTTTACAGTACACCACCCAAAGGGCAGCTGTGACTCACCTTTTTACAGTACACCATCTGGTGATTGAACAGGAAGAACATGCGTTGCTGGCTCTTAGCTTGAGGTGGTGTGATCTTTGTCAGCTCTCCAGAGAAGATCAAGTCTGAACTCCTACTCAGAATGTCTTCACCCTGATGTGCAAATGCACACAAATCTTTTTAAAATGTATTTATTGTTTTAAGAAGTGAAGCAATCTGACATCAGCACATCTGAAATTAAGTTTATATTTTCATTGTATTATTGATTCTTTCCTGACTTTCCTGACTTTAGGACTGCAATCACTCTGGCTACCACCCACCTCCCAATCCTCTATGGAGCTCTGCCATTGGGCAATCCTATCCACGTTCTCCAAACGCCTCTTTCTCTCATTAATCAGCCGGGCCACGTTCTTCATCCCATTTAATGCTGCTTCTACATCTTTGTAGTCCCTGAAACAAAAATTAAATTAATTGATCAATTCAATTCAATTCATAATTTTTTGTTATTATTGTCATGAAGTGTATTATGTAGAATTAATGCCGTTACTGTTACACTCAGTTAAACTATGCAAAAGCTTAATGTAATGGGAGCTTAACATACAGTGAGTGAATATTAAACAAGTACATAAAACCAGCAAAACATAAAGCGCTGGGGTAAAGCTACATATGTATAACTGATAGGTTATACGTAGATTTAATGAGATTTATTCTGCAAGAAATAAAGAGAAACAGAAAATACAATAACCTAATCCTCAGTTACCTAGCTAGTGAAGATACCTTCAGTGAAGTCCCTGTCCTTGAGTGAACTGTCCTGAGCAGTATGACTCATGTTTACCTTGTTATAAATGATGACTTGTACTTGAAATGTTTGCCTGGATTTTTATGAGAGACCTCTGGCAGGTCACTGGGTACCTGTGTTGGGCTTAGTGTACCTTTGTTGGGGGTTGGTGCATTGTGGATGGGGGTGTATGTTCTGGGGCTTGGTTGGTGTGCTGGAAGTTGATGTATGTGTGGTGGAGGTTGGAGGATGGTCAAAGGATTACCTGTTTTGGGGGTATATGTGTTGGGTTTTGGTATAGCTGTGCTGGGGATTTGTGCGCTAGGGGATGGTGTACCTGTGTTGGGGGTTGGTAAACCTATGTTTGGGAGATAGCTTGCTGGAGGAGGGTGTACCTGTGTTGTGGCTTAGTGTACCTGTGTTGTGGGTTGGTGTACATGTGTTGAGGTTTGGTGTACATGTGTTGGTGGTTGGTGTACCTTTGTTGGGGGTTGGTGTACCTACGTTTGGGGTTGGTGTACCTGTGTTGGGGTTTGGTGTACCTACGTTTGGGTTTGGTGTACCTGTGTTGGGGGTTGGTGTACCTACGTTTGGGGTTGGTGTACCTGTGTTGGGGGTTGGTGTACCTGTGTTTGGGGTTGGTGTACCTGTGTTGGGGGTTGGTGTACTGTGTTGGGGGTTGGTGTACCTGTGTTGTGGGTTGGTGTACTTGAGTAACTCAGCCAGCTGCAGAGGGTACTTGCAGATCTTCTGGACGGGTGTAAGGAGGAAGCCATCCAGAGAAATGTCAATCATCTTTTGCAGCAGGCGGCAAGCCTCAAAGAAGAACACATACTTGTTGAGCTTCATGAGTTTGGAGAGCTGTACGCAGGCGTTTGGGTGATTGTTGCAGTACTCTGAGTAGATCTGGAAGTCTGTTTGCTGCAGAGAAACAAAGCATAATGGCATCAGTGATCAGTCATGTACACCAAACCTCAACACAGGTACACCAACCCCAAACGTAGGTACACCAACCCCCAACACAGGTACACCACAGCAGAAACGTAAAAGTTTAAGTTAAAAAAGTTACTGTCTTCCTTTTAGATCACCGTATCACCGAGGTTATTTCATTCATTAATTCCACATACTGGTGAATTAGCTAACCATGATTGAGCAGCTTTGCCATGCATCTCTGCATCAAAGGCATGACATTAGAGATGACTGCAGGAAGTGGTGATTAAACGTAGCTAATTTAAAAAGGGAAAAAACGTACATGTTCTAAAAAGCAGGAGCCGATCTCACTGAGATGGGGCTCGTCCTTGTTGAACTTTTTCTCCAGACATTTCAGGAAGTTCTTCTGAAAGCGATAGATGTCCTCAATGTTTCCAAAGATGGTGCACAGCTGTTCCTCTGTAAACATGTCCATGCGCTTTCGGCACTGTTTGATGTAACCCTACAGAGAGAGCAGACGGACAAACCGAGGTCAGTTAACGCCAGGGGTGTCTTATTTTACCAGGACCAAAAACCACAATGAAGTCCACAAAGCCTTGCTAAACAGTACAAGGTCTGAGTTTTGCTTAGCCTGAGAAAAACATTTTAAGCTTTTTTATGCTATGCTTTTATGCTTATATTTTATTTATAAAAAGCAAACAAAAACAATCATACATTGCAATAATATTTCTACATGCTACGCTTTTCAAGGCAATATGCCTTGAAATATATTAAAATCAGGCCAGCAAGTTAACACCACAGCTAGCATGTTACTGCTGGTAGATTTACAGGCTCTTGCAGGAACACGGCTAATGGTCAGTTCACCGAGATACAATGGGTATGAATGCATTTGAATTTCAATAAGACCTTTAAGTTTTAAAAGAGGTGGCTAGTTCAGCTGTTTGACAACTTTTAAAATATGCTCCCTCATGAGTTTAGCACTTTCTGTAAGCCAGAGATGGAGTTCTTTGGTAGGCCAGACAGAAGAGTGCTATGGTAGTGTAGATGAGTTGACATAAAAGCATGAGGACATTTTTGCTGTTAGCTGCTGAGAGAATTTAATGGGTCTTGAATGCAGGCAAGGTCACTGTCAAAAGTAACACTAATGTTTTTGACACTGTTTTAGCCTTCAAGGACAGGGCCTTTAAGGGCAGTAGTCTTGTTTGTGATAGACAATAACAAGGAATTCAGATTAATATTGGTCCAAGGGTCTAACCTTGAAGTACCCCAGAAGACGGTGAATGGATGAACGATTTTCGATTGTGACATAATATATTCATGGAACAAATTTAGTGTACAGCCAGAAAGACCAACCCAGTTTTGTAGCCAATCAAGTACTATATTGCATCAAAAGCAGCACAAAGATCTAAAAGAAACCAGTGTAGATAGGTTACCTGCATCCTGATTCAATCTAAGATTTAATAACTTTAAGTCCTTTTCTGCGCTGAGCTCAAAATCCAGAATAGAATGACAAATAAAAGCTGCTTGAGATAATCACATAATAGAAATCACATTTTCTCCTAAAACAGCAACACCAATCATTATTTTTTCTACTGCTTAGTCATCTAACCTCTCCAAATGTATACATTCTACTTATCTCATTTCTCCCAGAAAAATCAACAACAACAAAGATCATGAGTGCCTGACAATCCCTGTAAACTGTAACAAATGTTTATTTATTTATTTATGTTTTAATCAGAGTGGCAAATTAACTTTTACATCTGGCAGTGTCTGGTGATTTTACATTTTTCATAGGCTTACCGAGATGGATTTGGGTCAATTACAGTTTACAGGGATTGTCAGGCACTCATGATCTTTGTTGTTGTTGATTTTTCTGGGAGAAATGAGATAAGTAGAATGTATACATTTGGAGAGGTTAGATGACTGCTGACGCCTTGACATGGTTAAAGACATATGGTGTCACGAGTGGCTCCGCCTCTGCCTGACAGTGCGGTGTCAGTGTTTTTCCGTTCCCTCCTAGTTGTCTGTAACCCCGCCCCTCATTAGCATTCCCAGGTGTGTCTTGTTGGTATTACTGTGCATATAAGCCCTAGGTTCTGTGCATTCAGAGCTGATCTTTGTTTATTCTACAGCGTTGTTGTCTTGGTATATGTCTGAACAATCGCTGCGTGTTGGATACGTGTTTATGTGTAACTCCTTGTCTGATCTGACCCAAGCCTGCCTTTATGACCCTGATTATGGATTGCCCTTCGTTAAACCTCACTCTTCTCAGCATTTGCATCCACCTCCCTTTCACTCCACTACACCCTTGGCATCACACATGGTTAAACTATTTATTCATTGTATAATAAAATTAGCTAGGACCCTTCTGGTTGGCTAACATAATTTTGTGACAGAGAGGAAAACTAAATGCAGTGAGAAAACAGACAACTCCAACTGAAGTACCAGCAACACAAACTTATTTTGTCTTCATAGGAAGAGCCTCATTGATGAGCCAGCAGAAAAAACGATACATTAAGGCCATATCAACCCTTCATCAGTGTGCAAAAACCTCACCGGTTTCGTTTAATCAAAGCGGGCTGTCTCACTCAGAACTGAGCTGACCTCACAGATGTCCTTCAGGTGTTTGATGTAGTCTCTCTCCGTGCTCATGATCTCGTTGATGACGTTGGTCCTCATCTGCTCTCTGCAGGGCAGCCCAGGGCCCAGGAGGAGCCCCATTCCTTGGCTGTGCTCCTCCTGCGCCTCCTCCAGCCGGGACAGGTACTCCTCCATCGGCTCATCCTGGTTCACACGCAGCTGAGCAGGGCAGAGACACAAGTTGGGTGGTCAAATGCTGCTGTTGCGTCATGCAATATGAGCAATGGATAAATGACTCTGAAACAGCTGATGATGATGATAAGATTTTTGGTTTAAAATCTACTATAAATTCTGAAGCTGACTGGTTATAAGATGTGAAATTAACACTACCTGAGAGAGTTTAGGTGCTTGTTGGATTATTGCTAATAGATGGCATGCATGTTTTGGCATTATTTTCACATTGCTGTGACATATTACTGTGTCCTTGTATAATTACTTGGCAAATACAAATCATTCTGCAGTAAATTATGTGACAGATGAATTTATGTTCAACGAGCATGCAACCGGAACCTTTGTTTTGTGCATGCCGTGCTACTCACCCTAACGAAGCTGGCGGGGAACCAGCCCTCGCTGTCCAGCACACGCCCCCACCACCACTCCTTATTGGTGGCGTCCACTACTTCAATTACATCACCCGCCTTGAAGCCCAGCTCCTGGTCGTCCATGGTAACATGGTCCCACAGTGCCTCAGCGTACACCACGCTGCCATCGCTGATCAGCTACAGGGAGCAGAAGAGGCAGTCAGATGAAGAGCATGAAGTATATGAGTATGAACGTATATGAGTATGAAGTATATGAAGTATGAGAATGAGTATGAAACAGCACAGCTGGTCAGGATGTGAGTGTAAGATAGTATCAAGAAAAGGAAGAGGAACGTGGAGAACCTACACAATTAACATCTCATGGAGAATATACACAGATCTACTTATTGTAGTGGACTAAAGGGGGCACAGAGCTGAATCTTCACACTCTTTAGATCCTGCTTCTGACATCATCTGCTTAGTTTAATGGTGGAAATGTGAAGCAAGGGCAAGATGGAGCACTGTTTTGACAACCTTCTCCTACTCCTAAGGAATTACATGATCAGGTGAATGGGAGTTAAACCACCGTATAGTGGAAAAAGGAAGAGGCAGGGCAGAAATATAGGCCATTTTCTGCCCTCGCTCTTCTTCTCTCCCTCTCTGTCATAAATCCATCATCAAAGAGAGGGGGAATGTTGGCTTGTTGCTAGGCAACACGTCCACACCATTTCGCCTCTCCACTGATGGTCTGTCACACGGTTTCTGGTTCAGCCATCGTGACGTAGGCAGAACGGCACATACACACAATACACACAAATACACACATGTACACAAAATACAGACACACAAAATACACACATGTACACAAAATACAGACACACAAAATACACACACGTATGCAGAAACACAGATACACACAAACAACACACACACACACACACACACAATACACACACATATTCAGAAACGCACACACGCAATACACACACACAAAAACACATATACACACAATATACACACATATGCTGGAACACAAATACAGACACGTTATAAATAGATGCGTGCTTTTAAACATAAATATGACTGCAGGAGGTGTTATTTAAACTGCTGTGCAACCAATACACCACCTGTGACAATTAACAAGAACACTCATCACAGACTTTAGACATGGACACACACACACGCGTCCTGACGTAAGGGGCTGACTGATAAACATGTGGCTCTTAAGGAATTCACACTGCAATGTGTGTAGAAGAGCTGTGTTAATCCATTTAACCATCTCCAGCTGAGCTCAAGTCCACAGTGGCTCCTCGAACCTGCATTCACTGGTAGTTCATTTATGCCACAGAACAGTTCTTCACGGCCTCTAGAGGTCCAGGTACTACAAATCATCTGTCTTCCCTATGCCTTGTAATCAGCAAATGGCATGACATTATATACCGATGATCAGTTAACAGACCGGCTACCAGGGATCACAAGGTCCAGCCCAACAGGTGACACAGTCGAAGACTCTATCAGCTCTTAATGCAGCCGTCCCTGATCCAAAGCTGTAGCTCCCCACACAGAGCCGAGCAGAACTCTGCTACACATCTACTTCTGAGCACCTGATGATCACGTTCACAGTGGTAGCATTACTGCAGCCTCAGAGAGGCTCAGGTTCTTTACTGCGCATCTTCTGCATCATACTGTAGTTCAGATCCTTTATTCTGCAGGCAAACAGCTCACTCTTCTTGTACTCTCTTTAGTGGCAAAACCTATTTCAGTCACTTAGTCTAAGCGCTATGCAAACCACATTTTGTAAAAACATAGAGATTCTGATATCACAAATGTAGTCAAAAAGCAGCTGAACCTCACAAATGTACTTGTGTCAGTAAATGTGTCAGTCACCCAGGAATCTGTGTCCCAGGACTTAGTGGACAGTGGTAAAAATAAGCATTAATATAATATAAAATATACAAGAAATATAATATATACATCTATAACAATGAGGCAGTATGTAACTGCTTGTAAAAGGTTATCATCATTTACACACTATGTCTCCTGGAGTCACAAATGGCAAAGAACTTTACGTGCAGTGTCAAGAACTGCACGTGAAGTTCAGGGTCACATCACGGATTTCACACAGAAACATTCACGGTAACAGCTACAGTCCCGCCCCCCTTCCTGCCTCCTGTGGTATGGTTCAGTGATTCAACTCAGTCCTTTACCTTTGGCTCTAGGGAGCCCTGCTGAAGTCTGCCCATCCAAACCAGACGTCTTCCGCTCAGTCTCTGCCTCCCTCTGTCTGTCTGCTGCTCCCTCCCTCCGTCTCACCTCTCCTCCTCCCTCTCTATCCCCCCCCCCCCCCCTCCTCTCCTCTCCTCTGGTGCTTGACTCTTTTCTTCTTCGTCCCTCTCTCTCTCTCTTTCTCTCTCTGTCTACTGGAAGGCAAGCAGAAAGATGAGCACCACGTTGACAATGATGAGGAACATCAGGATGAGGAAGACGACCATGCGCTGGGTCTCGGGGTCCATGTTGCAGCGGAGCAGCGTGTCGAGCAGGCCCTGGCGCTGCCTGCTACCCCTCACAGAGCTGCGAGCCATGCGGGCCCCAGCTGCCCCTCCACCCAGGCTCCCCAGCACCCCGCACGCCTCCCCGCCGCCACACGTCTCCTTCCTCCCTCTGCTCCTCCAGCTGGGACGTCACACAGACAAGAAATCACTAATTCTACCTTTCATTCTCTTCTCTTGTTTTGTAACACTACTATATTCCTTGTCCTCCTGCTCTGTCTCTCTCTCTCTCTCTCTCTCTCTCTCTCTCTCTCCGTTCTTTCTCTCCCTCTGTAAGACACACGTGTGCAGGACGCTCCTAGGGCAGCTGGATGGGTGGAACCTCCATGTCTGCGCTGTTCCCAGTTGTTCCCTGCTCTCCTGAAAGTAAACACGGAGGCTGGAGATGCAGCTCGGCTCTGCCTGCAGCTACGCTGGCACAGTCATCCATCTCACTCCCAGCAGCACACTCACACTCGGGCTTCACTCCCCGCCCCTTATTACCACTAGCAACCAATCCGCTAGCTCTTTTCGGAATGTATCCTGGAAACCAAAATGGTTGAGGCAGGCCTTAGCAACCATGGAGAGGGGCGGGGGAGGGGGCTGGTGGAGCAGGGCAATGGGGGGAGAAACAGAGATGAGATGTGTGAGCAAGAAAGGAGAGAGAGAGAAAGGGGGGGGTAGAAACAGAGACTTCAACATGGCTTGATTCTTTATTTGGGGTACTCATTACTCTCTCTCTCTCTCTTCTCAGGACTCCATAATATCAAACACCGAATCTCTTTGGAGGTTGATGAAGTTGCATTTAATTTGTTGCATAACCCTAACCCAAGAAAGGAGAGAGAGAGAGAAAGGGGGGGGTAGAAACAGAGACTTCAACATGGCTTGATTCTTTATTTGCCATATCTGATAACTCTTATTGTACTCATTACTCTCTCTCTCTCTTCTCAGGACTCCATAATATCAAACACCGAATCTCTTTGGAGGTTCAGCAAAGGCGTAAATATATAAATACTTTAACAACTCCATAATATCAAACTTCAACATGGCTTGATTCTTTATTTGCCATTTGGAGGTTCAGGCGAAAGGTTCAGGCGTAAATATATAAATACTTTAACAACTATGAAGTTAATTTACGCGCATTTTAGACTTCAACATGGCTTGATTCTTTATTTGCCATACTTATTTACTCATTACTCTCTCTCTCTCTCTTCACAGGCACACACACACACACACACACACACACAAACACACACACAGTCTCTGATCTCTGTTGAATTCAGTCTAGCCCTATCTTCTATGTTAGCAGGCACTCTGATAGGAAATCAGATTAAAGGTAACATTTTCCTCCCATCGTCTCATTTAAGATCCAGATCAAACCACACACGATCTACTTGTTGTCTGGAGGAGGATGTGTTTTTGAGTCTGGCTTCTTTTTAAAACTTCCTTTTTCATGCCATCTACGGGGGATTTCTCATACTGTCACCATCAGCTCTCTCCTGAGGTGTCTACTTCTGACTCAGACTTCTATAAAGCTGCTTTGTGACAGTATCTGTTGTAAAAAGTGCTATAAATAAAACTGAACTGAAAACTGAATTGCACGTAAGACTAAGAAATTCATATAAGGCTCCAATATAATGTTTAAACTAACTTTGCCAGGCCACTCTGAAACAGTCACAGTTCTTCACACCCCATAATACTAAACAACGGTCTCTTAGGAACGCTACGTTTCTATTTTTCATTACAAACTAAAACACAGAGCAGTTGTAGCCAATACACTACACCTACAGCTCCTTTCTCAGACCCTAGCAAATAAAGCAAAGCTCCTTGTCAGCCCGCCGCCCTGCTGAGCGGAGAAGTGTATTCAAAGATCGCTTCATTATTTTACCCTCCGGGTGGTCTCCTAATCCACCGCACATCACACGGAAAGGCGCGAGGTGAGGCAAGCCAAGGGCAGCCTGCCATCCGACATGACTGGGACACACACAGATTTCCCAGCAGGCCTTGGGAGAACTAACTCCTGCTGAAGAAGATATTGTTTGCTCATACCGCAGTCTGTCACGGAGGACTATTCAGTACAGAATATGTTAAGGCCTTGCTAATAGTGATATTAGCCTTCACTATATTAATAATGGAGAAGACAGCAGTATGCATATGTACCCTCTAACAAATCTACTGTGAGTTATGAGTAAGATAATCAGTCTGCATGTTATAGGATAGGCAAAATAGTATTAGTCTCATGTTCACAATACTGAGCATTCTAGAGGTTGTCCTGTGAATCGGGGCATTCACATTACTGAGCAAATACAAATGATTTTGGTGAAAATCATGGTTCACTAGTGTGTTTTAATATTTTAGAAGGTGTATTGTATAGAATGTGCAATTTATCAGAAGCCAGTGTGTGGCATTGTTTGTCAGTATCATGAAGCCCTTCCACTAATGGAGGGAAAAATGTTACAAAACTTGAGAACTTGAAGGACATGACCTGAGAACTTGTGAAACAAAATTTTCACTTGTATTTTTGATGTGAGAACTTGTAGAATAAAATTTGTACTTGTATATTTGCATTAAATACATGTAGCGTCGCCTGGTGTGCCAGCATTGATGGAGAATGATTTTTTTAAAGCGCTTTTGATGAGTCACGATTTATGGCTCAACCCCCACTGCATGTGTTGCAAAAGTCGAAGGTGCGCACAGAGAGAGAGAGAGAGACAGAGATGTGCTGGGATTCGGGGTAACTGTGCCTCTCACCTCATTTATGGCCAGCTGCTCCCCTGCTCCTCCTGGGTGGCCATAGCGATGGCCAGGGGAGCGCAGCTCCTCATAGAGGTCCTCCTCACTGCCCTCGTCACCCATACCCAGCTTCTCTGGAGCTCCATCAGGAAGGATCACGGCTGCGAGAGACCCAGCCACACACACGGAGTTAATGGATGGAGTTGCAAGTAATCACAGTGCAAATGAACTGAGAGACTGACACAGAGAGAGTGAGAGACATAGAGACAGACAGGAAGTCTATGGCATTGTTCTCCACTTCTCATTGTTTCCTGCTGTAGTTGCAGGAACAGTTCTCACATCTTGCAGCTGAGAGCCAGTGTGTGCAGACTGGTACAATAACCTGACTCAGCATCAGCTGTTTGTTCTGACAGGCACCACTGAAGATTAGATTTGACGACAATGAACCTAAGAACCTTGTGCAGATGTGGATAAGACCAAAAATAGAACACAGAAGAGCTAAACCATCCTTTTGTAGAGACATCAGGCAAAGCAACACAATACAACAGCCTCGTGGTAAGAAACATAGTCATCTTAAAACCAACCAAGGCCAAGCAAACAGGAAAGGAACCAAGCACCTCTCCACAGTGAGACTGGAAACCAGTCCCAGGTGAACACGTCACACTGGGAGGTCATTATTAAGAACACTATACCATCGGGGTCCATAGAGAGCAATCATGGGGACTGAAAACCTCACCTCCAGGAACCAGACTAGACCAGCACTGGACCCGCACTCATGCCCTATGAGTAATCACAGGATTAAAGGAAAATATTCTTCTATAGAGCAGCATTAGTAAAATTTGCTGTAGTTCATCACTGAGGCCATATGGGGTAATGTGGTCTGTACAGGCCACTAAACACTGTTAGCACACATACGCACACACACACATACCAAGGCATGCCCCTCCAAGGCAACAATCCACACACACCTGCCATTCAGTTTAAAAATAGTCTCCATGTCACGACCAATTCTAGTCTGTGATTCTGGTCTTGGCTGGTGTGCATCCACAGCAACAAATCACCGTAGAGACAGACACCATGAGTGTTCAGCTGATAAGTCCCCAGACAGTAAAGGGAAATTGATTCACCGAGTACCTTAACAGGTAAAAATGTGTCTTTCACACAAACACCATAATTCCCAGGTGCAATTTGTGCGCGTCTTATTCTAGCGCTTCATCACGAGGGGCCAGTTTGTGAGCACACGACCACTGTTTGATATTTTCTGCTGACAAAAAATTCATGTATGTATATCTCCTCCATCTATATGATGACTTTTGGATCCAATTCCCTGAAGAATTTCACAACTACAGAAATGCTCCATTTTATTATCTAGATAGATTAGGAAAAGAGTCATTATCTCTATCCATGCATTCATTTTACAAACGTCAAACCAAGCTAAACCAAGAGTGCTATGTATTGTATAGCAGATATGTGTCTATGTATTGGATAGCAGAGAGATCTACTGTGATCACTGTACAGTAATAAGCAGCATAAAGGCTAATCAAACAATTACTTATTCTTAGATTTTCAATTATAACGATACAATTTGGTGTAAGGCTGATATCATCAGTGTCAGATAATGACGGCGGCATGCCAATGACAGATGATTACAGTGTGATTACACACTGTGTCCACTAGGAGGCGATGAATCGCACAATGTTGGGAATGTCAGGCTCTGTGGCAGTCAGTGGACTGGGCAGGAAGCAGGTATCGAGTAGGCTTTTATTTATTAGTGCCTGTGTACATCAGGGCTCTTGAGACTAATCTCAGGAGCACAGGGAAAACAGGTACATAATACATACCACACTCTTCTTCAAACAAGCATAAGTCCATTACACAGCATTACAAACCACCACCTAAAGCCATTCGTCCATTAAAACACTCTGCTAGAAGGATTTCCAAGTCTTCTCTCTCTCTCTCTCTCTCTCTCTCTCTCTCTCCCCCTCCCCTGTCCATTCACCTCAGCAAACTTGCTGTTTGCACTTACCAATAACAGACTGCTCTGTTATTTGTAAATATAGATTTTAACATCAATGTTTATATAAATGTCCTTAAAAATATTCCTTTGATGAGATGAAAAATTCTGTTTATGAATATACAAATGAGGACAGGGATCTCCCAGCCACTGTGGTTATGTGACGTCTGTGTGTTTTTGTTCATGCCTTCATGCATGGAATTAGTGTTATGTGGACTTAAAACGTGTGTGTGTGTGTGTGTGGTATGACAGCCCATCATCAAGCATAGCTCTTTTGCTCTTTCGAGGCTGCTGTTTTTGCAGATATTTGTGCTTGTGGGTGTGTGTTTGGTAGCATTCTTCTCTCAGGCTATGTGTAGTGCAGCTGTTGTGGTGTGTGTGTATGTGTGTGTGTGTGTGTGTGTATGGGGGGGGGTCTTTTTTATCGCTGCAGCAATCTGTGGTGCCACTTGCAGCACAGTTGTGAGAGGCCACGTGAGCCCCCCACATGTTCACACACACACACACACACACACACACACACTCACACACACTCACACACACTCACACACACACAATCATGTAGAGGAGACCAACGGGGTAGGAGCATACAAGCCAGCCTTCTCCAACATGATCAACATAGAGACTATTGCAGAACTGTACATCATACATGCATCATACATGAGCTTACCACATAACAGAGGGAGAATGGTAAATATAGAACAGTAATCCCCATGTATCCAACACACTGGGACACAGTCTCGTTTCCTTAGTTCCTCATCTCTCTGCTTGTTCCTCCATACATGCTTCTGCCTCTTCATCCCTCTGTCCATCCCTCTCTCCCCATCTATTCACTCTCCTACCCCCATCCCTCTTTCAGGGTGCCTCTCTAGACTATCTGTCTCATTTCTGTATCCTCACCCCTCTCTCTATCTCTCCCCTACTCATCCCTCTCTCTATCTCTCCCCTACTCATTACTCATCCCTCTCTCTATCTCTCCCTATTCATCCATCTCTCCATCTCTCCCTATTCATCCATCTCTCCATCTCTCCCTATTCAGCCATCTCTCTATCTCTCCCTATTCATCCATCTCTCTATCTCTCCCTATTCGTCCCTCTCTCTGTCTCTAGTGCTCTCTCTCACAGTCCCTCCGTCCACACACTCAATGAGTGAGTAGCCCCTCAGGGTCGACAGCTCTGAGTACACACACACACACACACACACACACAGAATAAATCACAAAAAGGAAAATTGATAATAATCATCTCTTGTACTCCAGAAAATCAGGATAACTATTGATTTGTCAGTAAGGTTTTCTAATATCTGTTGCCATGTTACATCATATCCCTACTTCAAAATAGAGGTTAAGACCACTGTTCTCCTCCACTGAACCAGATTACTCATGGAGTTCATTAGCTTCCTTGGCTAATACATTTAGAAAAATAGATTCCACTTCAAAGCCCTTAATATAGTTTAATGTCCACACTGCAATCCAGAATACTGCAGCATTACAGAATTTATTTTGTAATTTTGTCATTTTAATATTTATTACTTTTTGACCAAGTCACATTAGACTTCTTCAACCAATCAGTTTTTACATGAATACATAAAAGTCATTACTTTTAAGTGTGTGCATTTCTTCTTCTTCTTCTCTTATCTTATTTGCGATTACTTTCACTACTTTTATGCTTTCTTTCTATGTTTATTGTGATGTCAACAAGACCCCACCAGGTGCAAAACACACCATCTTCACACGCTTTTCACACACACTCATTTGGATGGCCACACAGGCATATTTGAGGGCAGAAGAGCATGTTGGTATTTCCAAGACGAATGACTTCAATGAAGTTAAACATCCACTGAAAATACAGGTGAGTTTCTAGCGACACACTAACACATTCCCACCCAATCACAAACACACATGTATTCACTCAGACACAAACACACATATTTGCACTCACACACAAACACACAGTTCTCATTGCCCCCATCAGTAGGCATCACCCACTGTGCCACCCTCTCAGTGGGCATCAACCCCCCTGACCCCCTCTGCCCCTCTCCAGCGCCCCTCTGTCAGGGTGCTGTCCCACTAAAGGCATGTTCACCCCTTGCAGTTCAAACCCCAGTTCCAGAGGACCCAGGCTGATCCATCTGAATGATTCTGCCTGTAATGTTTAGAGCTTTTTCATTTAGTTTGGTTTTAATTTAATGTGCTATGTGAGTGTGTGTGTGTGTATGAAGAGAGAGAGAGCATGTGTGTGTGTGTGTTTTCATGTCTAAAGTCTGTGATGAGTGCTTGTTAATTGTCAAGAGTATTTTTTTTTGGGGGGGGGGGGGGGGGGTGTATTTATGAAGACAAAATGGGCCATTTCTGGAGCAGTGTGGATGAGACATGATAGATTGTGCTTAAATAAGTTATTTTATATAATGAGAACAATACACACTTGGTCTGTTGTTAGTGAAAGTGGCATTTTGGAGAGTGGGGTGGAGGGGGAGGGGGAGGTGGAGGAGGTTACTGTACCAGCATACACCAGTGGGGTGAGACAGGGAGAAATGGTGAGACAGGAGGAGAGGGGCCGGAGGTGTGAGACAGGGAGAAATTGTGAGACAGGTGGAGAGGGGCTAGAGGGGTGAAACAGGGAGAAATGAGCCGGAGGGGCGAGACAGGGGGAGAGGGGCCGGAGGGGTGAGACAGGTGCCAGAGCCAATTTCCTAGTTCCTGCTCAACTGACACATACTCTCTTTCTAAATGTCTGTCTGTCCCTCTGTCCCTGTCCCCTTATAACTACCTTACATCTTCCTGTTTTCCTCTTTTCTTTCTCCTGCCATTCTCTCTCTCCCTCTCTCTCACTCACACAAACACACACATTCATTTTATCGCCACTCCACTGGAATGTCCTTCATGGTGGTTACACTGGTTTATAATAAGTTCTTATCACTATGGTTACACACTTGACCATTTTGCAATTGCCACCTACACGTTGTGCTTTGCACACCTGTTTACTGTGGAGACGAGGAAAATGTACAGATGAACTCCAGCGTTTGGAAAGCAGGAGCTTCCTGTTATAGAAAACACATATGCATATGCCTCAATGTACAGACAGACATCAGAATGGGGTTTCACATTGACTTAGGTTTACAGTGGCTGAATGCTCCGTCAGATCTGATGAATGCAGGACTGTAGGGCTGCATGTGGAGGGCCTTCTGACCACACACACTCCTCCGCTGCACTCAGCCCCAGGCTGGAGCCCCTGGGTCTGTGTTAGCTGGCCAGCCAGCCAGATAAAGGCATTGTGGCTGGAAGGATTAAGGACACACACTCCTGGCTTCTGGGCGCAGGCTAGTTCTCTATTGCCTCACTGTGGCCAGCTATGCCAAGCCAAACAGAGGATGATGCGAACTCTGTTTGGGAGACATGAGACACACATCACGGTAAACTCACGCGTGCCGCTTCAATTCCTACAACGTCCAATTCCCACCACGCACTACTAAACTGGGTTTAAACGGACACTGTAAGACTCATCACTGATTCTTCACTGTATACCGCACACAGGTATGCATCTCTCTTCTGCCTAAGAGGAGAGGGTCTGGGGACCGATGTCCTTTGTAGTGGTGTCACCAGAACAGAATGTCACCAGGATGTAGGTGGCGAAAGGTCTCCTGATGAAAGGGGCTAAATTTGTCTCAGTCCTGCGTTCTTGAGGCCGTGTGAGGAATGCACAACGAGAAAAGACATCATGCTAGAGTGAAAAAATGGCCTCCACTGGTATTTCTAAGTCATCTTTTCCTTTTCATGCCCTTAATTTCTCTGTCCTCTGTCTTTTTCCTGCCTCTGTCTTCTCTGTCCCTCTGCCCTGGTCAGTGTTGTAAACGTTCCAGCGAGCTCTGAGTTACCGTTGTGCACTCATCATGAGCCTAATGAGTGATAGGGACTGGGGGATCGGGATTATCAGGAAAGAAGGGGCTCTGACTGAGCACACACACCGTTACTGAGGCGACACAACGCGTCATGTACTGAACTCCAAACACAGCACAGCCAACACCTACAAACCACCCGCATGTAACATCCAATAGTGTAAACCACAGAGCGGAGAATTCCATCAGACTATCTTTAAGGCTGGTTACACTGCTGTGTGACTGATGAGTGAATGTCATGGTATTCTGTAATGACCGTGTGAGTGGGTTTCTTGGGAATGTAGGTTCCACCTTACCACACCTTACTCTGTGTAGTGTGCCACACACCCAAATACGCACACACACACACACACACACACACACACACACATACACACACACTCCCCCCAGGGGAGGAGAGCTGGGAAAAATGCCGTTTGTCTGGAGGTAATTGCTGCTGGTGTGCACTGGGGGAAAGATTAAACCCTTCAACCCCCCCCCATCGCTGAACTCCGAGCTGCTGTAGACTCACACACACACACACACGCGCGTGCACACCCAGCGCTGCGCAGTAATTTGTCAGAGCCACAGCTAGAACTGCACTGTAACAGCTGCATCCACAGGGGCGGGGCCAGGTCTGGGGCTTGGGCGGGGCCTGAGCCGATCACTTCGGTAGGATGTGAGGAGAGCGCTGTGTGAGAGACCATGTCAGCAGCAGAGCGACACGCAGTGGGCGGGGCTTAATGCCATTTCAGCAAGGTGTGGGTGGCTGGGGCGGTTCCAGAACAACAGTAGAGGACAAATCAATGGTGACTAGTACAGGCTGCAGTTATTCATCAACTACTGATTTAAAACTACTGACTTTCACCAGTATGTTATTTGTGGCTTCTCTAAACTGTATTGTCACAAAAATGCACAAACGTCTGTACACAAACACAAAGGTCTGTACACTCCCTTTTGTCAAACACACAGACACACACACAAACACACAGACACACACACAAACACACACACACACACCTGTTCCTGACCTTATTATTTTACCACATTTCACACACCACACCTAAAAATCACACCCCACCCATCACACCACTGACATAAAGACCACTTTGTTTGACAGCATGGCTACTTTGCCTGATATAAGGATCCCCCAGTGAACGCCTATTTTTCTGAGTGCTAAGAGGATATGTGGATGCAGTGATATTGTTCTGTAAACACATGGTACATTTAAAAGAATGAGCTCCCTAGCCAGTAAACGCAATTGAAATTCCACACAGCATTTGAACAAGTGGCTCTCCAAAATTCTTAAGTGTGGCAAAGTCACAGAGAGATACAGGGCAGGAAGATGGAGGGCAGAGTGGAGAGGTGACTGAGCACCTGATGATGCAAACAGACCTGTGTGTGTGTGTGTGTGTGAGAGAGAGAGAGAGAGATAGTGAGGAAATATGCATTAACCCCCATCATGGAGTACAGAATGCACACACAGTCAGGAACGCACGTACACCTACACAGCCAGCCAGCCTGCCATCCACACACACACACACACACACACACAACACTCAGACACACAAGGAACAGGTACTGCTGCTTTGTAGGCTCAGAGCGGCAAACGTTGCAGAAATAGAGTGGGAGCTGGTTAAAAGCTGAACCAGATGCTCGTTCGCATATTTAACAGGAAAGCCACACGTCTGTGCATCCAGCGTTCTAAACAGCCCACATCCCAGCGCAGAACAGGGCCACATGGGAGGGACGTGTGGGGACAGGAGTACAACTGGAGCTCCTTCAACAGAAAACAGCTCAGTCACAGGGTGGAGACTATGTGTGTTTAATTACAGGTTAATCACAGGATGGGGTCTGTGTGTGTTAGCTACTAACTCACAGTTGAGACATCAAAACTGTACTTTTAAATGATTTGGACTGAACAGAAACAGGGAGAGATAGACAGAGAGAAAGAGAGAGAAAGATAAAGAGAAAGGGAGAGAGAGAGAGAGATAGAGCATACTGGGTTTGTAAATGGGGGTTGACTGGTTCCAGGTCTGGTTTCTGTCACTGTCACCAGTCTCCAGCAGATACTTGGTAAGCTCGGTCATTACAGGAGTGGCTTTAGCAGTACACTGCCTCTCCTCCCAGTCTCTTGGGTATTGTCCATTGTAACAGAGAACAAAGCCTTCAGCATTTAATACAGTCTCCTCTACAGACACACCACACACACCCCACACTCACCCCAAAACAGTAGCCACTCTAATATAGAACATATTTTTCCCAGTGCCATTGAACCAGTTAACAAACACACTTAAATGTGTGTATTCATATATGAAATGACTGTGTAGAAACACACACACACACACACAGAAGCACTTTAAAGGCATGCATGGGTACAATCAGGCAAAACGAGCATTAACCTTTTAACCCCAGATACCAAAGGTCCACATACAGTCCAATTAGTGCACATCTTACCTATGACTCATACCATATAACTACTGAGTGTCATAATGATACCCAGGAGATCACTGTACTAACACACCACTACCTCACACAATCGCTCTTTCTCTCTCTGTCAGTCACACACACACACACTCCCCAACAAAGTTCGCCCACATTAAGAATGTGTTCCCTCCTGGTGACCTTTTGATCACAGTGCTCTAGAGTGACTTGACTAGACTGACAAGCCTGTGGCTTTGTGCTCAATTACAGCCAGAAGTGGAGTGTGATTACTGCTAAAGTGTGCGTCTGTATGTAAGAGACCCAGACCCACACTGTTCCCATGAACCTGCAAAGCCCAGGACCTGATCCTACTGCTCCCATGACATGCAGGACCCCAGAGGAAGCTCCCCATCTGACCTCTCCCCCAGCCCTAACAACAATGTCCACTGCACACTGGTCTGGGGTCAGCCAACAGCTCAGCCACTGACACATCCTACTGGAACATTCCAGAGTTCAGGCCGATTTGGTTCAGGTCAGTTCTACTGCCATTACATATGAATGCAAGCGTGAGGTGTAATGAGAACTTGTCTCTGAGGTGCAATGAACGATCGAGATGAGCTGCAGCTCAAAGGTCGTTAGACAGCACACACACACACACACACACACACACACACACACCGAGCAGAAAAGTGCAGCCCAGCATTTGGACCACAGAGGGCTGGATGATGGCATCAGAGAGAGAGAGAGAGGAAGGAACAGATTGAAAGCTATGACGAGGATCCTTTGGGCAAAAGAATGAGATCACACTTAAACACAGTGCAGCCAGCAGCACAGGAGCACAGTTCACGCTCAGGTTTGCGTGTACGGCTCCAGCACCATTGAGCAGTGAGATTCCTCTGCTCTACACCCATGAACCCTGCTCCTTCACTGACGAGTTGAGGTGTGTTTGAGCAGGTAAACCCCTCCTCTAGTGCTGGAGTGCTGCCCCCCGGACTAAGCCTGTTCTGGGCTGTCCGGAATGCAACGCTTGTCAAATCTGCTGAGTCTGAAGAGATTTCAGAATGGCTGCTACTAATCTAGAAATGGACATCAACAAGATTACTCTGCTTTACTGACGTCTATAAAACGAAGAGGGACCGGGACAATAACGGCAAAGTGCGTTGAGTCTGTCTGCAATCTGATTTAGTGTTTGGTCTCCTGGGATCAGTTCATAAAGGGTATTGCAGGCAGCAGGGTCAAGAGTAACTTCAGTTTCCCAGTGGCTCTTGCTGAGCGCCAGAGCAGAGCACGGAGATCAGCACAGCATGCAGATCAGCACAGCTGCTGTGCCAAAGGTTAAACCACGACAGAGAGGGGAAAATAATCTCGCCGTTCCTCCTGAGAGTGGGGTGGGGGTGTTTAGGTGGGGGGGCAGGCAGACAGAGAGATCAGACAAAGACTGGAAGATTAAAGTGGACAGGGCATATGTGCACATGTTCTCTCTTTCTCTCTCTCTCTCTCTCTCTCTCTCACACACACACACACACACACACACACACACACTTTCACCTGTCATGTCTGATAAAAATTACTTTGTACTTTAACATTTAAATCATGTCAGACTTTCTATCACTGGGTCCAAGGAAGCCCCTGCTGTGTAAGTCAAGAAACCCCACTGCACTGCACAAATCCCAGCCAAATGACAGATTACCAGTCACCATCATTCTGTTATTTCTGCTCCTGTTCAAATGAAACCCTACATACACGTACTATTCTCCTTCTTTCTGCTTCACTCCCCCTTGTTCACTCTCACTCTCATCATCGTTTTGTGTTGGGCTGGTTTGGTGGATGTTTTGACTGGGAGTGAGGATGACTGTGGATGTCTGCACAAGGGCTAGGCGAGTTGTAGGAAAGTGAGTGATAAAGTCTCCCACGTCCCCCCTGAAGCTATTCCACATTAGTTCTATCACCGGCATGCCATTTAATGTCAGCCCAAGCATTCTTTAGTTGCTTGTCTTTTGGGCCTTTTCCATCAGTCTTTCCCTTGTCATTCTCTCATTTCTATCTATCTTCTTGTCTTTCTTATTCTCTTTCAGAAACGATCTATTTCCCTCTATCTCATTCTATACTGCATGTCTCTGTGGAAGGAGACAGTTTAAACATCACAATAATTCTACTCATTTTGAACAAGCCTGACAGTTCTAAACAGGACATGCAAGACTGCCCGATCTGGTCATTATAATACATATGAGATTAACTTCAGGTATAATTTCAAAGACTGTGCATATTTCTGTTGGACTTATTTTTAGATGCCCTATGGTGTTTCTTTAGGAGTCTAAGGCAACATAACATTAAAGGCAAATTAAATATGAACGGAGGCACAAAATATAATCTCATAGTTTACTATTACAATTATATATGAATGAGTTCATGCTTATGATGCTAGCACACCAATCAACAAACTGATTTCAAAGCCTTCTCTCAGGTGCTCACTATGCTCATCACGGCAGCAGAACACTGGTGTTAGTTGCTGACTCTCCTTCCATCCAAAAAGGACTGAATCTCTGGAGGCATCGGTCTCCAGGGTTTGGTGTCACAGTCTGTGATTGGCTGCGGTTGGACAGCTGCTAATCGGTCTAAGATACAAAGCAGAGAAGCCCCGCCTCCCCTGACATCCTGAACACCCAGATGTTTTTTTATATGCGCAACAATTTGTACATGCTTGTACATCCGTGTTGCTGTCATCTCTTTCACATACATATGCGCTGAAGCCGGGTTCTGTTCTAACTGTAGTTTGAGTGAGTGTGAGACACTCCTCTCTCCGTCACCATGAACAAACATGAAGAACCAGACGTGAGCTGAATCTCAGCCTTCCAGCCTGCAAATGGCTCCCCACACAGCTGTCTGCCCTCCCACATGCTGCAGGGAATCAGGACGGGTTTCCTTCAAGACTTTAGTCAGTCAAACAAGTTTATAATCACAGAGGAACATGCTGTTCCTTCCGGCCTGCTGACCTTCTGGGTATGTGAGTGTGGGGTGGATGGAGATACAAGCTCTCAGAGGGCCAGACTGCTCCCACGTTATGGCTGGAACTTCTGATGCTTTTAAGAGTGGAATTTAGGCAGACTAGGTTGTAACACACACTCACACTCTGCTTTTCTTGGGTACATCCATACTACTAATATTACAGCATTAATAGATCGCTACAGATTACATTTGGTTCAGTTGTTTATTTTTGCATTGTTATCGTGAATCAAAATGGTTTGGTTTAATTTTATATGGTTTTATATGGTTAGCCGTAATGCGGTTCTCATATTTCAGCTGTTTATTAGCTTATGCATTTTATGCATGTCACTTAGCCACCTCTGAAACTCAGGATCATAACAATAAACACACAAATGAACAAGATTTAGTGTTGTTTATGTAAACGTCATCCCAACAAAGGGGAAGGCTCTCATGTTGCCCTTGAATTACACAGCCTCTGTTATATATGAATGCAGTGCTGTATCAGGAAGTGTGCCAAAGACCTAATGAAGATTTAGTGGCCGTCTGAAGCTAACTGCTTTCACACAGAGAGATTAAATGGCACCCTTGTTCTATAATCTTGAGCAGCCAAGTGAGGTAGTGAGGTAGTGAGGTAGTGAGGTGTAGATCTGGGATGTCTGACTGTCAGAGGGAACAAGAACCCTGCCAGAACTTTCTGTCTCTACAGCACACACAGACCTTTAGACATTTAGACTGCTCATACATACAGTACATTCCTTCATGCTCACTGAACCGCATGGCGCACGGCCGTGTGTACACACACACACACACACACACACACACATCCATGATCAGAGAGCAGTCTGGGCTGCTAATTGCCGCTGTGGCTCTCTCTGATGTGCTCTGACCAGCGGTGGTGCCACTCTGCATGGGCAGGACTGAAACGCCCCAGTTACGGAGGGATGCAGGCACCATCATCCGAGCTCAGCAGAGATTCCCTCACGGACATCACGTGACCACACGTGACCCTACACGCTCTCACGGGAAGAGAGGGTGAAGAGAGGAACCGGAGAAGCAGCGATTCATGTGCACATAAAGGAAGAAGGCCCAGAGCCACGTGGTGCATGAGACTGCCACCCAGCCCCATGCACACGCACACGTGCACGCACTTAAAAACTGCCATTAAGCATTATGGCCAATTTCTTACAGCTAAGTGTCAGGTCAGCCAAGTAAGCTGACATGCTGGGAGGAAGCCCTCAACACTCACTTCCCCAATCATTCCCCAAAGAACCTTTTACGGTTATATAAAAAAAAATGATAAAAACGTAATATATATATAAAGAATATAATTCTTTTTTCTTTGACATGTCATTTTGTATTTTGGATGCTGAACTGTGTGAAGTTGTTCTGGATCAAATGTAATATTTGACATGATTTATAATCACAGAAGCATATGTATGTGTGTAAACCAGTGAAGCCAGAGAAGTTGCTGTTTGGCAAAATACAACACAATGTAAAAATCACAACACAAGAAAATCTGAACTGTACTAGAATAAAGAGATGACATCTCACCCTCCCCCCCTCTCTGTCCCTTTCTCTCTACTCTCACTCTCTCCCCTCTCTCTGTCCCTCTTTCTCTCTACTCTCACTCTCTCCCCTCTCTCTCTGTCCCTTTCTCTCTACTCACTCTCTCCCCTCTCTCTGTCCCTCTTTCTCTCTACTCTCACTCTCTCTCTTTCCCTCTTTCTCTCTCTCTCCCTCTTTCTCTCTACTCTCTCCTGTCTCTCCCTCTTTCTTTCTACTCTCCCTCTCTCTCTTTCTCTCATTCTTTGGCTCTTCCCATACACTTTCTACCTCCGTTTTAATGTGGTACTCCTGTGCTCAAGATCAAACTTCAGAATACAAACTGTACTGTATGGCCTCTGTCACTGTGTACTGCAGCGTTACTCTTATATATATATATACACACGTTCTTGGGCATTCCCCTCCAGAGGCGTCTGGTATTCTCTGGATATGAACATGTATATATGTTCCCATTCCTTTTACCCCTGTCTTTATACTGTGCAGGGTTGCTTTGCTTGTTCTCTGTTGTGTAGGTGACGGTAAAGTCTGCAGCCTCCCCACCCCCATGTAGCCCACATCTCTAAATGTCAGTCTCACTATGTCAACTTATCAGTTCCCTTTTCACTGATTATCCCCTGGCCTTGACAACACACACACTCACACACACACTCTCAAACACACACACACACCTACCTAGGCACAGCTCATCTCACAAGTACACATATACAAAGATTACATGTTTCTCTCTCTCTCTTTCTCTCTCTCTCTCTCACACACACACACACACACTCACACACCTACTCTGTGTGTCCCTGACAGGTCTGTGAGAAATGGTTGGGCTATCTGGAAATTCGAATTCCCCCTTATCTCTGGCACAGCCCAGTGAGGATGTTCTGGGGGTGGGAGGCAGTGGGGAAGGGGGGCATTCAGGGTCAGCCATCCAGACCCATCCAGAAATGGCAGAGTGCAACAGGCTGCACTGAGTGTAACCTCACACACCCACAGGGCGAAGAGCACAATCTACTAGCAATGCTATATCAGAAGAGCATAATTTTGGCATAGCATGTGAACAGTAGCCTATAGACTCCATACTAAATAACATGCTTTAAGACCATAACTGTGTTTCAGTGGGTGGGTGGGCCAGAGATAATAGTTCAAATAAGGGATGGGCATGGTGGTACAAAGGTGATATCATGGTGCCAAACCATGTTAATCCTATTAATCATAGTTAATAGGATAGTTAATCCTAACATCTGCACCATGAGGATAGTTAATCCTAACATCTCCACCATGAGGATAGTTAATCCTAACATCACCACCAAGAGGATAGTTAATCCTAACATCTCCACCATGAGGATAGTTAATCCTAACATCTCCACCAAGAGGATAGTTAATCCTAACATCTCCACCATGAGGATATTTAATCCTAACATCTCCACCAAGAGGATAGTTAATTCTAACATCTCCACCATGAGGATATTTAATACTAACATCTACACCACGAGGATAGTTAATCCTAACAGCTACTTGATACTACGCAGTTTTAGACAGAGTGAGATCACAGACACTCTGTTGCCTAAGAAAATATTTAGTGAGTGTTTCTGTAAGTAAATACCTGTAATGTGCTAACATCATAGTGACATCATTTAGCATAATAACAATAATGTCACTTAAGATGAAACACAACTCAATTTTGACCACCCTTAATTTAAAACAGTGATAATAATGTTCTAAAACAAACAAAGACAAACAAACAAACAAACATGGGCATGAGGTCTGTGTGATGCTCATCACGCCATCCAAACACAACAACAATCAGATCTATTCTAGATAGAAAATAGGCTTGACTTCTTTCCTAGGTGTAGAGCCCTCTTTGACATGTCAGGTTGCCATAAGCAACCACAATCTTACACAAACTCATCACCCTGTAAAAAAGGTGACAGAAAGCTGTTCACACACCAATTAAAGATGTGTGATTATACTTGTCACTCCTTCTTCTAAGCATCACCTCAGACACACGTTTGTACTTGTGTGATTGATAAAAAGAGAAAGAGCAGTAGATAGAGAGATAGAGAGAGAGAAAGAGAGAGAGAGAAAGGGAGAGAGAGAATGAGAGTAAGAGAGACAGAACAGTGGAAAAACTTTAATGGTGAAAAGAGAAACACCAATTAGTCTCTCTTAGTGTTTACTCAGTGTTTACTCTTAGGGTCTACTCAGTGTTTACTCTTAGTGTTTACTCTTAGGGTCTACTCAGTGTTTACTCTTAGGGTTTACTCAGTGTTTACTCTTAGTGTTTACTCTTAGGGTCTACTCAGTGTTTACTCTTAGGGTTTACTCAGTGTTTACTCTTAGTGTTTACTCTTAGGGTCTACTCAGTGTTTACTCTTAGGGTCTACTCAGTGTTTACTCTTAGGGTTTACTCAGTGTTTACTCTTAGTGTTTACTCAGTGTTTACTCTTTGGGTCTACTCAGTGTTTACTCTTAGGGTTTACTCAGTGTTTCCTCAGTGTTTACTCTTAGTGTTTACTCTTAGGGTCTACTCTGTTTTTACTCTTAGTGTTTACTCAGTGTTTACTCTTAGGGTCTACTCAGTGTTTACTCTTAGTGTTTACTCTTAGGGTTTACTCAGTGTTTACTCTTAGTGTTTACTCAGTGTTTACTCAGTGTTTACTCAGTGTTTACTCTTAGGGTCTACTCAGTGTTTACTCTTAGTGTTTACTCAGTGTTTACTCTTAGGGTTACTCAGTGTTTACTCAGTGTTTACTCAGTGTTTACTCTTAGGTTCTACTTTTAGTGTTTAGTAATGTTGCTTGTTGGACAAACTGAAGAAACAGGGTGTGATCAGCCAGCTGGTAAACTGGTGATCCTACAGACGCCGTCACCCAACAGTCACACACACGTCTCTGTTTACGTGGGCCTTGTAGGTGTGAGGAGCCTTCTCAGGTAAAGGCTTCGTTGGAGCCCCATGCTGTGTTATAGCACTTAAAGACACTCACTGGAGCACTTTTAAAATTCAGTAATACACACAGTAGTTTCCCCTTTTAAATGAGAATCTCCTGGCATACACACACACACACACACACACACACACTCGCACAACCTAAACTGGATCATGGATCATAATTGGGATGCTGTATGACATGGACATACTGACTCACTATAGCGCCCCCCCGCACACACACACACACACTTTTTTAATGTTTAACTAAAAAGCACCTCTGGCCTCTGAGGCAAAAAATGGTCTACATTACCACCTGTGTGCAAAACCCAGGACTCTGATTGGATCTGAGCGGTGGGCCGCTACCTCCATCACCCTACAGCACCACGGCAACAGGTATCACAGGCCAGAGAGTGCTGTCAACGAAACCATGTTCACAAATCCCAGACCCCTCCCAGCACTCTGAGCCTTCCTCTCGCCCCAACAGAAGCCCCTCTCCTCCTCATCCCAAGACCCTCAGAAACAACACTTACTCTGGTTTTCCAAGTTTCCTGAGACTGCAGAACGCCCGATGTCCACAAATTTACACGCACAGACTTACCCAGCGTCTGCTCGTGCACATACAGTAGGTGTGGAGGGTCCTGCACCATCAGCACCTGAACCGCGTCACACTCAAGACTATACACAGCAAAGCACATCTGTACCACATATTACTGAACACAAACCAACAACAGAAGAACAACCCAGTATCCAGCCTGAATGAGATATCAGAGAATGACATGCATCTATTCTCATGAGAATTAAAAAAAAGATAATTTCCTGTCTCAGGGCATTTTTAACACGAGCTCTGTGTGATGAGAGCGTCGAGTGTTTTATAACTGGGATTATGTTAGAGGAGAAAGGTCACCCTCTTAACTCAGCCATTTCAAAGACATGACAGCTATGACTGATGCAACAAGGCACCATTAAAGGACCGACCTGATCAGACAGCACACATCAAACACACTGCGCCACAGTGTCATCCGTTTGACCCGCTAAGCAGAACACTGATTGGACAGTTTTAATTGGATCAGTCCAAAGCATGCTAAAGCCCTCAGCCCATTCATCCCTCAGCCTCCTCATTATGACATCATTCACAATGGCTTGAGAAACCAAAGACATGTGAGCGTTAAATCTCTATTATGGGGTGTCGGGTGGCACAGTGGCTGGACCTAATCGAGTGCCTGGGGCCTATTACAAACCCATTAGCTGGGATTAGCGGCCCCACCCCCACCAATGACATCAGCCTCCATGTCTGCGTACCAACACCCTTCCAAAAATATTATTAACAACATCTCGGTAAACTCTCATACTGAGATTACTGAGATTCCAGATCCAATGTACAGTGCGGCGGGTTAAAAAATCTGAATAGTGACGGAAGCACACTGGATGTAGGACGCTGGAATTTAAATTTTGTTACCATGAAGGTAAGAATGTTGGAATACTTCCTGTTAGAATTTGAGCACCTTTGCAGTCAAACATATCATGCACACATACATGCATTTATACAAAAATACATATATACATGCTTATGCATACATACAAACATATGTACATACATATGAACACAAGCATATACTTATATATATAAACGTATATGCACACACACATGCACATTTATACATACACATGCATACACACATGCACACAAATACTGACATACACCTACATTCACACAAGCCTATATATACACATGCATACACACACTATAAATACATATACATACACACATACTGCATGCAGAGGTCAGGGCTGCTCATGAGAGAGCTGCTCATGTGGTCTCCTGATCATGAGAGGGGTGGCAGAGAGTGTGTGTGTGTTGGGGGGGTGGCTTTTGTGGGGGTGGTGGTGACCTAATTTAGGTACGTCTCTCTCACGCTGTCCCCAGTCTGCCTTCAGACATGACTGCCTTGTTTTGTAGATGGTCTCTGCTGAAAGGAGGCTGTGTGTGTGTACGTGTGTGTGTGCAAATGTATGTCTATACATGCGTATGTGTGTTTGTGCGTGTCTGTATGTGTGTGTGCATGCTGTGTGTGTGTGTATGTGCACAAGTGTGTGGAGACCCTGTTTCAATTACCCACCCTCACCTTCATGATGGGATCAAGTGTAAAAGTTGCTCTGCACACAAGAGTGAAAAACCAGTTACCACACCATGACCTCTGACCCTCTATTTTTAGGAATAGGAACATGTAGACAGCTTTACAGCATCCTGCAATTCTAAAGAGATTTACAAAGCAAACACGATGGCATACCAGAAAGCTCTGATCAGGTTCCTAAGGGTCTTAGCTGCACAATCCATTGCCATTTTCGAATGAATTTCAGTGGCAGAAACCTGCTCGTCTGCGTTGTTCAACTCAAACGTTTCTACACTGAACACCAGTCCCAGACGACGATAATAAAAACCTCCATGCTCTTGACTGAGAAAGTAAAAGTTGTCCCTGATGAGCAGGTAGAATGAACCAGTGAAATCGGCTGGGTCATAGAAGCTCATGAACGCAAGGACTTTTACTTTGAAAACCAGAAAATACACATACACAATGAAGAGAGAACTCAGTGTAATTATCATTGGTTCCTTCCTCTGACGACCTGTCAGACTGGCGTGTCATTGCAGGGTAGAAGGCTGCTCTCTGACATCTGAGCAGAATGTGCTGTCAGACGGTGTGGTCAGCACCCCAACACCACAGCCAGGCCTGCATGCTCGTTTCTGCGAGTCACACCACACCACCCAGTCCCACTGCCTGCAAGGGGAAAGGCGAACAGGAGCTTAGTCTGTCTGAGGGGCTGTGAGCTTCGCTCCCTTAATAGGAGATAATCACAGGATCCTATGAGAGAGCAAATGATTCTCCAACCCAAACGCAGAAACGAGTTAAAGCTTGTTTACTAAACTTTTCTTCTTGTTTACTGAGGTAACCAAGGGCTGCGGTTAGATGCATAAATGGCATTACGCAGCTATAGTAATAAACAGCTGAACGGAAATGAAATCATGCAGATATTATTACAAGCGTGTGTGTGTGTGTGTGTGTGTGTGTGTGTGTGTGTGTGTGTGTGTCTGCACTGCAGCATTGAGCTACAGTAATACTCTGTTCAATGGACAGGAAAGCATGAAGGCAATATTAGAAGAGTGTGTGAATGTGACTGATGTCCAGAGATGATGGCTGTATGGTAGTGAGGGCTGCACATGGTGAACACTGTCTCTTTACCAACTCCCCACTAATCAGATTAACCCACCTATCCCTGGCCCTGCCAACAGGGGTCAGTCATGCTGCCATACTGCTCAGTAAGGGGAAAACCTGACCACTATCAGCTCTTTCAGACCTTCAGTATCTCCCTTATTTTAATGCTGGTTTCTTGGCACACGGCCCTGACTCTGACTCTGAACCTGCCACTAACCCCTTTCAAAAGGTCAAGCAGGCAAAGAGTAAAATCAATCCAGTTATGGATTTTATTAAGAGAATTACATTACCAAGAAGCATATGTCACGGCTGCTGGTGATGGTGGTGTTGGAGCAGTCACATCAGGAAGCCATGACAGTGACTCACCGTTAACAAGGGCATAAACATGGCGCATGATGGCTGAATTTTACTGTTACTGCACAGTGTGTGTGTGTGTGTGAGTGAGACAGAGACAGGGTTAATGTGCATGTGTGTAGGGGAGGGGGTGTGAATGAAAGAGAGGGAGTGAGTGGGTGAGAAAGAGTGACTGGGCAAAAAAGTGTAAGAGTATGAGAAACGCTTTTAGTGTCAGGCTATTGCTGAGAAAGAGGGAGACAGAGAAGGAGAGATAGATAGAGAGAGGGGGAGAGAGAGAGGGAGATGGAGAGGGAGAGAGGGAGATGGAGAGGGAGAAATAGGGAGAGGAAGAGAGGGGGAGAGAGAGAGAGCATACTGGGCTTGTAAATGGGGGTTGACTGGTTCCAGGTCTGGTTTCTGTCAGTGTCTCCAGTCTCCTGCAGATCCTCGGTGAGCCCGGTCATTACAGGAGCTTTAGTATGTGGTGAGTGTCTGTGTTTTCTCCACCAACAGCAGACACACACTGTGTTCGTTTGTCTACATTTTAAGGACAAAAATATTCTAACTGTAGGAAAACTAGAGCAAAATGGATGACCCTCACTGTCAGCACCAGACAATGCTTCTGACAAGGGAAAAGGCTTTTCACAAAAGCTATATGCTGACTTAAAAACAGGAGGCTAAGATTAGGGTCAGGATTAGGATTAGGCTCACATATTGATTAGGGTCAGGGTTAGGATTAGGCTCACATATAGGGTTAGGGTCAGGGTTAGGATTAGGCTCAGGGTTAGGATTAGGCTCACATGTAGGTAAGACATAATACATCTGTCATATATACATGTCCCCGTGTCCTGAGAAGATGTATGACAAACCTTTTTTGAGGACATGGTTGAGTTTTATTCTATGGTGATGTGATACTAATTTTCTTGACTGGGTCCATCAGCAAACCCCATAACTAAGAGACCACAGCGAAGATGCCCAACATTCTTCACTTTGTAAATATTTATCTTCCTCTAATCTCCTCAATAAAGCGATCCTCCCTTCCTTCACCATGACGATGGGTGAATGAGTAAACGGAACGTATGGAGAGTGAAGAGTGCTTAAACTCCAAGGAAACAGAGAGATAAATAGAGACAGAGAAACAGAGCGAGAGAGAGAGAGAGATAGAGAGAGAGAGAAGGAGAAGAGGAGTGCAATCGTTCAGCTCTGCTTTTTTTAATGGTGGTGGGGGGTTGTTAGCACATATTCCACAGTGTCTGAGATGAACAGACATGTTTCAGAACATTCAGCCCACAGCAGACCAACCTCCTACAGCCAGTCCAGTCAACACAGAAAACACGGACTGCAGCAGTATAGGCACACACACACACACACACACACACACATACACACAGATACATACACATGCTTGTGCACACATGCATGCACACAAACACATGCACACATGTACACACACACGCACACACACACAAACGTGCATTCACACACATACATACATAAACATGTACACACACACACACACTCACGCAAGCACTCGCACACACCGATGAAGCAGAATCCCTCATCCGACCATTCACAATTCATGGGTCTCGTCAAGCCATGTCGCAAAAACTGCCAATAAACACCCATCTCATGTTGATCAATGTGCCCAGTTTTGGCCATGGCAACAGAGGTGCCAGGTGCTGGTTTCAGCATGGACACTCAGACGCAGCTCTGAACGGACAGTGCTCTAATAAGTGCAGTCTTGCTACATTCTGTGTACTTTATATTCTGGATATTCTGGTCTTTCAACAACACCTTCCCTGACATCCGCTGGGAACATCTGCACTATTAATCCCTGCAAACTGAGCAGTCCTCAAACTCTGCCACCACAGAAGCACCTCTGCTCATCAGATCTGTGGCGTGCTTGGAATGAAAGGAGCTGCATTTTGTCACAATTAAACAAGATACAACTAAACAAGGCACAATTTAACGAGATGCAACTCAACGAGATACAATTTTATTAACAAGATTCAAACAATCGAAAACAACACCAGCCTGCAACAATAGCAAAAAGCATCGAGATCATATGAAACGGCCGATGTCCACGCAGGTCCCCGCTAGCAGCCCCAGCTCACATGACCGTGTGTCTTACCCGTGGTGGAGTGCAGGCTCTCCAGGCTCCAGTAGCGGGGCAGGAGCCCACGGAGGGTTCCCCCATGCCCGGGGCAGGGGCCGGGACCCAGGCTGCAGTCCGAGTCCGATCCGGGGGACAGGCCAGAGCTGCCGCTGCTGCTGCCACAGCTGCCCCCGGGCAGGGGCACGGAGCTGTCGGCGCCGCCCTGCTGGGTGCGCATGAGACCGCACGAGCCACACGGGCAGCCGCTTGCGCGTGGACAGAGACGCAACACGAGCCGTGTGCGTGTGTGTATACGTGTGTGTGTGTCCGGTACCTGACACAGCTGTACTGCCTTCTCACTCACAGCCTCTCTACTGCGCTGGCTGAGATGGCTCTGTGGCTCCTCCTCTCTCTGCTTTCTCCCTCTCTCTCTCTCTCTCTCTCTCTCTCTATTTTCCTCTCTCTCTCCCTCTGTCACTTTACCAGCACAGAACACAGTACCCAGCTCTCACATACTCATCAGTGGGGGTCCTCTAGGGGGGAACTCTGACAATGAAAAAGTGCTGCTTTCAACATGAGGCTGGTACTGAAAACAGCCTCGTTATCCTGCTTTCCTTCCCTAGCTTGTAACCTCTATCACTCTTCTGTCTTGCTTTCTCTCTCTCCTACCCTCTCTCTCTGTCTCCCTCTCTCTCTCCTGTCAGGGAGCTAAAACCTGGCTGTCATGGATAAGGCCCTGATGTGCACACACACACACACACACACACACACACACACACACACACACACACACAATACCGCACACACACACACACACACACACACAAGCACACAGACAGACACACAGGCAGACACACACACAAACACATACACACACAAGGTTAGCCTTCAAAAGTGCTTCAGGGATAAGAGATGAGTCAGCTGATAATGCTATCAAAGAAAGTTGTAAAATAAACAAACCTGTTATTCTCCGATCAGTGTTGGGCATCAGGTTACTTTTAAAAAGTAAAGACTAAGACTAAGACTAAAGACTACAGAATACAGAATGCATGCTGTTACATGGCAATAAATGTGAATTAAAGTTGATCGATATGAGCAACAGTACTCGAAAATAATCCATGGTTTGTAAAATATGTTATTCATGCAATTCAAATTAATAGAATATATTACCAATTACATTTAATGGCATGTACTCTGTACTCTGAATTGTGTACATTTAAATACACTTTAAAAATCATTTTCCAAACACTGCTGATTAAGAAAGACAGGGAAAACCAGGAGAAAAAGATATATGTGATATATGTGTGTTGAACACACACACACATACATACACTAAGGCAAGATGAACTAAAGCAAGACTTCTCATTACTGCAACTCCTAATAACTGATTGTGTGACATTGACCACGTAGGGCAAGGTTATATGTAAATGAACTTGGAGCTGAAACGCCATGTGGCAGAGAGCAACCCGTAAGCACACACATCAGGTTCAGCATCTTAACGGAGGAGAGAGAGAGGAAGATGGTCTACAATATGCCTCTCCCAATACAACAACCTCAACCTGATCGAATTACAGCGACGACAGCTCACAGAGGAAGTCTGACCTCATTCAGACCCACAGTCCAGACCCCTGTGTCCGACGGCGTGCTCACTCAGCTGTGGAAGTGCCCGAGAAACAGTCTGGCCAGTAAAGGACACTTTGGCCAGTGTGTGTGTGTGTGTGTGTGTATTTGAGTGTCTACAAGTCATCCTATATAATATTCCTAAATCATTTTATTGTCCACTTACCAGTACCAAATGGATGCAGGGGAAAATTGAATATAGGAATAAAAAATGTAATTAAGAAATAATGGGATTTTTGTAAATTGTATTGACCCAAATTAGCCCCTCCCACTTGCACAAACATGCACACACACACACACATGCACGCACGCACACGTGCACACACAGACACACGCACGCACACTCTCAAGTGTAGTCTGAGTTCCTGTGGAAGCAGCGAGGTACATGGAGTTTGGGCTGGTGAGATCTCCTCTATTAAATTTCCCTCTGAGGGAACTGACCCTGGGCGTAGTCACGGAGACAACAGCCCTCCTCCTCAGAGGCAGAAGCAGGGAGGACATGCGCCCTGAGGTAGTGGAGAACTACAGAATGTCTGTGGAGGAGTAGCAGGCTCTGGTACCCTACAGGACACAAACAGTGCTGCTTAAATCAAACACTCCCATGCTCACGGCCTCCTGCCCAAGTGTAGGTTCTGAAATACAACCACTGTGTGGACATATTTTTTCATGTCAACACTGCTCTGTGGAAGGCACAGGTCTAGCTACATAGATCAACTGCCCCCTGGTGTTCATGTGTCAGTATTACAGTGAAAGAAAAACAGGTACTGTATACACTAGATGTCCCTGGCGTAATTTTAAAAGTCCTTCCTAGATTTACTGTAGTTTACTATAAAGAAGTAACTTCTGATTCTCACAGAACACAATCATACCAAATATCTAAAGTGCATACTGTCCATAGCCAGAACACCATAGTTCACAGTCACACATTGGCAGAACGATACACACACACACACACATAGACACATACAGTGGTGGCACTCACAGGGGTGGGACAGGCGTCGTCTCCAGCCAGGACAGTCCAGGTCGATGGGGGTGCTGTGGGAGAAGCTGAGGACTCGGAGCGGCGACCCAGGAAACACATGTCCCGCGGAGTGAGACAGCCGGGCCCTCACCTGCACACACACGCCACTGTTCACACACACGTCACACACATCTGCAACACAACATCGCCTTGCACAGCAACCCTGCGCATGTGGAAGGCACTTTCTAAATGTAGTTCGTTGCTATTATTATTCATTGCTATTATTATTAATGTTATAACGGCACACCCATAGAGGCTGTGCTGGATTTTTTGTTTACAGCCCTCTAATGCGGAGTGAGTAAGGCTAATGGGAAAACCCAGCATGACCGGGCCTGCTGTCCTCATGAAGCAGCATCCCCTGAGCTGGCCAAGCAGAACAGGCAGCTAGAACAGCACACATGACTCAGTTGGGCTCTCTGCAGGGACGGGACTCAGATCCTCCACTCCGCATGCATCTCTGAATCAACAGAAAAAAGCCCCGTAGTCCTCTAACGTACCACGTCCCGAACCAGGGAACGCGAGACGTCTAGACCAGAGACTGAGTGGAAGGGAGGAGGTTAGGAGAGGAAGTGAAGCTCTTACTTCCTCAAGCTGCTCTGTCGGGCGGGGCCGTAGCTCGGTAGCCACACCTGCCATCTTCCTCTTCAGCCTCTTCTCTTCCTCCACCCACAGGTCGTCCGAGCAACAGCGCCTCCGTGGCAACCGGCCGCCGCGTCGGTCGTCTCGTCTGGAGATGCTGGTGACGGGGGTGGGTGTGTCTGCTGGGCGTTTTGCTATTGGCTGAGTGGAGAGATGGGCGGAGCTGGGCGAGGGGGAGTTCACTGTGGCACCCAGTTGCTGCACACAAACCACAGCCTTTCACATTAGCCAAAATAGTTTCAAATGGTCACGCATGACACAACTATGTAACATTTTATGGGCTTAAGAATTCATTGACAATGGGATTACTCCTCCTAATAACAAAACGTTTAGATCATTGTTATCATTTTGTTTACAGAAAGGCCTATCTATAGAAGATGACCCATGTTTCTGATGACTGTATAAAACTATAATGGTGTAAGGGTAAAATATAATGTTATACCCAGTGGACCCCAGTGGTTCTGTTGCATACATTTAGCGACCTGAGACCCTAAGCTTCGCTTCAAAATTGCTTTTGTGCACCTCTTCAAGATCGGTTATGATATAAAATCGTCAGATCGGCCTCCCTGTTTCACACACCACTACCCAGAAGCCTCTCACTCCCAGGCAGGCCACATCTGGTTTGTCCTAGTTCGCAATTCTGCTTGGAGTTAAAACAAAACCAAAATGCCGACTGGGTGGAAGTCCCCCAGGACAGGACAGAACAGCAGACACAAAGGCTCTAAAGTGAGGCTCGATACGCACCTGAGTTGATCACTCAATGAGCCGGAATTAGATAAAGGGGAGAAAAAGCCGAACAAGGCACGAGCTTCCCAGGCCCGGAACTCTAACGAGTGTCTTAATGGTTACAAACAGCATTTAAAGTGGTTCTCTTTAAATGACCCTCATGATGGCACAGTAATTCTGCTCCAGTTCCGATAACAAAACAGAGCTTCACTGAATTCCTAATTTTACATAATGACTGCCAATGGAGCAGGCAGGTTAATGTCCTGTGATTTAAAATATACAGTCTTATCACATCTATCAATGGCTGAAGTAAGCTTTAAGTGCATGTCTGATTCACCTGTCTTCTTGTGGTTCACAGAAGCACCACTAGGTGGTGCTATTGCTACATTGTGAGAATACCACCCTACAACTGATTGAGATACTAAACCATGCTTCTTAAGAAGGACCTTGTTCTTATATTTTACCTCAACTTCTACTCTAACCTGAGCCAACTTATGAGGGCCTCTCTAACGGATTAAACCAAGGCTGTTAGTGCAGAGACATCATTAAGTTTGCACAGCAGGTGCCTGTCAGGGCCATGTTTAACCAAGCCTCTGTTTACTTATTTGGAGAGCAGCAAGAGAGAAAAAGAAAAAAGTTGCCTTATAAATAAATGTCAAAGGACACCACAAATGGATTTATATACACTTTAGGTGAGATAGAGGTGATTCATGGAGGCTGTTCATGGAGAAGATCAATAGTATGGCAACATTGTAGTTTTACTGTAGTACAACACTACAGTTAGCTTAGGCATTTGCCCCTGTTGCTAATATAGGTGCATATTAGCTGACAGGTGATTATGTGTCTGGTCAGATATACCTGAATGGTAAGTTCTCCTTACATGCAGTACAATTAAATTTTTGTAGGTGACAAGACCAGACCGCGTTGGAGTACACGAAAAGACCCGGACAATCGCGGCACGTTAATAAAACAGAATAAGCTCCAACCGCACCTGTGGTACAAGTCTCACCTCAAACTCACTGACAGACACAGAGGTGAGCAGATTGGCCTGAGAGCAGGTGTCTACACTGCTGTCCTCCAGGGGGTAACTGGTCCCCAGGGGGCTGAGGGATCCCTGACGCCCCACGCTGGGTTTGAGGGTCCTGGGTCTCTCGGGTGGATCTGTGATACTTGCTGCCGGCCCCAGAAGGATCAAGGACAGAGTGTTCGCCCGAGAGGAGGGGTAACGGAATCCGCGCCTCGCCCCTGCTGCCCTCGGACTGCTGGGTTTGGGACTCATGGGTCTCATCGGAGACTCTGTGCTTGCGCTTTCACTAGTGCTGGGTGGTGATTTAGACGAGGTAGGAGAGAGCTGATTGGTCAGTGCAGCGAGGGTTAAAGGTCTCACAGGTGCGAGGGGACTGGAGTCACCAGGAGGCGGGGCCTCGGAGGAGTCATCAGACGACAGCCGACCGGAGTCAGACAAGGTGACCGGCGGGCCATCCGGCGGGCATCTCCTCCTGCGGCCCTCCGACCTGCAGCCCTGGGGTGAACTGCCCACGCCGCGCTTGCTAAGAGGGTCGGTGCGGCACTGCGTCTGGGTCGAGGTCGGCATCCCCTCCAGGGTCAGGCGCTCCTGCGCCATACGAGATGCATAGTCGCTGTGGATGAGCCGTGAGGCCTTAGCTCCGCCTCTTCCCTTGTCCGGCTCGGACTGTGTGCGCCTCAGGAGCTCCGCCTCCTTTGCCCGCTTCTGCTTCCTCCAGGACGGTTTGAGGCGCGTCTCCGGCGGTTCCGTCCGGGCCTCCCGCTCCTCGCTGTCCCTGTCCATGGAGCGCGACTCGAACAGGCTGGACAGGGACTTGTGCGCCTGAGCGAAACGCAGCCGGAGACTCAGTCCTTCCGAGCTCTTGCTCCTGCGGTAGCGCAAGCCTCCAGTGCCGGAACTCTGCCCTTCACCCATGTTCATCTTCCCCACGCCCTGCCCGCAGCCTTCTGGGTAAGTGCTTGTCTCACAGCTGGCAGAGCTGTCTCCCTCCTCCTCCTCTTCTTCCTCTTCCGTGTCGACCTGGCTTCCAGAGAGAACCTCCTGCACAGGCAGGTTCAGGCCGTCACTTTTGTAGAAAACGTCATCATCCGAGTCGTCCGCTGGAGTTGTCGGATCCTGCACCGGTTCTGGGGCCTGGCTCAGGTGAGCCCTGTAGAACAGCAGGTCCACCCCTCCGTCGGGCATCTCCCCGGGCGACTTCTCGCCCTTACTGACCCTCCCGTCCCCTCCCAGACTCTTCCCTCGCCGGAACGACGGCATCTTACTGAAGACGGAAAACTTGGTCCTGGTTCTGTGTGGCTTAGCGCCGGTGGAAGAAGATGTGGGCCGCCCCACCAGGTCCTCGCTGCCGATGCTGCTTCGGTCTGGCTCAAGCGTCACTGAGCCCTCAGCTGGGACTCCGTTCGGGCCTGCGGACGCAGGGCACGGCTGCCCGTCCCACTCTCCTGCTGGAAACAAAAACAGCCTAACCTCACCATAATGTCAACGCACCAGATGTGTTTGGTGCCTTGCTTGGTCTAACATGCCTGTTGGATGCTCAAAAGCTTCAAACTCAAAACAAAGAACAAAGTAATATACAAAAAAGTTACTATGAAATAGTATTAAATAATATATTTACAGTCTAGCCATTTTAAAAAAAGCTCTTAGATTTGTTTCAGCAAGTTTGTTTCATAGGACAGTTACCTGGACAGCTGTACTGGACAGGTGGGCTGTGGTCAATCAGGGTCAGCGTGTGTGAGGAAGCCCTCAGGATGTCCCGCACTGGCTCAGCAGGTTTCATATGTCTACTTCCTGTCTGCCCTTCTTTCACTTCCTCCTGCCCTAGAGAGACCTCATCCTCAGGATCTCGAGGAGCAGGACCCTTGTCCGAGCAGCGCTCTGCCTCTGGAATAGGCTCCAGGCTTCGGGAGTAGAGAAGGACGAGGCTTCCCTCCGTGTGGGAATGCCGACTTGGAATCTGTGCGGGAATGACGTTCTGGGTATTCGCCCAGTCAGAGAATTGCTGGGGAGAGGGGCAGAGGGCATCACCCTCAACCTGCTGGAGAAGAACCCTCGCGTCCGGACGAACCGATGCTGGTCCAAGCACCTCGGGCGCCGACTGGCTTGGCTGTAGAGAGAAAGAGTCTACATCAGTCTCTTGTAGAAGGCTGGTGCGGGGAGATGTGTGGGCATGTGAGTGTTGGCCGTCTTCGCAGCGTGTGGAGTGTGAAAAGCAATCGACTGTGGCGGACGAGGACTGCAGGGGAGGCGCGTCAGCGCAAGGTTTCGAGTCTACGTGACTCTTCGGAACGTCACGCGAGTCTTTGGCAGCATTCCCCACTCTCGTTTCAGAGTGTAAACATGCATGGGCATCAAAGCACCCTTTCTGCCGATGCGTCTCCCCGTTCGCCACCTGTAGCGGGTCGAAATCACAGTGAACACCCTCAAAGTCCTCCCCCAGCCCAGACACGGCGGAGTCCTCGCTACTGTAGTACGGCTCGCGGCCGAGCGGACACGGCAGATGTGGGGACTCCGAGGGGGCCGACCCGTGTAGAAACGCCCCCGAGTTGCGGTCAGAGGTTTGGCAATCAGTCTTGTCTTGAAGAAAGGAGTCTGTCTGGTCGCTGTCCTCCGAATCGCTCTCTGGACCATCAGAGAAAGGCTCTAGCCACTGTTCACATCCTGAGGAGTAAAACCTTCCTACACACTCTGCCTCCGCGGTGTGTGGGGTGTTTTCTGAGTACGTGGTACTAGATGCCTGGAGCTGCTGACAAAACACAAGCTGATTTGACTGCGGTTTGTTCTGCTCAAGCAAGTGAGTGCAGGGGTTTACAGTAATTTCAACAGTGCTGTCTTCCGGACGTGGGGTCACCGTGACATCTGTGCGAAGAAGAGTGATGTCTGTCTTGTGTTCCAGATCAATGACCAGCGTCTGTTTCTCTGTACCATCAGTGGGCTGTATGTGTGGGGTCTGACATTCAGTAGATATAGGATCGTGTGTTTCAACAGAAATATGTCCATATGGCCTTGAGTCACATTCTGCTACATGTATGGCTGACTGCAGTGGACACAACTCTCCCTGTACATTCTGTCTCTGTTTAAGATAAACACTGGCCTCCTCTTGCTCCAACCCCACCAGCTCCTGGCTCCTATCTGCCTCCACCTCTGGCGGGGTAAGACTGGATGACAGCTGGTGCACTGGGTTGCAGGAGTGGAGGACACGGTGGTCCGTGTGGCTGAGGGGCAGACAGTCCTCAGCTCTGGCCTCTGAGGCGGGGCACACCTGCAGGTTACAGGGAGAGAGGGTTTCCTCACAGGCCTCCTCCGGGTCTCTGCACCTCCTCTCCTGAGGAGAGCCCTCCCTCTGTGCAGTCGGTTCACACCCCTTGATCACAGATGGATCACACTCGCTTCTCGCCCGGACCTGCAGGTCTGAAAGTTGGGAACTGAGCTGGAAATTTCCAATACCCTCACAGATTTCAACACCATCCTCGCAGATTCCGATATCGTCCTCACAGATGCTGGAGCAGGGCAGGGACTCGGGCTGCCACTGCCGGCTCTGTTGTTCCAGCCTTTGTAGTCGCTCTTTAAAACAGTTGGGGTCAGTTCCAGTGTGTGACACAGAGGAGTCTCTCTGTTCAGTGGTATCCCGCGTTCCTTCTGCAGGAAGACACGACGGGTTGGGAGTGAAAGCAGGGGGAAGTGGTGACTCCTCTACTGCCTCCAGAGAGTTCACAGTCTGATCTGAGTGCGCTCCTTCTATGACCGCACACACAGCAGGTTTAGTGTAACACCGCACACCCGATACACAACCTGTGTCATGAGGGCTGGTACCACTGTAATGGGCTTGAGTGTGTGTCTGGGCCTCATGTCCGTTGAGGGCAAGTGATGTGTCTTCCGGCCTCTCAGAGCCTCGGCCTCCTGTCTCCCGGTCTCCTGTTACGCCTCGGTGTGCTTCTGTCACGTAAACATCCGGAGGACCTCTGACCTCTGTGGAGTTTGGGGGCCTCCCCTTCTCCCTGGTGTGTGACCCAGTGATGTGTGCTCTGGCTATCCCTCGCGCCCTCTCCGCTGCTGGAACGCTAGAGAGGGCTTTGCTCACCTCTGATTGGTGTGCTGAGGTGCACCTGCAGATGTCACACGACCCTGAGCGTTCAAAACTGTGTGCGTCTGGCCCACGCTTGCTGTGCCGCTCTTCACCGTGCTCGTCTGCCTCCGTTGCGCTCTGTGGCTCTGTGTGGACTGTGTTTGTGTGGTGTGTATCCGACCTCGGTGCTTGGCAGGGTTCTGATCTTGGTGAAAGAGGATCACATTCTGCACATGAGTTCAGAGAGCAGCTTTGCTGGCAGCGTGTTGTCTTTTTTGCGTTACCCGTGTCTGTGGTGCCAAATGTTCCTGTGCACTGTGTGTATGGGTTCTGCACCTGTGACTCTGTGCTTTGGCTGTTTTGTGTATGTGTGTATTGTGAACACTGTGCTACTGTGTTTTGTAAACTGCCACTTTCTGTGGTATGTGATGTGTGTACTACTGATCTGTCATTTTTCTCACTGCATAACTCTTCAATGTTTGTATTTATGTTACTATTGACACATTTGGGAATCTCTATGCTATGTGTATCTGGGCCATGTATTTCAGAATGACACACACTGACACTGCAACGTGCTCGTGTGCCTGTTGAAACTTCACAGTTGTCTGTCTCACTGGGTCTCTCACTCTCTGTCTCACTGACTGTCTCACTGATGGCCTCCCTGCCCTCCTCTTCTCTGCATGTACAGGTGGAGTGTTTGTATTCCTCTCCGGTGTTCCTGTTGGCTTTGTTGGGCAATCTCCTGGGCTTTTCATCTGGGTGTGCTTCACAGGGAGGAGATCCAGAGAGGCGTGGAGGTGCTTGGCTCCTGTTCTCAGGGTTCGCTTCACTGAACGTTCCTGTGAAGTCTTTTCCTGCTGTGGGTGTATGTACTGCTTCAGTGCTATGTGCCTTTGTGTCGGGAGTTTGAAGTTCCTCCGCGCCCCGTGTGATGACGTGTTCAGGACACAGTTGGTCAGTGCCTGCGCTGTGTGTGTCTCCGTGCTGTGAATTCCGTCTGTCTGTGTCGGTGCTGTCCCACACTGTGTTATGTGTTGCCTGTGTGCTCCTGTCTCCTCGTTGTTGTTTACGCTCTGCTGCATCTGGGCCCTTCGCCGCATGCCATCCTGTGCAAAGAGGCTCCGCCCCCAGCAGGGCCGAGAAGCCGCGCCTGTTGTCCACGGGGCTCGGCTCCGACACCAGACCACCGCTCCACGGCTCACATAAAGAGTCACCTCGCGAGTCACAACACAAGTCTGATCTGTCTGATTCCCTCCATTCTCGCGAGTCTGACACTGTCCTGCTGACGTTGTCTGGTGTCTCCTCAACAGCTTCCTGTACCTGTAGGGGAAAAAAAATTTTAGTTTAATGTCCCAGGAAACCTAAAACATTGATTCCTTTCTAATTAGGTTAATGTTGGTCTTGTGGATACGCCGTATACATATGCAGAAGTATTAATAATTGTGATTTTCTAACTGTACTTTGCCAGATTCTTTCCACATTTTATATAAATGGAGTTCTCGCACTCTGGGGCGACACTTGCGTAAGCGTTACCCTGTGCAATTACAACACTCATGCCACTTGTCCCACCCAGATGGCTAAGAAACAAAACCAGGATTCACAGTTCATGCACTCAAGTTTCATCAACGTGCATCCAAACAAACAAGGAAAAGCCAACCTATCCAGCATGGGACAGTTCTCAAACTCAGCCTCAGTAGGTTCATGTGTGCCAATTTCCCCCACTGGCGCCACTGAGTATAAGCTCCCTCTGAGTGGCACAGCAGGCTGTGCGTGTTGAGCCGTGAGGAGTCAACCTGGCGGCTAATTAAAATATTAGAACCACGATCAAACATTTTTCAATTATGAAGAATTAAGGAGTTTAATATTATGAAATATTATTGGTCCTGGACACAGCAGAAGTCATTCAGACATTCAGACAGGGATTAAAGAGGGAGCACCAGTGCCCCTACACTGTGCTGGATATGCATATTCCCCAGTGACTACTGAAGATACACTGTCAGTGGCTTTAGTGGTGCTAATCTTTGCTCTGTGTCTATTCACGTGGTTGGACACAGTAGTTTGGCTAATCACAGTATCTGTCCTGCAGCTGTGAGCAGAGCCCAGTGCAACACAAAACTAAATCCTGGAAAGGAGAGGACATTCCCAGCTAGAGCTGGGCGATATGGCCAAAAATGTCATCACGATACGTTTTGGTATATTAATCGATGTCAATAATTATCGTGATATAAAATTTTGTATCACCGTCACAGCTTTAAAAGAATTTCCTTCTAGGATTAGGGTTAGGCTGATTGAATACATACATGCACAGAGTATGCAAATTACTCAAATCGAAATATATGTACATTTACATTTTAATTACCATACCCAAATAATGAAAACCTGACTTCTAACAACTTTTTCTAACATAAATAAATTGGTTATCTGTGTCATGAAAACACTATTAGGGCATGTAACAGGATAAATTATTACCAAGATTAAAAAAAAAAAAAACTATCAATACAAAGATCTGAACTATTGCACTAACATAAATATCTGTGCTTACTAGGTATAATAGTGAAGCAGGTCAGTGCCAAACAAAGATCTGTATATCCTCTCACTATAGTCAGAACTGCAGGGCTTTTGCAAGTACCACACCTCTGGCTTTATTGATGCTCTTCTTCATATTGCAATGTACTTAAACAAAACCTCCTGTTCCTAAAATATGTTCTAGTGGAGAAACTAGTTCATCAAATTATATTGCCCAAAGCTTATCGTTATCGAGATTGTTTCAATCGCCCAGCACTAGTCCCAGCAAAGCAGAGAAAAATCTCAGCATGATGAATGGAGACAACCGCACACACACACACACACACACACACACACACACACATACACACACAGAAATCACAGATTAGTCACAACACAGATGAGCACTCCAAATGTCCATTTTACAGTGATAAATGTGCTGCGCAGCACTGTGACAACATGCAGACATGTGCAGACACTACACAGACAGCACAGACCTAAACCCAGTGTGTGTTTTTTAGAGTCACCAGTTTCCCTCAGGCATGGATGTGACATGATGTGGTTCAACCCTGTGCCTGTTCTTATAAAGACACAATATATGTGCTGAACAGGTGTACTGGTAAACCCTGTAGCCCATACGCACACAGTTGTAAAATGCTTTGTGATACGCTACAAACCCAGTGATGGAACTGAATATGGGCCTGCATTATGTTGAGCTAAATGATTGTATTGGATGACATGAATAATGTGTTTCATCAAATCACTGTGTTCGTCTGCAGTGTCTGAGATGTGTCGGGATGATCACAGCACACAAACAGATGAGTTGTTGAAGAGATGCTCACCTGCATACCTCTGCTTTCCAGAATATCAGTATTGTGGAGGCCATGGTTGTGATATCAGCTAACAATTATATATTGTGCAGGTCAATTTACACAGTGTACAATGTGCACCTTTGAGCTTCATCAATGATGTCACACCAGTGCCCAATCAGATCTCATTCCCTCCCAGTTCAGCCATGCTTCACCTCATCTGAGTACTAGCATCACCTGTAACTGATCTGTGCATGTGCGTTACATTTACATTTACGGCATTTAGCAGACGCTCTTATCCAGAGCGACTTACAAAAGTACTATGTGTTCAGTCAGAATATGCATCTCTATCTAGTATAAACAGGTTTAAGTCCAACTACTTGAGGTCAAGCACTGCCATAAACCGTTGCTAGTGCTGATGCCTAGAAAGAAGACAACAAAATATAAGATTAGACACAGTGCAATACCTAGCAAGACTGAAATACCTACAAGACTACATGATGTGTCTGTGTCTGTGTGTGTGTGTTGCAGTCAGTGATTTGGGCTATAAGTGTTCTTTGGTTGTGTTTATATTTGGGAGCCTTGGCCATGTACACAGATCGTTCGTGTGGGGTTTTCGGTTTCCCAATGCTAAAAACCAAATATCCTACAACATACTGACCCACATCTGCAGTAACTGAAAGCCATCAGCACATTTGGAAGACAAGATGCTTTATTTACCCATGCAGGTTTTCTGCTGAGGACTGTGCTGTGTAGAAATACTGCTGACACGGTAACTTATATATGCTTTGCAGAACCATTCATGCTTTTGATAACATTTGTGTCTTTATAACATGCATTTCAATACTTCACTCTCCATCACTCCTGAAGTGTTGCATGCTTGCTCACCACACTGAGCCTTTGGAAATCTGTCTACCTACTCCCTGCTGTCTGATCTTTCCGGTATTTAAACTGTGCTGCGTGAAATATGGTCTGGTCTGGTGTTTTGTTTGCTGGATTCATACCACGATTTAGTAAACATTGTTGCTCAGAGCTTCGATCTCTGTCTGCACTCGTTAAGCAGAGCAGAGAGGCAGCCACCTCAGAGACACACACACACGTGGAGTCCTCTACACCAGCTGTGTGGGACATGGACGAGGTGCTGGACGCTGTCAGAGCTTTCACCAGCTAATCACTCATAGTGATGGGTGTTATGTGTTAGTGTTATGGGCTTCCAGTGGCCATTTAGGTCACTGTTATACCACCATTTATGGATATTTCTTTTCAAATCTCACAGAAGTGACCCGCATTCACACTGTTTTGAGGAAAGCAGCCAACACCATAAACATTAGCATCATTCAGAGGGGCATAAAACTCTATTACTATCCAATAAAAGATTTTAATAAAAAAAAAAAAGCTAAAAAAGTACCATCCATGTTGAGAGTGTGTAAAATAAAAATAATCTGATGGTATTTTGTGGGGACATCTGATGTAGGTTAAAAAGGTCAACTAAATGACAGTACTGCAAGTTGAATGCGTAACGTACAGTCATATACAGAGACGTTTCTTCTTTTCCCTGCTAGCACTGCTACAGTCCTGTGTCAGGGATCACACCATGTTACTTGCATGGCAATCAGTCTGCACCATTTTCCCAGTCCACAAGCACCAACAGACTCAGAGCAGCCTTATCAGCTCTGCCAAGCTACACTCCAGAAGGAGACAGCAGGAGCCTTTCAAATGAACAGAGGCAGAGTGTGATTCTTCAGATCAGTTGAACAGGACACCGGATACCGGATCATCGACATATAATATAAAGAGACAAAATTCATGAAAAATTTAAATACATGAAAGATCAATGTCACATGAAAGACCAGTGCAGGTGTTACAAGCATGTACGACCACCGGCTTTCTTTAAAAGGACCAGGAGCAGCATACTGGGTGTTATCCCTCTCACAGGGGATTATTAGGCAGGTCTGCCTGGGGCCCAAGCAGTTGCTCAGAGGCGCCAGTCAATGTCAGCAAGTTGGCTGAACAGTGTATTTTCTGATAGGTGTTATTTGTAAGCCTGTGTTATGTCCTTCCTAACCTGTATGTCCTCTGGAAAGCACAACAGATGAGCACATGCACATATTCAGTACACGTGTGTCAGAGGAGAGAGTGTGAGGTGTGTGTGTGTCTGCCGACTGCCCCCCACTCCAGCCAGCTGTTGTCCACCTCCACGTCTGTCTGTGACTCATCTCCCATGGCTTCTTGTTCTCCCCATTAGCCCGCCTTGGATTTACGCAGGAGTAAGTGGGTATGTGAGAGGTAATTACAGAGCTGCGGAGGGGGCTTCTGGGGGTGGGGGGGGCGATACGGCATCAGTGTCCCGCAGGTTTGCTGTCTGCCTCGACAGTGTCTCTCTGGAGCACTCTCACATGCTCTTAAACTGAAGTCACAGCACACACAGGTTCCTACCTGTGTTAATTTCGAACCTTATTGGTTCACAACTAAATAAAAACAACATAAAAAGATAAAAACTATGACGAAATTCGTCAACACTTTTGTCAATGAATAAAAATGACACTGATACGTTTGGCATGGACAACATCCAATCATAACTACTTCAGCGTATTTGGACAGCGTATTTGGTCTAACACACCTGACTCAGCTGATGAAGGACTTGAGAACTATGAGAAGAGGTCAAATGTGAAATATGTTCAGTGTCTGGGGAACAATGTGCAGAACTGGGAAGCAGCACTCTAACACATCTAAATCTAAATGACAGATAGTTGAATTAGTAGTGACAGGAAAATGACTGAAGTCTGGAACGTCCATGACTGTTTAACACACACTGAGTCAGATTCATAAAACTTGATGGTACCCACACTATGCAAAATCCAACGTGACTGCATTTAATTTATATTCATATAATCACTGTGGCAATAGTTTCATTCATTCTTATCAGTGTGGTAAAATGTAAGTAAACGAGATAATGAATATTAAAGACAGGTGACTGACTAACCCAGTCGTGAGACCAGTACTCTGCTCAAAACTGGCAAAATATATTATTTTGAATAAAAATATAATGCATTTGTAAGTTTCCCCAAGATGCACCTGCGTGGTTGCACCGTGTTGATGACTTCAGTACTTTTCCTCAGTACTTTTCCTCAGTACGTTTCATGGTACAACAACAAAGTGTTTCCTCAGTCAATAACTGTTCATATTTTCTTGCTCTGTAACACCTAAATTTGCATTTATTATGCAAAAGTTCATAGCACTCGCAGATCCCATTCAAGCACGTCCCCTTCCTTGTCATGTACTCCTACTAGGGTAGCTGCAAAGTCTGACAGCATGCTTGCTCCATGAAACATGTGCCTTTGAAAAAATGTGTCCGTTAGGTAAATGTGCGCTTGTGCAGAATTCTGATATGTCACCAAACATTGTTAGAGAAAAGATCATCCAATCCACGCTGGTTCCTTTACAGGAAATGAACAACTGGGCAGGCTCAGGTGGATCTGTTATGAACACTTAATGTCATATGCAAATGAGGACAACATGCAGAATGTAATTTAAATGTACGGTAAAATCCTCTTTTACGAATGAGCAAATGTGTTACCAGAGATTTTCGCTTTTAACGCCACATTTAAATCTGTGGTATGAATCTGGCTCATTCTCTCAAAGCAGCTTTACCAGGTCAAGACCTTCCAATTAATGAGCCAAAGTGGACAGTGACAGGAAAAACCAGGGGCACGAGGAGGAAACGTTTGGAGGACCAGACTAAAAGGAGAAACCTGTCTTCATTTAAATGATATAGTGGCAGCGCTCATACATACAGGAATGAAACAGCAGTGCAGCAGGCAGCACTTAACAGGAGAAAAAACACAACGGGGCACTGGTCAGACTGGTTGTGCATGGCCATTGGCCACGCCCCCATACCTGGACCCCACGCAAAAGATTGGCAGTCCGGACCTGTGGTTACATCATCAAAGCCACCCATCCAATCAGAACAGCAGCACTGAACAGATGCGTCTGCAGAAAACAATGGTTTGGCTCGAGTATTCTGAACCAACCAAATTAATCTATTCCTGAATTTCTACAGCTATCAGTCATAAAAAAAATGGTTAAAGGTTGTTGTAGTCAGACCCTGTGAGGCTTTCACCTAAAGAACCTCAAACACAACTCAAGAGAGAATGATGAGTCCTGAGTTCACCAGCGAACCGTGAAATCCTGCACAACCTCCGGTACCTGAATGTCACCCCTTCCAAATATGCTGTTCAGAGGACCAGCTTGGGCTGAGGGGTATATCGCCATACAGGCCTGTGTAAGATAATACCCCAACAGAAGCACCAGAGAAGAAAATACCCCTCCCCCCAATCCCCCAAAGTCTGGCAGTTTGAGGATCCTTGAGACTGTGGACAACAATAATGACTTAATATTCAATTTATAGATGCATATGAAGTCAAGTGTATATATCAAATGTCATGTGTATATAGCAAAGACATCAGCCACATAACATCTCCTTACACTGGCCACTTCATTAGGTGGCCATCACACCTATTTTGTAGGTGTGCAGTGTGAACGTACAGTGACAGACTAGCCCATCTGGTGCCTTATACAATTCATCTGCCATCCTCTCCCTGTCTGTATATATTATCATGAACCCAGGCTTAAGGACAGAATCAGGATGTTCATACTTGCTTACCCAGTAAAGAAAAGATATAAGAAATAATGAAATATGTAATAATAAATATATATACATAAATATATATCATAATGAAGGAGGGCTGCCCAGAGGGCTTCCCTGGGTCGTGCCTGTTGGACTCTAGGACTGGGGGAGGGGCGGCTCTACAGGCTCCGGCATGCTGGTGTGAAATGTCACGTTCAGTCATGCTAGCTGACAGGAAGCTGCACCCAGCCTGCTCAGCTGCATTCTCACAAGTGCTCACGATCCCATAATACCCCCGGACGCAAGGATGCACTAGAAGCTACGGCTAAAAGATCAGCACACTGAGTAGTGTCACATGGCACCGAACAGGTAGCATTCAGCGCAGAGCATCACAGAGCATCACAGAGCTTCCATCACAGACCCTGGGGATGAGAGGTGCTGTTCACGGCCTGACGCAACCCGGCAGCCGCGAAGGAGCCGATCACCCCGTGTCACGCAATGACCAGGAAAGAAAGAAAACAAAGAGATGGAAAACAAAGAAAAACAGAGTGAGAAAGCAGGAGAGAAAGAGAGGAAAGTAGCTTCATGCTAAATATATTTGAGCAACTAAATATTGGTAACAATAATCCACTCAGGTTTGTGCTTCCCCTGACTCCAGAATTGCTCATTTTGTTTTACTCTCTCTCTCTCTCTCTCTCTCTCTCTTTCTCCCACCCCACTAAAGTACAAAGGCATCGTATCATCATCAGCATCTCCAGCCCGTGCGATCGTATCTGACGGTGTGCTGGATTATTTCTGCGGTGTGCACTGCGCGAAAACATAATAAGGGTTAACGGGTGTCGGGGGGCCGCCGTGCGGAACCAGGGAACGATGCGCTGTGTGTGGAGCAGTGATGCGTGCCACGCCGTGCTGTGGTGTGGTGTGAGGACTTACAGAAGTGTGTGGGTGGAGACTGTCGTGGTAGTGGGAGTTAATGATGGTTTAACACTCAGCCATTCCACAAAGACTTGGAGTTATACAGAATAACAGGAGGTAATGATGAAGTGGCAAAGACCAAAATACATAAAACTATGCAACACTGAGCACAGCCGAGGACCTGTGTGTTATCCAGTCACTCACACAGGTACAGAGCAAGAATCACGAGACACAGGCACAGTGTACACACAGCTAGACACACAGCACTATGTAGCAGAACTTAAGACAAGGGGCGATTTTCAAACACCCAAAACAGTACTGCACTCGGCATACTATCGAAATGTCTTCTGATTAAAAATAAAAAAACCAAAACAATTGACACAGCTGAGGCAAGTGAACAAATGTACCCGGGGCAACACAGACATGCTAGACACACACATGGCCACAGATCACACACAGCCACGCATCACACATGCCCGAGCCAAATATCTGAGAGCCAGCACTAAAACACACATACCTGCGCTCATCAAGGGAAACAGATCAGCTCCCGTAAAAGCCCTTTCCATCAGCTGCAGCAGAAAGCAGGTGGTTCCTCAACTCGGAGACTCTGCCGCTCTCTCTCCCGCTGTCACTCTCTCTCCCTCCCTCTCTCTCTCCCTCTGTCACTCTCTCTTCTGCTGTCACTCTCTCTCCCTCCCTCTCTCTCTCCCTCTGTCACTCTCTCTTCTGCTGTCACTCTCTCTCCCTCCCTCTCTCCCTCTGTCACTCTCTCTTCTGCTGTCACTCTCTCTCCCTCCCTCTCTCTCCCTCTGTCACTCTCCCTCCCTCTCTCTCTCTCACATACACACAGTGCTTTACACTCACAAGGCTGTTCAGGGGCTCCACCTCCAGGCTGGCTAACAGATCACGACAGGGAATGTATGTGGGTGCTGCTCATTCAGAGAAAGTGAGACACACACACACACACACACACACACATACATGGCTTCTATTGTGCCGCTCTGCTCAGAGTGTGCACAATGAGCATGCTCCAACATGCGGATATGTCCACAGTTCACAGTTAGATGGATCACAGTGCGTGGTGTGTTCATGTCCATGTCCGTGTCTGTGTGTGTGTGTGTGTGTGACCACAGCTGAGGGCCTTCTCTCCTGTCAGATCTCCAGAGGAAGGGTGGTGCTGGTCCTTTGGCAAGCAGAAACCCCTCAGCTGAATCAGAGCAAGGCAATCAGGAAAGATTCCCAGCATGTTCCTATGTGTGTGGGCGTAATTGTACAAGAGGTGTGTGTATAAGTGTGTGTAAGAGACTGAGATGTATAGTACAGTCTATTTCCAACAAGAGGACAAAAGGCATAACAGAGAGCCATGCATGCATGACATCTGCCCCTTAATTCATTATTAAAACAGCTATGGCATCCCTGCTTTTATTTATAGACAGGTGCACTGTACACAGACACAGACACACAACACACACACACTCAAACACACACATGCACACAAAACACAATCACACCCGAGACACACACACAAACACACACACAGTCATGCACAAAACCAAATGCAGTGTCTTTTTTCTTTCCTTCACCTTTTAAAGTGATGTCAGGGCTGTGCTTGTCTTGAGGAGAGTGATGGATTTGACAACATGGATGTTGATTCAGTAACAAGCCTCAGTCTGGCTCTGAATCTCCATGAGTGAGGTCACCCCTCTATCTCCACGGGCTGATAGGGGCAGGAAGAAATCTGAGCTTTGCACTTTCCATATGAGTGGCTAGGGTGTGGTGGCGAGTGCTGTGTGTGTAAGTGTGTGTGTGTGTGTGGGCCGAGTGCTGTGTGTAAGTGTGTGTGTGGAGCCTGCCACGACACAAAAGTGTTCGACCCTCTTCCTCAGTGCAGACTGAAACCAGCAGGTCTCATCTAACAGAGAGCGTGACCTCTGCACTCTGACCTCTGCACTAAGTCCAGCGCATCGTGGAAATAACGGTGGGGATATGAAGGCTTAAGGGTGGTGACACTCCTCCGCAGGAGCTGTGGACGTCAGCCAGCTCCAGGCAGGCTGAGCAATATCTCCACCAGGAGCTGCACCACCTGGCAGTGGCTCAGAGACAGAGGCCCCCTCCCTGCTCCCGTCACCATGTGAGGCTCCACAGCGCAACAACCAAGGCATTTTGTGGCTAAGCAAAAATTGCTCCTATTGGATGGGTTTGCGAGCAGCTGTCATTACCATCAGCTCAAGGCCAGAAAGACCAAAGCTTCTGTACATCCCAGGAACTCCAGATCCCCACCATGACCTCACCTTTTCCTCCAAGAACTCCCTGGTCATGCCGTTTGCAACTTCGGATGACCAGTTCTCATTCTTGACTCATTCTATAACTCTGCACACAGGGATCATAGGAAGTTATGGAGGTTGATGAACATACCCACATGGACACATCCTTTTACTATTTGGTGTATAAAACAATCATCAATAGAATATATATTACATACTGCCTTGAAAAAGGTACCATGTGCATTTGAAATGATAGTGACTGAGGATCATGCTGGATATCTTCTGAAATGTAGAGAAATTCCGTCAGTAGAATGCAGCATCATGGTCATTGTAGTTCTTCTGTACACCTTACTTGTGTTTCTCCTTTGTTGCTGAAACCAAATGGCCGTGAAATAGCCATCAGCAGTGAAAACGTGCTCCAGTTTCTCCTGCCTGGACACCATGCCAGGCTCCACTGTTCACTGTCTCCCTCAGTCATGAGATCTGCTTTGATGCCCGCTGACGCTGACGCAGTCCTACGAAGAGGGCGAATTTGAGCAGGCAGTGATGGGGTCGTCCACCCAAAGGACCCATCTCACCGTCCCTTTGTAGAGGCGTCCCCAGGCACGACCTCGGTGCCGTGTGTGAGATCACACTGCCGGATTTCGGGCAAGGCAATGGCCTCGATTTCACACGCAACACTGGAGGCGAGAAATGGAAAGGCTCTTGCTACGGGAGGTGCAGATAAAACAATGCCTGCCCTGGTACTCTCTCCCTCTCCTCATCTATCATTTAACTGAATATGCACTCCCTTCAAAGATGTTCCACCCAAAATCCATATTAAAATATCAGGTTTCTTTGCCATGAAACCAAAACCACAACCACCGAGTCACATGACCAGTTATTCATCACTGGCCTGTTTCGGAGTAATCTGGGTTATGGTGTCTGCATTTCTTCCAAGCAGGGCTTTCACACACTTATCTAATACACGATATACACGATTTAGCAGTTAGCTGTCAAGCCGTCCTTTTAGGTCGACTGGAAACAAAAAACATGTAACTCTTTGGCCTTTGACTGCCTGAGTTTGGTGGCGCTGCTAAAAAACTTGTAAATCTCGACAATTCAGCATACAGCAGCACCAGTTCTTATCAGACACACCAAGGTTACTTACTCCCTTTGCACCGGAAACTGTGGGATTTTTCTTTTAAGAGGAAAAAACTAAATGTGTGTCTCATGTAAAAGTGACAGTGACAGTGACCGTTCTAACATCCTTCAGTCCTTAAGAAAGTGTTGCATCGGGTTTCATATTCAAAGTAACAGTACAGGTTTTGTTAATGAAAGCGTGACTGCAGGCAAGATACATTCATCACTCACATTGTGACTCATTTGAAAAATTTGTCTGAACTTCTGTCAAAAGAAGAAATGTGATCTGTGTTGCACAGCTCCAAATGCCAAATTCTGGCCCTCTAATAATCCTGTTGTGAGCAGTAATGAAGGGGGAAGGGTGACCCAGGTACCAATTAGCAGCAGACACAGGTAATCCTCTCACAACCTTTACTCTCCATTCTGACCCTACAAGAGGTTCTTGCAACTTTATAGGGATCAGCATATAACTAAACATTGCAGCAATATTTAAAGATGTTGACTTCATGCTGCCCTGATCCCCCCCATGACGTATTTCTGCAGAACTGGAAATTCTGCACTTGTGGCTGTAACACTGGAATAAAGGGAACACTGATGCAGATCTCAGCTTTCATCTCTGCAAACCAACACCGTCCCTTTAGAAGTTTCTAAACAAAAGCAACTCATTGGGTGAGTCAGAAACGTATGTGTTGTTATTGAAGTGTTTATCTGATGCACATTGCCTTTCATTTAGATCAGACTACATCTACAGCCTAGTCACATTCAAATCAAGCCCAGGTGTATTATCATTCCTCCATGTACTTAGCATGCACTGGACTATGGCCTACTTGGAAATATGGACAAACGTTCATTAAGGTACGAGTTGGTTGTGACGCACATCGTTAGCTGAATCAGATGAACACAACACAATGAACACACCAATAATACTGACATACCACAAATAACAAGCAACATTCAACATCACAAACCCAAACGCCTTTAGTGATAAGGTGTTTAACCCTAGTGCAAAGTATACTAGCAGCCACCAACCTGTGCCACGACACAACAGAAACCCACTGACCCCATTACACGCTGCCTACTGTCTAATTTACCGCTGTGTCCAGTCCACTGGTCTATTACTGTTTCTACTGTATCCTTTTGTGATGGGAATACTTGTAGCTATCATTCTGTATCATAATGGTATAACAGTACAGTGTAATTAACAACTGTAGCAAACTGTAGTAAATTCATCATCATCTTTTCACATAGAAACATGGTCTCCTTTTTCCATGCTTTAACGTAATCCTATCTGACATGACGGTTCATTGATGAGATGAATCCAGTCAGAACTGATTGGAGCAGTTGTCAGTACTGGAGTGCTTTCCTCATCCAGGACTGAGGACTCAGAACCTTGCATTGCAAAATTTCGTCCATGACAAGAGGCTTTGTGGGTATGGCCTTAGATGCCCTGTGACCAGAAGACCTGGTGGGAGGCGAGGACACTTCAGTCATCAGCACGCACTGTGCCAAGCTAGTCCACCAGAAAGGTCAAAACACACACATGTACGCATGGTGCGCGCTCTCGCACACACATACACACACACACACACACACACACACACACACACACAAAAAGAGTCATATTCACATGGTGAAAGCTTGGCTGGCCGTAGACTCAGGCCTGAATTTGGTGAAGAAACAAGGCGTACTGTCCTCCAGCACCCAACCGGCTCCCAGGCAGATGGAAGCGGATTCATCTTGCTCCTCTCTGGCCTTCAAGTGAAAAGCTGATAGGTTATCTAAAAGCTGACAGCTGATAGGTTATCTAATCAGCCAACTCGTTTATGTTTGCATATACAATGCAAGGCATCTGTACATGTTATGATCTGTACATTCAGTGTACATTCTGGACATAGGGGGGAATATCAGTGCACTCTGTTGTGTCAAATGACGGTGAATTTGCTGAATAGAATTACTCTGTCTCCTGTCAATCTCAGCATCCGTATGCTCATGCCTGCTGATGAGGGCTGTTAGCACCTTCCTCCGAGTGTGTTCAGCTGCCCTGTGTCTAAGTGTGGGCAGCAACTCAAAAACACAAAGGGCTGGAAAACTAGCTACAACTGGGAGAAACAATAGAAACAAAGAACAAAACGTGTTTAAAAAATAAACAAACAAACACCAGAAAACTACTTATTTGGCAAATGTTGTCTCAACATTTGTTGAACAGGTCCAGAGTCAAATGTACCCAGACTAGTCCAAGTGTTAAAAGAGAAAATAATAATTATTTAGAATTATTTAGATAGACACGTTATCTCTGCTTTAACATTTCATTGAAGAGCTATGTGCAATGTAAAATACCAGTAAGTGTCTGCTGTCTGATGGGGATCTGAGTCAAGAGAGACAAACAGGATGTCCAGTTCAAAATGAAATTAAATATGCATGCTCTCTTTCACAGTGTCTTGTTTCATAACACACAGATACACACACACACACACACACACACACACACAATCACAGAGCAATGCTGGTCCCATGGTTTTCATTTCAGATGCTTTTGTAGAACAGGCATAGATCCCAGACTCACTAGAAACGATGGAGAACACCAACCACATGACTGCAATACGATATACCAAAGTAGGATTGGTGATATTGTATATGCATTGTCTGTCCCTGGGGTACTGTACTCTTTCATTGAGCTGCTGGAGAATGTACAGTGGATTAATATGCAGTCTCCTGCTCCTTGCGTTATGAGGTAAATAATATTCATTTTATTGCTTTAAGATATGGGTGTTAGTGGTGCTTCTAGCTCTGAGTTATGCTGTTCATCTAAACCCAGCAGAGGTGTAGCAATCACAGAACTGTAACACCCCCAGTGTAAACAGGATATACTTAAGCATAAAATGTGTTTTGGTGATCACTTTAATGATCTTCATTCCACACTTCTAACTTTACTGTGTTGACACAGGAGGGTGCTCACACTCAGGATATTCACAGTTTAGGGTCTACAGTCTTGGATATGGAAACTTGCTGTGATGGTTTAGAATATTCTTAAATAAATGTTCCAACATTCCACTCATCTCTATGTGAAGGAACAGTTCAGTGAAAATTTACACAGTTCCTGATCTTATCTTACCATCCATTTATCTTAAATGTATTCGATTGTCCAAGATATTCTTAATGTTCAAATGTTTGGCTTTGAGTTGGGGCTACAGTTAAAGGAAGCAAGCTTATGGACTCCAGTTAGCATCGTGCTACTTTCATGTGACTCACTACAGTTGGATCGAAGTTACCAAAAGTCACGACTTGCGTAAACTTCTTTTCTTGCAAGACCTGTTCCTTTAACTGTTCCTGAGTAGGGTTAGAACCCTGGATGCTTTTGCACTCCTTGATTGGAAAACACAAGCTCGAAGCCATACCGAGACCCCAGGAATCAAGCCTGACCCACGGACCAGTGCTAAAGAAACCCCCTGAAATGTGCCCTTATAAGGCAGGCTGACCGGTTACCAGGGCAGGAAAAATAAACATAGCAAAAAGGCTTGACCGAAAAAAAATGCATGCATGTCCACTGCAGCTATCAGCGCTATGGGAAAAACAGTAGTAACTGTTCGAGGCTCCCAGTAGAGAGGGTTATCCAGCCAAGTCCTGGCCTCTGATGTTGAGGGATGCTCGCAGCACAAATACTCATCAAGTTTCCCATCTGAAATGAAGGGTCAACAACAAAACCCAGAGTGCTTTAAAGCGTGAGCCATCTGGTGCAAATTTTCTGCAGATTGGTCTCATTTTATCAGTGGGGATGATACAAATGTAGAATCACCCTGTTTGAAAACCATCATCTTAATACAACAAGCCTTTTCTCATTTTGCAGGTATATTCCTGTGTAATATTATTTCCATTCCAAAGTGTTAGCAATCTATTTAATCACCTGGTAACACATAGGCCTAAGCAAACTTTAATGAAATGAAAAGGCATCTATTAAATGAATAAGCCTCAGTACTCCTTAGTCACAGTGGTTAGCATCCAACAACATTTAGCAACTAGATAGCAATGGAAACTCTTTGATCATTGAAGGTTTGTTTCATTTACTGATCCCAACAGCTCTCCACATTTCTTTTTAATTCCCGGTACACAGTGTAAACAAGCTCCTCACGAGCCAAGAAGCTTTCTATCAGGCTATTCCAAAACTCTCAGCCAACCGCAAATGTGTCCAAGAACAAATTGAATAAACTGTTTAAACCATGCAGGCTTCGTGGGCCAGACTACACTGCAGGGCAACAAGTTTTATTAACACCTCTGAACCAGCTCAAATCTATAAATGTGTAGTCATTTCAGAAAACATGCTACACGTTGTCATTGACAGCACCATTTCATCTTTTAAGAACGACCAACTAGTGATAGATTGGCATAGCTCAATACACCATGCACAGATATATACTAAAAGCAGCAGAGGTCCAACATAACAGCTAGGACAAAAAGATGCGTCTGAGGTGTTAAAAATATCAACACTTATGAGTAATCAAACAGTGGCACAGATCACCCCTTAATGGCCTCACAGGCAAGACAGTGCGTGAGAGCTTCTGAGAGCGTCCGATACCAAGCAGTACATCAGGCCTCTTCTGAGAGAGGCAGAGAGCCAAGCAGACGTTGTGTGCATGACCTCTTATACACCAGCACCATCTTTTATTACACTCTAAAGGGCTAGGCTAATACAGTGCTACTCCCACTGAGGTGTCTGGCAGTGAGGTTACCCAGCAGCTCATAAAACATTGCTTGACCTGCCCCCACAGACCTCACAGTACATCAGCAGCGCAGACAGAGCCGGTTATGAAGGCAACAGTTTATCACAGGTGAGGAGATGTGAAGGAAGCATGTAAGTAACAGAGAACTTCATCAGAGTTAGACAGACACACACGCACAAACGTGTGCATACGCGTCGCACACATACAATCAACGGAAATAGGAAAGGTGTCACGCTGCAAATGAAATTAGTCTACTGAAAAGATCCTGGGCACTTGACCCTTTGGTTATTGGATGAGGTCAAAGGTCAGAGGACAGAAGACGTTGAGGCCTCTCTGATCGCACGTGCTCGCTCCACACACTCGTGTGTCCTCTTTCTCTGCACAAGAGGAGACTGATGGGGCTCCTTTCCTAGGAGAACAGCTCTAAATAGATCACGCTTCCCCAGCATGCACTACTGAGAGAGGAGACGTACTGCCCATCAGTAGAATGCTATGATGAGTGAGCTCCATGGCAACTCCTACAGGATTCCGTCAGTTTGAGTCTGGAAATGAAATGCCCTCTAATCCCACTCATGCACACACACACACACACACACACACACGGCAGATATGGGTTATGAGTAAACAAAAATGCTATTTGACTATTTAATACTGCCAGAAACAATGACTGCGTAGGGTCAAACCTGGTCCACTTTCATATTCTACATCAATCACTCTGGACAAACTTTTAATAAAATCTGGATTAGTGTTTGATCTAACCCTTAGTGCCACAGCCTCTCATAGCCCACCTGGGGTCCCTATTTCACTCCCTGGTTCAATCCTTCCTTAATACAGCTGTGCTACAACCCACCATGTCATTGATGGTGTCACTGTAGTACAACCGCCTAGACGACTGAGTCATTAGCATGTTCAGATGCCGAGTGTGTTCATCTCAATTCCACACGGGAGAAACCAACTCGGCTCATATAAGCAGGTCTGTGAGTATGAAAGTGAAGAGTAGATCACAGCTGAATGCAGAACAAACATCACTTTTTACAATGTTCAAAGCTATGCTGCATGCCCAACCACATGATTCTAGCCTGAATGTCCAATCAGGTTCCTCTATGCAGAATCCCCAACACTGTGATTCTATGCCGAATCTCTGGTCAGGTCCCTCTATACTGAATCTTAAAGTGGAGCTGGATGATATGGTCATATTGGGATTATACTTCTACATACTACCACAGCAATACAGTTGCATCCCACTGATGAATTGTGTAAATACAACAATTCATCAAAAATACCCACAGAACATGTGAGATTGGTCAAGATGGTCATAACACACAATAAAGAGCTTCTCATTTGCACATTGCAGCATTGTGGAACATCAATACTGGAAAGGTCAGTACTGTAATAGCAGTTAACAAATGCCATATTGTTCAGTCATCTGGGAGCTGGTCTGGGGCAGTTCCAATCCAATGAAACATACGCCCATATCCCCTTCCGCTTAGAAAACCTCAGAAACATCTTATAAATGAACTTCTACTTCTGAATAGCAAATTATTGGTGGTCTTATGACTGTGTAGCTAAAACCATGGTTGTCAACAGGGATCCCCACAGTATGGGCTCTCCCATGTGTCAGAAGTAGACATGACAGAAACTGAAACAAGTTAAAGGTGGAAAACGCATAATTTTATTGATGCTGTGGTATGCAAATCCAAACACATTCACCACAGATATGTCATGAATCTAAGCTGGTGCACTCTAGGAAAAATTAGATGCACGTGCAAGTGTGTGTGCGTGTGTGTTTGTGTGGGTGAGCATGTGTAAATAGGTAGTGTTACAGCCAAATTATAAATGATAGACTTCAGTATCAGAGAGCAGTTGTCAGAGAGTAGACACACTGAAGGTCTGTAGCAGGAAGGGAACAGTGTAGTATGCAGTGTGTGTTAATTCCTGAGCTGGTGCTCTAAATCCTGACAGGTGGGAGGTGCTGGCCTCTTTCAGTCAGGTGCCATGCCAAAGTGGTCAAGTCCCTCCTCTTAGGTGCTCCATATGCGGCCCCGTGCCTGATACGCCTCCCCCAGACATGGGACCTCTGTGCCATGACCTGGGTGTAATATTTGGAATTCTCTAGAATATTCACCCCATTCACACTATTTTGAATTGTCAGTTCTTTCTCAGAAAATTCTAAAGCCAGCTGACAGAATTAGAATGCTCAGCTTTGTTGAAAATGTGGGTGTAAACTGGGATATAAAGTGACAGAGACGGAAAAAGAGAGAGAGAGAGAGAGGGGGAACGGAAAGAGGAAGAAAGAGAAACTCTGAGAAACATGTTCGATCTGTAAACTTACCAAGTACTCAGTTAGCGATCCTGAGGAGGTGACAGCTCTTCCTAACCCACGTGGCCATGTATTCCAAACCTGGCTGCTGACGCACAGCTTTTGTACTACTGTATTAAGATAAGCTTACCAGTGTTACACATGAACAGAAAAGGGTCACAAATGTTTCATAACATGAAACTCGATCTGAAAAGAAGCCTTTATCCAGCTAATAAGCCTAAACCAGCATACCAAAAAGCAGCAAACAGCCAAAGAAATCTCATAACCAAAGAAACTGTCCTTCATCTGAACTCTAAATACATGACCCGTGACCCATATCCATCTTCATCACACTCTCCTGGTGTGTGTTTATGCTGCTCGCTCGACAGTAGCAAACCAAAAAAAATAACCACAAACATGGCAACGTACAAGACCAAGATACCCAGAACAAAATGCAAAACACAGCCATGCGCAGGGGAACAGCATTAAGGAAACAAAGAGCAGCTCTGAAAGTTCTCAGAGAAACAAGGAGCAGAGACAAAGGGGCAGAGACGAAGGGGCAGAGAAGAAGGGGCAGAGACGAAGGGGCAGAGAAGAAGGGGCAGAGATGAAGGGGCAGAGAAGAAGGGGCAGAGATGAAGGGGCAGAGACAAAAGGGCAGAGAGAGTGTGGAAAGATCTTACCGTGAAGAAAGTCTGGAGGAAGCACATGACAGTGAGCACTTCAGGAGTGCCTGGAGAACACCCGTCTCCCCCTTTGCCCCCCCCCCTCCCCCTCTTTCCCCCACTCCCCCTCTCTCCTCCGCCTCTCCGTCTCCCTCACTCCCCCTCTCCATCTCTCCCTGTCTCCCCCTCTCCTCTCCCTCTCCCTCTCTTACTTCTATTGAGCACTGCAGCACCGAGCTTAAACACACACACACACACACACAGTCTCAAAACGTGTTGCTATTTTAAACTGCCTTACTGAACAATCCTGAGGGCAGCGGATTAAGAGGGAAAGAGGGAGAGAGAGAGAGAAAGAGAGGGACGGGGACGGGGGGGTCAGGGTCCAAGTCTTAGACTGAGGAACTGCATAACAATTAAGTTTGCTCAGTTATTTAATGGATGTGGTCCCAATTAAGTTATAAATCGTTTGGCTTCTCATAGCCCTCATAAGGCACAGCAAGTTTCAGAACAAAACAGAAGTTCTGACAAGTTAATTTCTGTAGATTGATACACATTGCATAAAAAAACCTACAATGAATGAACCAGAGTAATGAGATTGTAAACATATTTGCAATGTACTTCATGTCAGTACAAAAGCACAGATTATGACTGTTTCTCAGTCAGTATATTAAATATATAATGGCATCATGCAAATAAATAGTGTCCTCTACTGGTCAGAGACAGTAATATTTATTCTTTATCTTCCTCTACTCAAAATGTTTTATTGCACAAAAGGACAAAACTGTATTTTATTGTATTTTTAAACATTATTATCAAAATATTATTTTAACAGTAAACCCAACATAGAAATGTATTTTTGTCACGGGAGCCAGGCAGGGAGGCCAGCAGAGGGCGTACACTCGCGCACGCGTATTCACACGCTCTACACCGGCACGCCAGCACACCCCGTCTCACACTAAACCCCTCCCACGCTCACAATCACCGGAATACTAAGCACCTGTTGTATCTCACTATCACAGGTATTTAAGTCCACAGGTCCGGTCGTTCGGTGCTGCACATTGAGGATCAAGAGAGAGGACCTGCGCATCCTTGCCCACCACGAAGATCAGCACCGAACTGAAGGACTCCTTTATCTAGCTATTATCTCCTTTTCATTTGAGTTATTCATTGCTACAAGCCTGAGTATTTTAGTTGTATTAGAATGGAAAATAAAGGATTGTCTGAACAGCCTACGACTCCCGCTGTGATCCGTACCCCGTTACAATTTTCTCCTTGTCTTCAATAAATGTATAAACCTTTAAATAAGCAATTTTTGTACATTTGCAAAATATTTTTGTACATTTAGATTAAATAAAAGATTAGTCTTAAATTGGGTAGATTTGTTAAAAGAAACAATCACCTTTAAAGCATTTACACATAATACCATATATATATATATATATAAATACAGGTATGCTCCAGAAGACCCGTGCTTGAAGGAAAGAGACTGGAAGAGGGCGAATGGGGGAATTCATATACATATAACCCCACAACACTATATATAGACACACTGTATATATCTGTCTTTCATGACCAGGTTCTGTACAATCATAGTTTTGTGATTTACTCCCAATAATGGAGTGGTCTGGATGTTTCCCCACAGGACCATGTAGAATTTCATGCTTAAATGTTTAATATTAATAATTTACAATAATTTACAAATCTCTATTTCCCCATAGAAGTGTCAATGAAGTTCTACAGCATTTGCTAAAGAGACAGATGATTCTGCTACAGTCAGACCATTTAGTGCTGTTCTGCCCAGAACAGGGAAACATCAAACTTTAAGCCAAATGTTTTTCTTTAGTTCTGGAAACTTCCATGGTTGTTGTAATCATTGATGTGACCTCTGATTGGGTTGGCAGCAAGATCAGCTGAGGAATCTAGAAGTGAATCACAACCATGGCTGGTTGTTAAGCATCCAGCAGTGTCTAAATGAAAAGGAAATGACATAAAATGTCCTTCAAGTGCATTCATATCACCACCATTGCTGAGAGTAAAGGCACACACACACACACACACACACACACACACACATTGCCAGACTTTAGCCACTCACAACTCCTTGCTGGATCAAACACTTGCACAATTCATACATTCACTGAATTATCCCCAAAGGAAAATGTCAGCCTGGGTTTGTCCCATCAGCAGTGTAATAATATTAATGACTGTAAAGATGAGCAAATCTGTCAGCACAGGATATCCCATGCAGGGTTTGTGTCACTCCTCACCTGGAAACTTCTTCTTTGCAAACAAGGTGTTTCCGTTTGGTTAAAAACAGCTATTGTCAACAGCTTGGTCATCACATTAGCTATATTAACACCCACAGTGAGGCTAAATTTTGTCAGTACAGAGGTCAATGAACCACTTTAACAGAAAATCTACAATACGTCTTCTGTATCTAATTACCTCTGTTATTTCTAACAATGCCTTCAAATTATTGATGAAGGTCTGAATCAACTTGTACATCTAGTAAAATCTTTTCCTCTAGTTGTGGGCTATTCCAAAATATATCCAGTTAGTCACCTTTTACGATGAAAGCTTGAAAGGTTAAATGTAGAGCCGTGCAAAATCAGTGGCCTTGACTTAAACAAAGTATTGTTAAGCAGCCATAGTAACCATAGTAGTGTGAGCGTCATGTCTTAGAATTTTGCCCGTAACCACTAGAAAACGCTTATTTGAGGGCTCAGATTCCTGTTTTTACCCTGTTTACCAAACCCAGTGGAAAGAGACCAGTTGTCAAGGGCCCAGAAACCCTGTTCAAGCAGCAGGTTTAGTTCATGTTGGACAGAGGACTCATGTCTGTTGAAGTCACTCCCCCAATAGCATGTTAACTGATGAGGGGTGAGAAAAGTAATCTTTTCATTACATGTTCCAGCCTGAAGACTCGGTGTCCTCTTTCATGCCAGTGCACAGGGGTGCAGATTATGTCCATTCGGGCGGGAGTGCTTACACATAAACATGGCTCTACTGTGTCAGCTCTGGAGACTGAGGGATGCACAAATCTACAGGTTTGCCTCTGGAGTTCAAGAGTACAAAAGAACAGTGGAATCTATGCCAACCGTTACTAAGGAGTCTCCATTGTGACAGCCAGCTTTAAAGCTGCCTGGTTTTGGAGGGCCTTTTTTTTAGGGGGCGGGAAGGGGGATTTTGTATCCTGTGGGAAACAGGAAGTTGCTAACTGAGGAATATGCTCATGAATAGAAGAATGCTGATTGAAATATGTTGGTCAGAGGAGAAAGTGTCTCTCACAGCTCTTGTTTGAACCACACTGAATTAATTCACACTGAAAGTCCCAAGGTTTTATTTACTCTGATCATATACTGATCATATGCTGATCATACACTGGCCATATACTGATCATACACTGGCCATATACTGATCATATGCTGATCATACACTGGCCATATACTGATCATATGCTGATCATACACTGATTATACACTGATCATACACAGACCACACGGTGAATATATGCACACCATTGGATGAAAATATGCTCATCACTGGCTGAATAATCCTACTCAAGGCATACTGCACATCCCACTCCGAGCAGAAAGAGCAATCTGATCCTACACTTTATGCTGATCCATGCTGGTGGCTTGTGTATTGTATGCTGTGTAACTGGTGCGTTTTTCTGGGATTTACCCAAGCAGCTTTGCCAAGAGAAATTACCCCAATGGTCCAGAACAGCCACTGCAAATGAACAAGCACCATCTCTTGTTTCCCAAGGAGAGGACAATACCACTGAGTTATTACCAGAACCCCACAGAGAACACTGGCAACGAATCAGCTTGGCAAATCCCTCCAACTCTCTCTCTCTCTTCAATTCAGTGGTGCTTTATTGGCATTACAAATATTCACACTTGTATTGCCAAAGCTTTGGTGAAGAAATGATAAAATATAGAATGGTAAACCAAAGACAAAATGGACAAACCATTTCAATCATGAACCAGCAAATAGCAGGTAGGAATTTTAACCACCAGCAACAACAACAACAACAACAACAATATTAAAGCAGATTATGCTGTGCTCATGGGTCGGTACTGGTGATAGCTGATGTGGTCACTCAGTGACCCTTAGACTGTACCAGGAGTGAATACAGTGCTGCCATAGTGATGACCTCTTTATATTCACCAAGAACATAAAGCAGCTACTCATCACTAGAAACAACTTTTATACTTGGGGAATATGTGACTGATTTGGGTTAATTTTGTACATTGAGTTATGAAGCACCGCTCTGCTAATTAATTAATTAATTAATCTTATAGTCCTGGCCTTCCTTGCACAGTCTCTGCTCTTTAGGTATCCAGGGCTGTTTATGTCTGCTGGTCTCTATGGCCAAGCAATGGGCACTGAGTTTGTACTAGAGTAAACTTCAGTTTCAGATCAGACACCGTGCTTAAGTAGTCTGCCATGCTGTATTGATTTTCTTTGAATTTCCCAATAGGTGATAAGAGTTTTGTTTGAGGTCTTTTGTTATTTGGGTGATGCTGATTATTTTTGCTGTTATGTTCTGGTCCTGAGCATGTGCAGTGTTAGTGTATGGTACTCAGTGGTGGACGAACTACACAAACCACATACTTGAGATACAAGTACAAGTACAAGTAGACGTCCTCCCTTTAGCCCTCTACTTGAGTAAAAGAACAAAAGTAGTGGAGTAAAAAGTTACATATTTGACTTTGAACTGTACTGGAGTTACAGTAAAAAGTTACAAAAATGGAAATACTTGAGTAATGTAAAGAAACAAAAAAATTACTTAAGTACAGTTATGAATTACATTTACTTCATTTACTTTACTTTGGTGGTACTGTAGAGAGGGGATAATTCCCTTTGCCCAACGCTTAGTTCTACAGAGCTTCACAAGCTTCACAGCTCCCTCATCTGTTTTGATTCAATGCAACCATCAGACATGAGGATGCGTAAAGACAGCTTTCCTAGTGATTCTGCAGTTCTGTACAGATATAAAGATGGATCCTTGGCTGAATTATTGTTATTATGATGGATGTTTATGAAGGGGTATTGGAGGTGGAGTAGATGCATCAGGTGACAAATTCAGATGGGATGAACTACAGAGATACAGAGACGGTCTACAGAGACAAGAGAGGAAAAGCACTGGTGTCTTCAGAAGACACGACTATAACAAATGATCCCACAAACGTAAATCTACACCTCCACTGCATGACTGCCAATGCAAATTTTAATGCCCCTTTTAACAGATTACAAAGTAAAGAGCAGACTCTCTCTACAGGCCTAAAATAAACACTAACTTCTCTCCTGCACAGCTTACAGACATTTTAAAACAAAGCTTGATAAGACTAACAATTATTCTTCTGTAGAGCTTAAAATGCTTTGTTTTGGAAAACAGTCAATGCAATGAGATTGTCTGTAAAAGCAAACACACATTCTCTTGGAGGAATGCATCATATCCCGGACATCAAATCTGAAAATAAAAAGGAATAATTACTGATAACTATACTGTTTTACTGAGAAACACAGGACCTAATCACAGTTAAAATAAATGAGGACTTAAAAAGATAACAGGATAAGGGACATCCTTGTAGCCTACGTTTGAAGTCCACAAGCTCATGAGTTACAGGGATAAGAAGAACGAGCACCCTATCTATGAGCATTGTTCAAGAAAACTTCCTTGTTGGCTCAAGAGCCAGGCTCTCTCTCTCTCTCTCTCTCTCTATATATATATATATATATATATATATATATATATACACACACACACACACACACACACACCACTCTTACTTAAACACTTAACACAATGTAACTCCAAGTCAGCCACACTTCTGTGAAACCAACCTGTTCAGTCAGGAAGCAACACTGATTGTGAATCAATTTCACCTGCTGTTGTGCAAATTGAACAGACAACAGGTAGAAATGAGAGGCAATTAGCAAGACACTCCCTATAAAGGAGTGGTTCTGCAGGTGGTGACCACAGACCTTTTCTCTGTTATCATCCTTTCTGGCTGATGCTTTGGTCACTTTGGCATTTTGTCAGTTCTCTCACCATAGAGGTAGCATGAGGCGGTGTCTACAACCCACAGAAGTTGCTCAGGTAGTGCAGCTGATTCAGGATGGCACATCAGTGCAAGCTGTAGCAAGAAGGTTTGCTGTATCTGTCCGCACAGTGTCCAGAGGATGGAGCAGTACACCAGGAGACATGGAGGGGGCCATAGGAGGGCAACAACCCAGCAGCAGGACCGCAACCTCCTCCTTTGTGCAAGGTGGAACAGGAGGAGCAGTGCCAGAGCACTAACCCTAACCCTCCAGCAGGCCACTATCCATGTTTCTGCTCAAACTGTCAGAAACAGACTCCATGAGGGTGGTATGAAGGTCCGACGTCCACAAGTGGGGCTTGTGCTTACAGCCCAACACCGTGCAGGACAATTGGCTTTTGCCAAAGAACACAAGATTGGCAGATTCACGGATGAGAGCAGGTTCACACTGAGCACATGTGACAGACGTGACAGAGTCTGGAGATGCCGTGGAGAACGTTCTGCTGCCTGCAACATCATCCAGCATGACCAGTTTGGCAGTGGGTCAGTAATGGTGTGGGGAGGCATTTCTTTGGAGGGCGGCACAGACCTCCATGTGCTGACTAGGTTCCCTGACTAGCAGTGGGCCCTGGGTTACTTCTGATGCATGACAATGCCAGGCCTCATGTGGCTGAAGTGTGTCAGCAGTTCCTGCATGATGAAGGCATTGATGCTATGGACTGGCCTGCCCGTTCCCCTGACCTGAATCCAATCGAGCACATCTGGGACATCATGTGTCCTTCCATCCACCGACGCCACGTTGCACCACAGACTGTCCAGGAGTTGACTGATGCTTTAATCCAGGTCTGGGAGGAGATTCCTCAGGAGAACATCCGTTGCCTCATCAGGAGCATGCCCAGGTGTTGTAGGGAGGTCATACAGGCATGTGGAGGCGACACACACTACTGAGCCTCATTTTAACTTCTCTTGAAGAATTTCCACTGAAGTTGGATCAGGCTGTCATTTGATTTTCCACTTTGAATTTTGAGTATGATTCCAAATCCAGACCTCCATGGGATAATAATTTTGATTTACATTGATCATTTTTTGTTATTTTGTTCTCAATGCATTCCACATTCCATTCAACTAGAATATTTTATTCATTGAGATCTAGGATATGTTATTTTAGTGTTTTGAGCAGTGTGTGTGTGTGTGTGTATATATATATATATATATACACACACACACACACACACACACACACACATATATATATATATATATATATATATATATGAGAGAGAGAGAGAAGTTGCAGAAAAGTACACAAAGTTTCCAGAGAAACATGATGTTTTGGGGAGAGGTCCTTCATCGGCTGTGGAAGCAAAGTGCTTCTGATTTAATAGGAGGAGGAACCAGTTTATATATGAATACGTAGATGTTTCATCATCACATTCATTCCATGAGGTTCTGAAGTTCCAAGAGTGTAGATCAGTTCTTTTTCTATTTATATTTCATTGCTGCCATAGCAACAACTGGCTATGCAGATACAGTATGTCGTTAATACAATGTCCATTAGTATTAAAATGCCTTGACACTGGAAATTACATATCCATAATCCCGATGGTCCGAATGTGTTCAGCAAACCGATCAGCAAGTCTTCTCTCCAATGTAATGCTGATTACATCTCTTGCAAGTAATGCAACAGACAACACCTGCTGTGGTGCATGAGGATGAATGAGTGATAACTGATCATTTTGTGCCAGTTAATTTAGCGGTTGTGTTAATAAATTTACACTAGCATGTTCTCGTCTTGTCTATAAGAAATTAGTGGAGGATCCTTAAAAAGGGATGCAGTCCTGAAGTGTTAAGTATAATACTAGCCACTGTTTTATTTGTGGGATGATATGTCAGCACCAAAGGAATTCTTGTCTCAGTAGATTGTTTATAGGTCAGGGCGTCCACTCTCTGAATAGGTAAAACACAAGCAAAAGCAGCATCTATGACTTCCTTAGGAAGACCAGTTTTGAAAATGTTCACACATTTCAATACTTTTCTGGAGGAAGTCTTCACTACAAATTTATATTTATATATATATATATATATATAAAAGTAAAAGAAAGAAAAAGAAAAGTATTGAAATTTATAGTTGGCTTCCACAGCCCCACTGAGTTCTTGATGAAGACAAGAGTCTTATTTATGTTATACAGCCTCTTGCGTTCCAGGATCCATGTGTGGGGCACTGAATCATAGGCCTTCTTGTAGTCAATCCAGTTGTACACAGGTTGGTCTGACTGGTCCTACAGTCTCAAGTGTTTTATCCATGAGTAGCTGGTGCTTGGCTCCCCTGGTGTTCTTGCCAATGCCTTTCTGGAACCAAATGGAAGAAGGAGGCATCATCTCAGGGACTGGAGCTGTCCAGCTCTTTATACCTCAGACCCTTTCCTGGCCATCTGCTAGTAAGACGGTTACTGGATCCTGCTCAGAGAGACTGCTGTGCTCGGGATCTACATCCACTAGGCATTGTTGCTGTGTGATGCCTCCTTCTCCCATTTGCTTCTCCATTATTATTCAGTCTCCAGCATTGGTGGTCTGTTCTCATTATCGTGCTGTTACCCTACCACTTTGGGTGGTTCGTGGGAGAACATCCTGTTTATCGTCCTGGCTTCTGCTTCTTTTGTATATCTCATCAGGCAGGCAGCCAGAGCTGGTAATCTTTGCTTGGCACTCTCCAAAGCCTCAGGTATGTACAGCATAGTGTACTTCACAGGTACCTTCTTCACTTTCATCATGCCTTTGTGAAGTTCCTGAGAACATGACAATGAGGAATGTCCTTTGGCAAAGGTCACAGGTACTCCCTCCCATGACATCACCACATATAAGGGTTGTGTCATCCTAGTACTGTGAATGGATTAACACAATCAACCCATAACCTTGGGTTAATCATAATCCTAGTCCTAGCCATAGCCCCTAACCCTAACCATAGCCTGTAATCCTAACTCTAAGGCTAACCCTGATCTCTTAGCCTAACCCTACCCTGGAATTCCCCATGAATTCACAAAAAGAAGTCACACATTGTGGTTTCTTGAATAAAGCATGTAAGTAAAATAGATTGCATAACAATGTGTTTTTTATGGGACAGTGACGGTATTTATTATTATGTTTATTTATTTATTTTTTTATTACTATGTTTTTGCAGACGCCCCAGTACACTGCTCATAGACATGCTTTATTGAGATTGGTTATGCGCATGTGAGGAGAGCTCTACTGAGGTTCATGTTGAGGGTGTCAGGAGAGCCTTCAACTCACGATGGAGATTCTTGGCCCTGCGCTGCTCTCTCACGCACAGCGGGTCTGAGTCGCGCCCAAGAGCGTGAGAAACTCCACTCAGACACATGAGACTGTCCCTCTCCAAAAAAACAAAACGTTCTCTACTGGCAGGAACCTCTTGTCTGGTCACCTCAGGATTCAGTGGCTATGGTGCTGTGTTTGGCAGGACCCTCCCTCCAGCCACCTCAGGCGGCAGAGCCTTTAGGGCTGTGTTTCACAGGACTCTTCATATAGACACCTCAGGAATTAGTGCCTTTAGGGCTATGTTCACCCAGGCTCATTTGCTTCCTGCGCTTCCCAGTGCTGCAGTCTGAGAGCCTTGGCAGCTGTGATAAATGTACTATCACAGCCAGACATGAATTTTGATAAGAAAAGTAGTTCCTTCTGAGATGTGTCCCGAGGCAGACGGGGGTGTGCGTGAATTGGCTGCTTGAGGTAGTTGCTCATGTTTTGGTCAGGAATGTATTTAATAGGCATGACAGCTGGGTGCTGTAGAAGTGAAGGTGCGTACCTTAAACGTCAGCATGCGAACTTGCTGCATGACAGCACAGTTTAGACAAAGACTGTAGTACAAAGATGTTAAAAGGCCATAACAATTAAAAAGGCTGTAAAGTAGATCACTGGAAGCCATATATGGAAATGTTACAGATATAGCAGAGGATTTACATACCTTTGAACAAAAGATAATGAGATAACAAGAAAAAAATAATAATTTGCAAGACAGCCAGAACAATTTGCAGTCAGATGTACAAATATGGACATTTCTAATACAGCTCACAGACTTACACTGAATCACCCTCAAATCATGCTTATGGGGAAATTATGAATTGCACTTATAAATTCTTTGCTCCAACACAAAAGAATCAGTTCATCAGGTACTATTTAGCTGACCTTCTGGGTTGCATGTGGGAAAGAATGAACAGCACAAATGTACATGAGGTCCCCTGCAGTGGGTCTAAACGGTCACTCCATGCCTGAAATGCCCACTCTCTTCCTCCACCCGTTCTAAGGCAGAGAGTTTCTTTGTTATGGCTCGTTTTCCCTATTTGGAAGTTGAATGCAATAGATGAAAGACGCCAATGTGCTTCTTGTACTTCACCTTTCAGGAACAGCCGGAAGGAGGCGGAGCCAGGAGCAGGCAAAGAGACGCCATAGGTGCGTGGGAGGTCCGGAGGGGCAGGGCGCACGGCGAGAGCTGTGAGAACGGCCTGCTCTCTTTCAGGTCCCATAAAAGGACAGAGCCCTTGCCGTTGCCACAGTGACGTGTCAACACGGGCGAATAATTAAACATCCGCTTACTGATTTGCATCTTAAGCGAGGTCTTTCTCCAGCAGCCAGGCGCCCTTCCTCGTGAGGAGGGCTCATGCAAAGAGGCCTCCCCGCTTTCCAAGGTCCACTTAACACGGGGCTTTTGTGCTTTTAGAGGTGGCTGACTAATGAGAAGACATGTTACTTAACCAACAAACTGGGCAAGAAAGCTGAAACTGGACCAAAACAGGACCAAAACCAGTCAAAAACTGGGGGCAATGGAGAACAGATACAGCCCTTCAGCAGTGTGCTCCCGATGTCCAAAGGCTGTTGGATTTGTGCCTTGTGTACATGTTGGGCTTTGCCCGTGTTGCCGTTACAGGCCTTCCGCTTCATTATCAGGACCTTGTTTGTGGTGGCGTGGTCCGTGTGGTCAGCCTACACTCACCGGCCACTTCATTAGAAGCACTTCATTAGAAGCAAGTTCAGTGTCTATAGTCCATCACCTATTGCCATGCACATGAGTTCAGTCCTCACTGCTGACTGGCTGGTAAACCACTCTCATCCCGGCAGTACCAAAGACATGCCAGCAGTGTCCAAACTCCTGTAGCACTACTGTGGTGCTAGTATCACCTATACTCTCAGCAGTCCAGTACTTTGGGCTTGAGTTCAGGGATTCCTAGCGAGGTCTAGAGCCTGCAGCAGCACACCTTAACCCTGCCTATGCACTTCCAGAAGTAATTTGGCTCTTCAGGTAATTATCAAGTCCAGCACGAGTCAAAGCACTTAGAGCAGAAAATCCTGAGGGGCACTTTGAAAAGATGTGAGGACCACTGATGTACCTTAATCAAAAACCTCTCTCTTTCTCTCTCTCACACACACACACACCCTCTCTGACGCCAAAAGACTTCAAAAACACACCTAAAACATCCAATAGTACTTGAATTAAGCACATTTCCATGCCATCAACCTTCTCCCGCATGTGTCTCCACTCCCCATGCCTCCCCCTCTTGCCTTCTCCACTCGTCCTGCCTCTCCCATCTCCCCCCTACGACTACTCCTCCGCTCTGTGCATCTTCTTCGCATGCTGCAGGGAGCAGCCACCTCTGGAATGTTCCTTCACTTGGCCACAGGTGAAGGTGGAACTTCACAGGGAGATTGAAACATTCCAAGTGCTACAATTCTCCGTGCATGGCTCCAGTGGACTATGGAGTGCACGTTTGCTCTAAAAATATTTAACTGGCGGCACTTTTCTGCACTCTATATTGAACCCATATTTCACACTGTCCTCAGCCCCAGGACAAGTATGCCTCCATAGGCTTCCTGACTACCTCAGGCACTCTACAAATGAAATCAGACCAGGCCAACTGCTGCATGCCCCATTGCTGTTCTGAGTGAGAGCTCTAATGCATTACAGTAATACAGTACAGTACAGCATTAAATGTACAGTGGTCTAGAGCTGTGAGGAGTCACTGACCAGCACGGTTTAGTGTTCACCTGACGGATCACACCTGACAGAAAATACCAGCCAATTTCCAAGCCCTTGATGACTCTGTGCTTACTGGCAATTACTAGGGTACATACACTGCTGGCTGTTCTAGCATATTTTTGAGCTCTTCCTTTAAGATGAACATTGCAAACCCATTTCTGCATGCGTTAGCCTGAGCAGGGGCCAGGTCTGCTTCAGTGCACCTTTGGTGGACAGGCCAGTGTTTGACCCAGTGACTGTCCTTGTTCTGTTTGCTGGTCTGCAGGATGAGTCTGTCATCACAGAGCATGAACAGTGCTGGCTGCAGCTGTGCAGAAGACCCACAACCACATTTGTACACACTAAAGGGCCAAGCTAGGGAAGAACCTGGCCCTGGACACACCTCCCTGGAGACACAGGAAAAGCACTGCTACACACACACACACACACACACAGAGCACTGTGAAGAACCAGGAAAAAGAAGTAAACTGAAGTTTATTTATAAACTCATCCTATAAAAACACCCTATAAAATGAAATAGAACATGAGAGAGTAAGAAACAACAATACAGATACAACTTCACTAAAGACTATTTAGAGAGAAGCTATTTTATGTTGGGAATTAAATTGCTGTTGTGTGGAATGAATTTACATAATATTTACAGGTGAATATTGAAAAGTGAAATGTGTGTGAGAGAGAGAGCAGAAAAGAGTGTGTAAGAGGGAGAGAGTGTCATGCAGCATGACCAGGAGGACCACAACACCCAGAACCCTTGTGACATCATCCTCGTTCCTCCTCCCCTCATTATTAGACACGCACCTGTTCCCATCTGTACACCCAATTAAACGACTGCATACCATTATATCATTGCGCAGTACTGCTGAACCCCTGGTCTAGTAAGCATACCAAGCATTTCTCTCTGTTTTTCTGTTTCATGGTTCAACCTGGTTTCTGTCTCACTATTCTCTTCTGGATTTGCCACTTTTGCTGATTAATTAATTTGCATTTTTGCATGCTGACCTGGATCTGCTGTATATATTAGGAGAGAGGAGCGAACTGATCATACACACAGCACAATAAATGTCAGCCTGTTATAACCTGAGGGACAACCAGTGATCACAATCAAACAAATTATTATATATTTATAAATTGCTTTGGCTCAAATTTTCCTTTTCTTTATTAATTAGTAATAACTCTGTAAATAACGTAATTTCTAGTGCTCTATTTCAACTTATAATTGTGTCTATAATACTGTCCTTCTTTTATCAGTTATGTATATACCTAGATGTTTAGTGTTAACTGCTTTGGCAACAGTATATTTTATTACATTCATTACATTCATGCCAAGTGTGTGTGTAAGAGGAAGAGAGAGTAAGAGTGTGTGTAAGAGGGAGAGAGAGAGAAAGACCATGTGAAAGGGAGAGAGAGAGAGAGACCATGTGAGAGGGAGAGAGAGAGAGAGAGACTATGTGAGAGAGAGAGAGAGAAAGAGAGAGAGAGAGAGAGAGAGAGAGAGAGACCATGTGAGAGGGAGAGAGAGTCTGAATGCCTCAGACAGTGAATCCTGGTGCCTTGTGCTAGTTTGACCTCTGCACTCAATGGCCGTTTATAATGACAGGTTGAAACTGGATGCCAGTTCTTGAAAGAAAGTACTCGTAAAATTAGTGGTTAGTGAGGGAAGAGGGACGAGAGAATGCCACACAGATCTATGAGAACTGGCATGGAAGCAAGCCTTGAAAAAGAAAAGAAAACACACAGACACACAAATACACAAACACACACAAGGTATACACCTCTCTAACCTCTCTAATGTATTTGATATATAATAAAGCCATCAGAGCAGGTGGTCTAAAGCAGGGTGTGTGAGGACAGGAGTGTGCGGGTACAAGTGTGTGCTTCGACAGGTGTGTGCCGCCGGCAGGTCGGCTGGTGTGTGCATACTGTACCTCTGAAGCCATTTTTCCTGAAATGCAGATCGTGTACAAGCGACGACACGCTGGCCTTGCCAAGGCGTGCCTCTCTCCTCCTTCACTGTGCTGTGCACAGTGTTGTGAGTGTGCAGTCAGGACTGAGAGATCTCACTCTCTCTGCTGCGCAATCGCTCAACTGGCAAACTGTTTCACCCGAGTTTGGTCATCGTTGACACAGGACGACAAGGTCAGCATGGTGTTGTGAGATGAGCTGGGTACAGCTGGACTTGAACTATCCTCATAAACAATGAAACTAAAGAGCCTTGTAAGACAAGTGATAAATGTGACCGTAAGATGTCCAATCAGACTGTCATAACACACAGGATTATAAGAGCTGTCCGCACTCCTCAGCTCCAGGTCCACAGGACCCAGAACCTCCAGAGTCATTCCTATACACCCATCTCATTCAGAGAAACAGCAGATAAAAGCCTTGCAGATGCCTAGATACCCTGAAGTAGATGTGCTAGAGCGCAGCGTTCCCATTGGACGTCCGGGAGCACGACTGTTAAACCACTGAGCTATCATGACCGACCGCAGAGAGGCCTGCACACCTCTGGTTACATACTAGTGCACACCTGCTGACCGCAGGAGTGGTGAATGGTGTTGAGAGTGGTGGTGAGATGCAGGCAGTGCGGCTGGATCTACCGGAGGCTGAGAGGATGGAGATACTGCCACAACCAGCAGGGCAGATGTCACTCTCAGCCTTTGGAACCTGCTCCATGCAGATCTCAGTTCCCTCAGAAGGTCACACACAAACCTCTCTCTCTCTCTCTCTCTCTCTCTCACTGTCTGTTATTTTGTCTTTCTGTGCATCTTTCCATCCCTCTGTCTTTCTTACTGTCTCTCTGAGCTGGTTGCTCTCCAGTTAATGTCCAGTGTGTCTTCCAATTTTTTAAAAAATGGCCTTAGGAACAGCAGCCCAGAGATCTGTGGCTTTGCTCCGAGAGACTATTCTAAGAAACGTCAAGACCAAAAGCATTTGCGCACACACACACACACAGACACACACATTAGCAAACACACACACACACACATTAACACACAGGAAGTCGATATATATTATATAGATTCATGACAAACAGAGTGATGATTATGGCTTACAGCCAATGAAACCCCAAAAGGCATTATCTCAGAAAATTAGAATAATTAACACAAAACACCTGCAAAGGCTTCCTAAGCATTTTAAAATGGTCCTTTAGTCTGGTTCAGTAGGCTACACAATCATGGGGACAACTGCTGACTTGACAGATGTCCAGAAGGCAGTCACTGACACACTCCACAAGGAGGGTATGCCACAAAAGGGCATTGCTAAAAAAGCTGGCTGTTCAAATAGTGCTGTAGCTCCTAGAATATTAACGGAAGGCTGAGTGGAAGGGAAAAGTGTGCACAAGCAAACTGCAGCCTTGAGCTGGAGGTCAAGAGAAGGTCATTCCAACATTTGGGGGAGATTCCCAAGGAGTGGACTGCTGCTGGTGTCAGTGCATTTACAGCCACCACACAGACGTATCCAGGACATGGGCTACAACTGTCACATTCCTAGTGTCAAGCCACTCATGACCAAGAGACAATGCCAGAAGTGTCTTACCTGAGCCAAGGAGAAAAAGAACTGGACTGTTGCCACGTTTCCACAATCAGTGATGGTTTGAGGAGCCATGTCACCTGCTGGTGTAGGTCCACTGTGTTATATCAAGACCAAAGTCTTCAACGAGGAAATGTTAGAGCACTTCATGCTTCCCACTACTGACAAGCATTCTGGAAATGGAAATTTCATTTACCAGCAGGATTTGGCACCTGTCCACACTGCCAAAACGAATACCTGGTTTAATAACCACAGTATCACCGTGCTTGATTGGCCAGCAAACTCACCTGACCTAAACCCCATAGAGAATCTAGCCCTAACTCTCCATTTCTTCTTTCCCAGTTCCCAACCTTCTCTTTTCCTCCCGGCTCTATCACTGAAATGGATCCGAGACACTCTTCCAAATCCCAACCTCATTCCAACACATATCTGACATAATTTACAACATTCACAGATTACCATACCTACATTTTAAAGCATTTTAGTAGAAATTCCAACACACACATACAGATGCACATTTTAGATAACAAACAATCCTCTCACTCATTTATTAACTTTTTATAAGTCCTTTTATATAGAATGTTCAGCTGAGGAATACAGTGGGCCAGAGCACCTAAAGGTGTTTAACCCTGAACACTAACCCTTACCCCAACACCTAACTCCACCCTAGCAATACAGTAGTGACTAAGTGATCCAAAAGCTCAAACATGAAGATGCAAGAAAATGGTCACAAGGACAAAATGTCCATTTCTGCATCTCACTTTATGATAAAGTAATTACAAAAGAGATTAAAGGAAAATAATGTGGAAAACAGTACAAATCTTCACTAGTATATATTCTATTATGTGACCATAATCCACAGTTTGCGTGAGTATTGCATACATTAGAGAGTGTAAGACACGAATGTCCGCAACTGCTGCCAACCGTGTGTGTGTGTGTGTGTGTGTGTGTGTCAACTATAGGAGGTCAGGGACTTAATGGTGAGACATTCTGTTCTATAAGGTGTAATGGACTAATAACACACACTCTGCATACATGCTGCATTGCTGTTTAAACATACACCCCCCCACACACACCCACACACACATACACACAAACACAGGCATCCAAAGAGGCACACACAGCCTGGGAAATATGCACACATCTCACATATTTACATTCTTTTCCCCCTCGAGTTTTTATGACGGTCAGATGTGAAAAGCCTGGATGAGCCTCTAATGTCAACAGAGCAGGGAGTGCTGGACATGGGGTCTCCCTGCCGACCCTCTCTACTGCACCAGGAATCTCTGCTATGGACTTCCTGATTTACTGACCAGCCCTGGACACACACCAGCTCCCTGACACACACACACACACACACACAACCACTCACGTGTATCACATGTATGACACATTCTTAGGTCATATCAGGTCAGAGGATAAAGTCATGACCTCTGAGATCATTACAGGTATGATTCACTAACTGAGCATCTGATTGAAGCACACTTTAAACAATTATAAATAAGACATGTAAGCTCTCAAACACTGCAGCATACCACACACGCACACACACACACACACACAGCCAGAGGTTTCAGATGCATAATTAGCAATCTCTAACACACAGACACACAACATTCCTGCTAGACTGAGATGCTCTCTTAACTAAACACTCTTTCACAGTCATAAGCTATCATGCAAGAACGAAACCCAGATACACTTAACATGCAGGTGCTCACATCTGCTTCGGAAAAGCCTGGCGGATGTTAAGAGCGGCCCCTGCTGGCCGAGGTGTAACGCGACGGGTACAGCTGGGACTCACCTGTGCCATGGTCACCCACAGACATCCTTCCTAAATGCTCTGGAGTGCTGAGTGCTGTTCACAAACTCCAACACATACAGCCAACTATGCATGTCTTCACTCTCCCTTTAGCCCTCAGCGATACTGCCAGAGGCAGTTAGCACAGCCCAGAGAGAGACGGGGGAGGCAGGGGGGTTGACCCGGGGGGGTGGGGGGATTAGAGGAAATATGATCAAGAAAGCAAGGGTGACAGAAAGCAGGAGAGAGACAGAAAGAGACAGAGGGAGAGAAAGAAAGACAGAAGACTGAGACAGAAACAAAGAGGGAGACGAGTACAGAGAGAAGGGGGAGAAAAGCAAATGCAGGTGGTGCACACACAAAACACACACAACCACACGAAGCACACACAAAACACACACACAACCACACGAAACACACCCACACAACCACACACAAAACACACACACACATACACACACACAACCACACAAAACCACACATGAAACACAAAACACACAACCACACACACGAAAAACACACACAACCACACACGAAACACACACACACACACACACACACAGGCAGAAGGAAAAAAGAGAATGATAAAAAGTAGAATGATCATGGCTGTGTTAAAATCCACACTGAACAAAGACATGGACCAGGTGAGACCTTCACTATGGGTAAGGTGAGACACAATAACAGGAGAGATGAGACATGTGAGAAGACAAGAAGAACTTTGGGAGAAACTGTAAGGACAACATCTGATCTACAAAGTAAAAAACCAAAATGTCTGGAGAACTGGCATGCCAAAACTAACATATGCACTTTCACAGACTTCCGCCTCAAGGTCCATCCAAGACGCTCATGTGTTTTACCATTCTAGGTCAGTGGCTGAGGGGGAGAAAAAAAAAACCTTCCACTTACAGAGCTCTAAAACCATCAGCTTGTTCTGAGACGTAACAGAGGGCAAAACCTCAAACGAGGGCTGACGTGGATACTGACAGCACCCTCTAGATGGAGTGATGCTCTGGTGGCAGATGCCCTGAGAATTGCAGGGTGAGATGCTCTGTGGACAAGCCTTTATGCCAGTGTGGGCCCCTTAAGACACTAACAAGATTAACAGCCCGAAGATTTAAACAACGTGTCCGACGTCTCTCTCCCTTTCTCCCTCTCTCTCTCTCTCTCTCTGTCAGTCTCTCACTCTCTCTGAGCGTAAAACAAAAGCCGCTGCTGCTCAAGCAGTGTGAAATGTAGCGTTCTGCAGTGAAGGAGAAGTGCTCTTGGCAGCCTGTGAGAAAGAGAGGCGATGAATGGAGGAGACCATCCACTGCCTTCAGCCTCAGGCCCGAATGGAAGAATTCGAACGCTGACACAATGCAATGAAAGCAGCCCTTGTGAGCAACAGTTGTTTCAGTAAAGACGCTTAACATGAATTAGCCATCAAAATTCATACACACTAACACACACACACACAAGTACAGGCAAAAGTCAAACTCTATTTGGCTCTTGCAAACCCAGGCCGGTAGAATTGTCCACACTGCAGAAATGCTTCTCTGTGTCTGGTGTCTCTCTTCAGGCAATGAGTCGGCTTACTCCCCCCCCATTTGTTCCTTCCTTAACAGAAAACACTAAAGAATAACTGTAATTACAACCAGAGCTGAGCCACAACCAGTCATACAAACATTATTAACAGAAATGGCATCTGAGCTCCTGCACTTCATACTTTGGCTGCTGTGTGGTTTCGAGGAACCTCCACCCATTGGGCTGGAATTTAACCCAGTGGACTCCTCTCGGCCCACACTGGGTCACCGCCGGCTACACTACCAACCCCCCCTCGCCTCTGCTGCTGGCCAAAAAAGCTGCTTTGAAAGTGGCGGCTGCTCCGAGGTTTACACTGGCAGGGACAAATCAGGGTCCTTGGAAAAGGCAACTGGGATGGGCACAAGTCTCCACTCAGGCAGCCGGGCGTTGGGGTTCGGCCTGGGGATCCTCTCTCTCTCTCTGCCTTTATTAGTGTGTGAGGACTGCCATGGAGAAGGGGGTTTTCAGAGCCGACCGTGTCCAGAGCGAGCGACTTCCCTCCTCGAGGTCAGCAGCACGAAAGACTCGGGACTGCCTCAGTCAAGCCAAAGTGGACGACCATGTTCAACAAGAATGCATAAAATGCCTCAGCATTTACACGGGATTTCATAAGAAAACAAAATTACAGGGAAAACATATTAGAATGCGTAGGGGGAATCTAAGGGATGATAATCTTGCGGTGGTCTTGTTTGATCCTTGAGACTCTAATGAAAACTGAGAAGACCAGTGCGTGAGCTGCTGTCCAACAAGAAACGTCAGCTCGGTCCCCGTTCTATTAAATGACCAGTCCAATGTTTTTAGAGTTTACTGTGAAGCTGGGTTGGTTTTCAGGACATCTGCGGCATGCAGCAGACACTCGTAGCACCCCAGGGGAAGCTGCAGACACACATGCTGCTGCCGCCTCACTCCTACCCATGAATCACTGCAAACTGCAGGTCGCTTTGAGCACTGTAATAACAAATGCTTTCAAATGAAAACAACCCTGCTGGAACAAACATGAAAGTTTACCCTGTGCTCTGTTAGTAAATTCGCTTCTGGGATGGCTGTGGCTCTTTCAGCTATTCCAGACTGGGGCTTTTCAAAGCCTTTTTTTATATGGCTTATGATAAAACAGTCATTATTTTCCTAGATGGCCATTTTGGGAATGGAGTCTTTTTGGAGTCATTTACTGCAACAGTGAACCTTTTTACAGACGACTGAGCTACTGTATGAGGCTGAACTAAGCAAAGGAAAAAACAAAAACAAACAAACAAAAAAAGAATTTGTTACAATTTCTGGACCAGAAAGCAGGTAAAGCAGAAACAAGCTCCCCAGGAACACCTGAGAAACCCTGCAGGCATACAAACACACACTGGCACACACCTGCCTCTGCTATAGATGTCTGAAATGTCTACATTAAGACACTAAAGAAACTGCTGAACCAATGGGAAACGAAAGGCAAACCCGAAAGCTCCAAATCTTCCGTGACACCCAGTGTGAAGAGTGCGGTTTGGAAGAGTGTAGTTTGGTGAATTTAACTCCTGGTGTGGCCCCACTGGTATGGAATTCACACTGACGCTGCATCACAGGCCAGTGGTTGGACAAGCTGAGACCCGCCGTGTGCCTTTCACACGTATCCAAAGAGCCGTCTTACAGAAATAAGCCTTCCCTCTTCCCAAACGATGCAAGGTCAAAACACATGCACAGGTGACCCTCGTTATCAACAGCTCACTGACGTCCATTACGGTTTTACACCTGCGCTAGAGTTAACTCAGCACTGGGTGCGACTGTGTGTTCGAGGGAAGACAGAGTCGGCTGGATAGAAACCAGGTTCTCTGCAAACACGGCAAACGGTGGAAAGGCAAAAAAAAAACGCTTACCTGCCTCCCAGCGGAGCTGATCCGTAGCCTCTGTGGACACAGAGAGACAGGGTGAAAATGCTGAGGACAATGGAGGCTCTGCCCTTTCTGCAGGCAGCGGCTGCTTTTACATGCAAATCAGTGAAATAAAGAGCGTGAGTTTGGCTTTTTCCTCAAGCTAGGAGATGGTTTATAAATTCTAATCACTGTGCTTTCAGCAGAAATATATGCCTTGAGTATGCTTTTAGTAAGTCAATAAAAATGTTGCCCAATGAAACATTATTAATAAAAACACAAGGTCAATTTCCTTAGTTGTGAGTGGGGGGAAAAAAACCCGTAGGCTCATATTCTTTTTAGAAACAAATCAAACTGTATTTGGCAAAGCAATAAAAAAAGCTTCCAGATACACTGAGTCTTTTCCTTCAAACAATCTTTAAAACAGAAATAAATCTGAGAGGCTCTGGGATTTACAGCTGAAGATGTGAGAATAACCAGGCAGAAGAACACTGCTATGTCCGCTAAGTCCATCCTGCTCTCTGAGTCTGGCTCTCAGAATGAAGCCCAATAAGCTAATGAGTGGAGTGCCCTTTGACCTTTGAGATGTTAGAGAGGGCCTTTTACGGCACCTGAACAGATGGCCCCGGGGCTCAGACGGTTATCACACACTGGCTGTGTAAAGTGATAGTTCACCACAGATGCACTACATTATGCTGAATGACCACATGACTGAACTGTTTAGCTACATACCCAATCAACAGAAGACACCTAATTGACCAATATGCTAGTTGTGCTTAAAGATAAGCATCATTAGGCTTTCATTGATAGCATTGATTCTGATTGATACTGATATTGATCAGTGATATGGACACTTACTGATATTCTTAGACAGTGCTCTTCATAATTTCTCTCACAGTATTCTCCGTAATCATCCAAAGTTGTTGGAAAGTCACCTCCATATTTGCAGAATTATCTGCAAACTAATTTCTCTCTTACACCAAATTCTGGAAAAAAGGACTTCCCCTATCTCAGAGCAGCATGCCCCTCACACTGATCTAATCTTGCACCCTTTGAAAGTGGCAGATAGAAACAGTGATAGCAGTACTGTTTGTGTGGGAGCTTTGGTACCAATCAGGCAGGAAGAAATTTAGTACCGGTTCTAGATACCCATCCCTAGTTATGCTGTGACACACCCACTAATACCCAGTAAAGTGCCATGCCATACCTGCACAGGACACTATTTGCACTGATGTATTAATATTGAGCTGGTTTGGAGTGTGGAATACTTTGTGTTTGGGGGAGTAACTTGTTAGGGTTTCTTGATTATTAAATAGATTAAAAGGTATTACAACATTTTCAGTTCTTTTTTATTTATATATCACAGAACTGTCGGAGCATATATAATAAAGCTATCATTTGGGACTCAGAAAATATATCCTTAAAATATGTCCTTACAGCTGATGATGCATCTTTTGTCCGCTTAATATATGATGGGGTAGATTTGCTACACAGTGACAGAGTAAGGTGACAGAGTAAAGGTGGAAAATAAAAACTGACTAAGAGTGTAAGGTATCAAATGAAAACTGTGATTTCTGTCCAGATGTATATGAACACATCTCCTCCAGGCACACACATTTATACATACATTCAAAGCCCTTAATGGTGAACTCTGACATTCTGATTCTGGATTCTGTCACATCGATAAATGAAATGCAAAACATAGAAAGAAACGTGTAATATATTTGCAGCCATCCCGCAGCAAGTAATTATCAGCCGAGATGTGAACAACTTTCATTGACTGTATTTGTTATTGTTGCTGTTGTCACATCCATTTGTCTATGTCTATTTCACCCAGACTTGTGCAGTCTTGAACATGTCTACTGGTACATCTGAAAATGCTTATGATTCTCTACATATACAGTTTTACACGGGCTGCTTAGCGTCACCATCACAACAGAAAAAGCCCCCAGGAGTTGGCTGAGCTGTAGGTTAACCCTTTAAAGGAAGGGTACACTAGCCAAGCACAGATAACCCCTACAGCCCAGTCTCTTATACAGGGCGTCCTCAAAGTATCCCGCGCCAATCCAGTTCCGATCAAAAGTGGGCATATTACTATGTGGCTCGTGACAGAAAAGAAATCGCTTGTGGAAGTTAAATATGGTCATCACCGGGTGCCCACACCATGAATGTCCCATACATCTGAAACAGACGCGGAACAAATCTCTCACTGGAGAACACCATCACTATCTGTAACTTCCCAACCTTTGGCTATTTAAGAGCTAGTAATGTATATCTCAAGTATTAGATTACTGCAAACATAATAGTACATATCCGTTCCCAGACCCCCCCCCACAACATTTGCCTTTCTTAACGGCTGATATGATAGCCCACGTAACACAAATAAGGGCCGGGGGCGCTTAAGATGAATATACACTATTTGGTTCGCTTACACACTTCGTTGCTCTTTTTGGTTTAAAAAAGTGCTGAATCCAGCACAGTTTCCTGTGACAGAATAAATGTCTTTTGTAACCGCAGTTTTACTAAACGTTCAGATTTACAGCAGGATAATCCACAATTATCGACAGTTAAACAGTGTCGTTAAAATCGGTTGAGAAGAACCCACCTGGAATAGTTTCAGTACTGCCCAGCAAAGAATATAGGCAAACAGGGTGAACTTCGCAGTCACATACCGCTCCGGTAAACATGCGAGATGGAACTGGACTTCATTTACACTTTCTTCTGAAGCGTTTTCCTCTTCCATTGCCTCGTTTGGCTGTCTATCCATGTTTGTCGTGTGAGACTTAGCGTTCCAATCCCTTTTTGCATCCGACCGGCCCTGGTTAAAACTTTAAGTAGTTTACTTAACTAGAGTACTTGACTAATTCAGTACTGTCAAAATCTACTCATATTTCAGACATGATAAAAAAATAACAGGTGCTCCGTGGCGTCGGTCACACGCAGAACGTTTCTTCTCCTCTGACGCGAAAACGCTCCAAGTTTCGCGCGACTTGCGCGCGCCAGGTGCCTTCGCGGTTGCGACGTGTTAAGTTTTTTTTTTCACCTCGTCGTGTTTTTAAGACGTACCGCTTGAAGGCAAAAAACTTGTGTAATGTATATCTAATTTCGTCAGACTATATGCAATGAGTAAAAGTAAGCTTGGTGTTGATTAATTGAACCTAATTACCACCTTTTTACTTTTAAGACATTTGGTTACTTTTAAGACGCGGATTTAATTTGTGAATATAGCGAAAGCTGTTCATCAGTTAGAAACAACTTCACTAAGTTGGCATTCATTGAAACACTGAATAAAAGCGGTCATTTCACGAATCTTGCACGTTCAGGTGAATATAGTATGTTATATGGACTTAATGTAAAACCGACCAGGTTTACCCCTTTTCTATACAGAGGGAAACCCTAACTAACCTACGGTGTATTACACCAAACTATATAGACAGACCATAATTCAGATGAATTCTCTCATGACAATTATTACAGATCTCGCAGGACATATTAAATCATACATTGCCATCTTGTGGCGGTAGATGTGAAGTGTTTGCACATTACGTGATCAGGCATCTGTCCGTAACACATCCGTTCCGTACAGTATGTTTAGCATCTCAGCACTGTACTCTACGATGCAGCAGAAAGCTCGCAGACCTTGAGCGCTTTATTTCTCAGGTTTCAAGCCTATGATTGTTAGCCACAGTACATGCAAGTCTGCTTTGGTAGAAATGATTAGTTATAATATTTTAAGAAATATTTATGTAACATTTGTAGTTTTTGTAAAATAATAAAATATGCGAAATATTTCTGTCTAACACGTCATGAATCCCTCCAAAAATTCATATTCATATATTGTTCTGTTCACATCTTATTAAAGCATTCGAAGAAAATGATAGTAGGTCTAATATTTTCCACACGGTGGCAGAGCTGCAGTTCATAAACTGCGTTCCTCGCGTCCTCACATTACTGTGCATTTGGGTACATTTATCCGTGCGGTAAAACCAAGCCTCGTATATATTAAGTTAGTTCAATGCTACTTACATGAGTGTCTGTTCTTTAACTTTTGCGTTAGGCAAATACACACTTCACTAACACACATCTGCTCTATTTTAATAGTAAAAAATCTTAAAATAGCACAAACCTATCATTTTTACACTTCAAACGTTTTCACGCGTTCATCTATTTTCTTGTAATATACACAACGAACGTAAGTACTGGCTATTAAAAATGTTATGAAGGGTGTAACAGTATTTACTATTTTGTGCACTATTTACTATTCCTCTACATTCGCCCTTTTATATCAATAAAAGATACAAACAGTTCGGATAAAGTTTTTCAGTAGGGCTTTTTGGATAGTGCAGTAGTGTGCACCTGTGTTACCTGTTGTTGCAGGGTGTAGACCGAGAGCCCGCCTTTCATGCCCATTCGAGCCAATGAGAAGTTGTTTTATGCTCCATTACACTAGAGGGGAGGAGCCTTAATCTGAACGTGTACGGCGACTTCAAACACTTTGCTGGAGGGTCCAGTTGAGATTGACACGGGAGAAGGGCCAAGGATCTATCGCTACGTTTGAACGTTCTAGGATTACTCGTGCATTTTGTTAACGGATTAATTTCGGACAGTGGAATGCTTCTTACGTGAGTAGAGTTGAAAGAGGCTTTATATGGGATTATTAGCTGTTGTGAAGAAATGTTAAAGTTTTGTTTATTTACTCGTGATTCATAAAGTTACATTATTATGTGTACTCTTGATGTCCAAGTGTATAGATCTGCTGTCTGCAGCCATACGATTTCACAAATGATCAGATTTACGTGATTAAAAGATTTAGTAAAATTGTTAGACATTGCATATTATCGTTCATTAATTATGATGTGCTTTTATTTATTGTGTATCATTATATTTAATTCTGTAGTTAGATATGCAAACACTATGGTTCTAGTCAACGTTGCGTTTTCAGCACAGACTTCTGCGAAAACATAAACACTGCAGTACGTGTGGCTAGCTAGCTCATTCCTCCGCCTTGCTCGTGTGGAAATCCCGTGCACCGAGCAAACGATTCGCAACACGTGTGCACTTCTAAGGCTCCAGAGGAACCACAAACATCGTAATCTTTGTTCCTGCGTCTTTGCAGTAATTAAAAAAAATACAATTTCAAGTAGTTTCCTTACTTTTAGTTAATCCGTTTGGTTCTTTGTTGTTTTGGGCCATTTTTGAAGGACGTCGTTTGCTGTATCGCTATGATTTGTAATGGATTCCGTTTTCATGGTGTAAGAAGTGTTGGTGAAGCCGGTAGCCTACCTGCAGAGATCGAGGCTCGAGGTGACCAAGATCTCACTCACAAAACAGGACTGGACGTCGGCACTTGGTGTTCTTTAAACAAACAATAGTTATAATGCCGATATTATTTAAATACTACAGTTTGGTACGGTGCCATCTCAACACATTTTGTTATTATGCATTTAAATAATAAAAAGGCAAAAATAAAAAGGTTTACGATGGTCGGTACAGTTTAATCGGTATAACGCTTCCACCCTTCCCTGTGGGACACTGGGTTTCTGTCTCCGTCTGTGTAAGTGCTCTGTTGTACCAAGAAGAGTCCTTGGGCACAACTCCTAAAACTACACACGCCTACTTCTATAATGATAAAACAATTATAAGTCACTATGGATAACGTCTGCAAAAACATAATAAATTAAGTTTATTACATCTTTGAATTTACATCTTTGAAACATGTAAAAGGTACAGCAAACAATAATTTAAGCAATAGAAAGGCCACCCATATCAGGGCAGAGTGGTGTGTGTGTTCTTTGACAGAAGGATGCATGTGTGTTGGCATTCATGTTGTCTTGTTCCTGTGTCAGGCAAGTCTTGGACCTCTTCCCAAGACATCCATACAGTGTACAGTTTCCTCTGCACCTCTTTAAAACTTCAGCTGCCCATTCAGCACTTCATGAGGTCAGAGTTCAGTCGAGTGTGTTTGAGCTGGGGACTCTATAATTGGTGCAGCGCAGGACACCCCCAGCTCGCACAAAGACCCAAAGCATCCTGGGGGATGCTGTGATGGGTCACTGTCTGCATGTGTGTAATGACTGCTTTGCGTCTAGGAGCTGCTGCCATTGGTGAGGACTCGTGTGGGATCTGATCTTGTGTGAGCGGTTGCCCGCGGCGCCACCTCTCTGGACGAGCTGGCTACGGTCGGAATGTTCTCCAGCGGGATGCTGCAGCAAAGCAGCGTGGGAAACAAGCGCTCCATGGGCATCACACGTTTCTCCAACTCCCACTTCCTCCCGCTGGGATCCAGCTCTGGGTCCAGGTCAGGATCTGCCAGTTCGGGTCTGGGTCGTTTCGCTAAGAGCGGATCCCTGAGCTCCATCAGCTCCGGCTCGGACAGTCTGGATGTTCCTGGCGCCGATCCGGACTATATCATGCAGCTCGTCAGTGATGTTCGAAGATTCGCAGATGTGCTGCTTCGCCTCAAGGAGGCTTTTAACTCCAAAGGTGAGTCACTGTCCAGCAACACCCTGTTATGGTTGAGAAACTCCTCAAAAAACACTCAACTGTAAGTCCATGCTCAAAGCACCCCTCATTCAGTTCACTGAGTGGAAACCTTGAACAGAGAGAGCAATGTTAGAGCAGCAGTATTGCAACAGTGAACCTGAACACTGTCCAGTCACTATGGAGTGAACCCGTGCTCGTTAACAATTTCAAAAAAGAAGAACAATGCACAAGCAGGTTTTTTACATGAAAGTTTTATTTCAGTGTGTCCACTGACAGGAAGTTCAACAACGTGATTCTCTCTGTATGGTCTCATTTGTGAGGCAGGATGAATTTGTAAGCTGCTAAAAGCTGAAGCTTTTGTGGTGCTGGATCGATCGCCCTTGGCCACACGGCCACTAACCCAGCCTTATCTCTCCCCTGTGGCCTTCTGTTTGGCAGCTGACTTCAGAGCCCAAACAAATGACCTAACGTATCCCTCACAAACCACTGTCACACTCCTAGATTTAAAGACACGTTCCTTTCCCTTGGATGAGCTGCAGCTTTCTAACAGGTCCTTTACCCCACATTGGGCATATCAGCCAAGTCTAGGATTCGGCTCGCATGTTACTGGTGATGCTGAGTGCAGGATTATTTTGGGGGTTTCTCTGTTTTGAGAGAGAGAGATGCGGTGCATGTTAGGAGGGGAACGCTCCAAGTTTCCGCTTCCACGCATTCAGCCAGCAGCCGTGCAGTTTTGTAAAGATGCGGGATAATCCAGGCTCGTGAGCATATTTTGGTGTTATGATGGAATTGCTCTGGGTACAAGAAGCAGGAACACTGTGGGATCTTGCTGTTTCTATAGTGAACGCCATCACTGTATGGCTGCTCGAACGATTTAAAAAAGCCCTTTAGAATAGCACATTGCTCCATAATTAAATGCCCCTTTTCGGCTCCGTTTGCTAATCTCAAAGAGGAGGTTATGGAGCCTTTGTTAAATGTTTTTATGATGAGAAAGTAGGTGAGGATTAAGCGGGCGGCTGCTCTTGCATATGTGATTATTGAATTCCGGGCCTTGTGCTGTTTGGCTGGTCTTGGACCCGACCCAGCTGGCTAATCCAGGCTCATGCACGGGGCCTCCTTTACGTAGGGCGCCAGGGCCTGTGGGTGCTCGCCTCTTACCGTGGCTTGTGGAGGAATGTATACATTCTGGAGGTATAAACTCTTCCTTTGTCCACCCGTGGCAGGGAAGGTGCTCAATTCTGGGCTAGGTCGAAGTGCTATGGCAAACCTGTAATGTGTGACCACCGAGAGAGACGGCTAGTGGGCTGTGTTCTCTGGCCTTCACTTCAGACTGCACTCCTGCTCCTGCTCCTGCCATCCTAGAATGTTTGCAAACCATGTGACAGGCTTGCATTGTTGACATAGTTTGAAAGAGTAGTTAATTGTAACTTACCTCTTCCAAAACAAAAGTTGAGTTTATGTCGTATAGTTCCATTAGCTGAAAAGAAGTCAGGGACTAGGCCCTTGCATTTTATTCTTCCGGGGATTTAACTGAACGTGTGCAGTGTCACAGCATTGGTGTACATAGCAAGTGGTAAAAAAGTAACGCATGATTCACACAGTAAGTTATCGCTCTGCAACCCCTCCCCCTACCCTAGCTAAACACAGGAAAGAGCAAGTTTGGAGAAGGGGGATAATTGCTCTGCAGGAAGAGAGCATTTGTGCTGCACTGGGTAGTGAATTACAGCCTCAGAGCCTTATCAGGGTGTAGAGATGGAGACTAATTCTCCACAGCAGGAACTGTGATGATGCTGCATAGCTTAAGATCACCAGTGAACACAAAGTCTCCTCCAGGAGGTCTACCTTCTTACCAACTAAAGTCATTATAAGCCACCAAGGGACACCTGCAGAGCAAGAAATAGATTGATCAGGTGTAGAGGATGAGGTTGGCAGTGAACTCCAGGCTAGACCTCCAGGAGTAGGATTGGTGGCTGCTGTTGTAAGCTTAACTCTGGTTCCTTAACTTTCATTCATTCAGAGTCAGATTTGAACAGACTGGACAATTTTCGTCAACTTTAAAAAGGAGGTTTTACACCAGCCCCTCCCAAATCTATGACACTACATGCACTGGATGTAGGAGTTCTGATGTGCAAGTTAGACTGTGCTTACAACTGTGCAACTATTCTAACTGCAAACCCCAATCAAATGTGGGATTATTCAACATTAGCAGTAAAATGTAAAACCCACAATGAAAGTCTAAAGCCAGAAAAGTACTGATCTTGTGTCATGCAAGTATTAATATGTAGTTATAGTACCTTCTATTTGAGTTTTGGCAAAAAGCAAAAAACAGTGTTTTGTGAAAGCCAAATTTAGGGTTATCTTGGGGAGTTTAAGCCACGTCTATTCAGTTATGTATAACAGGCTTTCAAAAAAAAAAACGAATGTTTTTGCAGGCGATCATATCTCAGCGCTAATGTTTTTGGGTCAGCGCATGGCCTTCAGAGTGTAACGGCAGGCGGGTAGGTGGGCGGTGCTGCAGGGCAGCACGGACAAGACCCTGTCGTAAACCAGGTGCCACGCTGTGATTGAAACTGATTTAAACCCCTTTCACTTTATGAGTTTATTGTCTCGGCAATGTGCAGCCATTGAGAGCGACTGCCCTTACTCTAGTGGTTCAATGGGATGGGGCAGGCATGGCGAGAACACACTGTGGGCTTCTGCATCTGCCTTGCTCTTTCACACACAATGGACAATATTTCCTTCAGTCCTGCGCGCTTTCCAAACCGGCCCCCTGGCATTCAGGTTCAGCGATGTGCACCTCAAGCTCTTTGTCTCAGACCATCTTTGCTAGTTTTGTTCTTCAAGCAAACTGGCAGAAATTGGCCTGAAGCTCTTTTTCCCATGCAGGAATAGTAGGGAGTTGGGGACTCTGCTCCCCAGAGAGCCGCGGTCAGCTCCAACGAGCTCACTCTTTTTTTTTTAACGTTGATTTTTTTTTTTTTCCCTTTCCTGTCGATGTTGCTCAGGTCACCTTAAATGGTAATTATTAGTCTCTGAAGTCACTGAGCTCTGAGACGCAAAGGGTTGCCAGTGACTTTGAGAAACGCGCTTTATGTATTCCGGACGCTTTGCTCCATGCGACGGGCCGTGATGACCTGGTTACGGCACCCAGGACGTATCCGTTAATGATGCTTCTGACAGCGCGGCTGGGAGGAGTCGAGTATCCGCGGAGGTCGTGACCTTATCCAGCACTGGCCTGTGAGAGACATGCAGGTAATTGGATTGGATTATTTTGAGGTTTGGGCACACAGCAGGGTCCTGTGGCATCTGTGCACTCACAGCTCTGTTGGGTGCTTTGTTGGACAGGGACAGGGTGTGTTGTACTGCAGAGAGACGCGTCCTGCGCCTCTTCTTCTGTCCTGTTCTCCAGCCTTGTTGGTTGTGCCTGTGGCTCTTTACTTGAACTTGTGTGTCTTTTGCGTTTTGCACTTCTGTGCAGTTGTGGGTACGTTATAAGAGAGCAGTTTAGCTCGGACTGCTTAGCAGCCACTCCTCCAGAACTAGTCAGACATGCCAAATAAATGTCTGTCGTGAGCGAGTGTGTGTGTGTGAGACCCAGACCGAGAGGAGGGGAAACAACCCAGTACTGCCGCAGCTTATAAGGATAAAGTTTGCAGAGGTTGAGCTCCCGCTTCCCCTTATGGGAGTGATAAAACTCGCACATGCTCAGAGTGTCGACCCTCTACTATCTAAAGACGGTCCGCTCAGAGTGTGTTGCCATCGCACCTTTTTATTGATATTTTTGATACTGTGGCGTCCTGTTTAAAGACTTTTATGAGACTTTTAAATGTTTAATCCATTTAATCAGAATAATCTGCGGGAGCTGCAACTCTGACCTGTTTTGTCTAGACACCCTGGTGCTTCTGCACAGTGTGTGTTTCACATGCCCCTCTTTCCCCTACCATAACCTTTAACCTTTAGCACAGTGGCTGTTTCTGAATGGAAATCGTGTCGACGCGGCAATATAGTAGCGCGTGGGATTCAGGGATGACGTCATAGTTAGGCTGCTTGGATTTCCTGTGGCTTGTGTGTTGCGTCATTGGGTGTGAGAGTATTGTCTGCTGTTTATTGAGGCAAACCACTGCTCTTTTAGCCAGAAGTCGTGAACCACTGGAGAGGAGCCTGTGTTATTTTCCTGTCTGCGGCCTTTGGGATGTCATCATGGAGTACGCTGGAATGACTTTGGCACTGCTCTGGACCGATTCCAGTACCAAAGAGATCAGTTAGCCAATAGCTCCAACATGTTGTGAAAACAAGCCTGCATTTTTTTTCCTCCTCTGGGTGCCAGTGGGACTTAACCAGTGTGAACAAGATCCTGTGTGCGGTCTGAGAGTGGAGAGATATTAACGGATCCTGTGTGCGGTCTGAGAGTGGAGCAATATGAACAGATCCCAGGGGCTCCGAAACAGTCCTAGTGGCCCCCAAGAGGAACATAGTAAATAATCAAACCTTCATTCACTCAGCATCGTTCTCTCATGGCTGGGGTTCTGCTGGCATCTTCTGTACTGTCAGAATGCTCTCATCATACACTTTCCCATCAAACAGCTCTGTGGCCAGATGTAAAAGATGCAGTGTAGGTTTGAGAAAACTGATCAGGCTAAATGATGGTTGATTGATGATTTTGTTGTTGTATTATTGTTGTATTGTTGGTCTGTTGTTCAGGTTTTTGCTCAGGTCTGTTGTTCAGGTTTTTACTCAGGTCTGTTGTTCAGGTTTTTGTTCAGGTCTGTTGTTCATGTTTGCTGTTCAGGTTTTTCTTCGACTCTGTTGTGGTGCTGTGTTTCTGGCTGTCGGACCTCAAGGACGATGTCCTTGCAAGCTTTGTGTCAATATTGACCCACTCTCATTGACAGCCACAGGCCTCCACTCACCGTCCTGATAGAAGTGGGAAAAGCACTGCTCTCCTCCTCACAGATGGGTTGTTTTTTATCCTCCCTCCCTCTCTCCCTGTCTCTCTCTCCCTCTCATCGTTCCCTCCCTCTCTCCTCCTCCTGCTCCTCTCCCGCGCACGCATAGCTGGCATTCCAGCGGAACAAACGCTCGTTGTTGCTTTAGAGCTACACACTGCACAGATGAGATGGGGTGGACACTGCACAGACGAGATGGGGTGGACACAGATTTAAAAAAGGAAAAAAGATAAGAAGATAGACCTTGGTGGTGAACAAATGAAAAACTCAATGTCAAATCAATGGGGATTAGGTGCTTTCTGTAACTGTGTGTGTGTGCGCGTGTGCGCGTGTTTGGAAGATAGTTGGTACATGTTTGCATTTGAAAGGTAGATTTTCTAGCTCATCGCTGGTGTGGTCTGTATGGTTAAAGGATGAGTGGTCTGAGCACTGCTAAAGACAGGCTGAGGGTTTTCTACAGCACTACGTAGAACATGTTAAAATCCGTTCATCTGTTTCCAGGTTAAGTCAAGTGTGACTGCAGAAGCACTCAGTCATGTTATAATAGGCCACCGCCATTATGAGTGTTGCCTGAGAGCAGCAAAACATGCTGATACCTTTAATTCTGCTTCATTGAATCAAGTAGCGTTAACTCTAGAATAATCTAGAGTGTGCTTGGTGTTGTAGAGATACTACTGAATTAAACCACTCCTTTCTAATAGATCTAAAGTCCAGCGTCCAGACCTATGTGTCCTATAGCACGGTGGTTTGGTCACCCTTGCTTCTAATTGGACTGCTGTCCTCTTTGAGCACTGGATCAAACTGGAGACAACCATCTCTATTGATTTAATGGGAGACCTTGGGGAAGGTCTCTCCCAGTGTCGGTGTGAGTGGTGTGACACATCTGAGGCTGTGTGGGGTGCAGGAGGACCCCTCTCCCTTCGGCCGTGACCCCTCTCACCCCTGGGGATAACACAGATTGACTAAAAGTGATTTTCTGTCCCCCACTGTGAGGAGACTTTGAGGGGCTGGCATTTAGCTTTGTGGACACAGTGTTCTACCAAGCAGGTCACAGGGTAACTATTAGGTCCTGCCCCTTTGATCCCGAAGGGTTTAACACGATTCTAGAGCTTAACACGATTCTACAGCTTAAACACGAAAAATCCCGTTTTGTCGTGAATCGTGTTATGATGACAAGGGTTATTGCTGTGTTGGTCTGGTAACCTATAAAATGAGTCAGATATCCTTACAAACACAGCCAGAGACAGATCATTTACCCTTTCCATTTCAAAAACGCAAGCATTCTTGGTACATGCTGCATTACTGAATGAGTCATTAGTACTGGTTGACTTCATCCCATAGACCAGCTTATACACGGTAAAGACAATCTGTCACCCATGACTGTTTCACAGAATCAATCAGCACTTTATTTTTTATTTAATATTTAACCGTGTGGAAGCTCACGACGTCTCACCATGTATTGTGCAACAGGCAGGTAGAAGTGTCTGATTAATATCAGGTTGTCATGGTGACTAATGCTTGGCCCAGAGCCAGGAATGTTTTGGGAAGGACTCTTTTCTGGCTTCCCGTGTGATAATGTGTAGATACAGTAGCGCAGTATGGCCTTTATCAAGGCTGTGTGAAGAGGCAGAGATCTCGCGCGCTGCTATCAGACAGCGCTGTCAATCTGTTGCTTTCAGCTGCTCAGCTGTTGTTGTTGCTTGTGAAAATGAATATTCAAGCAAAGAAAAAGCATTTCTCTTTCTTTCTACATTGTTATTGTTTTCTGACACACACTCTATCCCTCTGGTTTGTGGGAAAATGTATACAGTGCTAGTCCTCTTGAGAAAACCTGCATGCAGTTTCTGTGATTTGTGGATGAAATAACCCCTTGTGAACTGCTGGTCTGCAGTTAGCTTTTACAGTCATTTGCAAGCTTTTAAACTCCCCTGTGATATGGTTTTGTTTAGATGAGCACCACAGTAATAGTCTGGTTTAGATGCACACCACTGTAATACAGTCTTGTTTAGAAGGTGCGTTGCTGTAGACCAGACAGCCAGTGTTGGGCACTAAGAAAAACCTCAAGCTCATTTCTGGCCACTTTTGAGCAGACGAAAAAGAAAAAAAAGAAACCATGATGGAGTCCCGGGTTGAGGATCCCCAGGTTCACGAGTCCCTGTTGTTTTGATCTCATGCTCCTCAGACTCTGCTCTTACGTTCTCAGACTCTGCTCTTTTGGGTCGAACTGGTTCTCAGGCTGTTTTTACAGATCTTGCATGAATCACAGTGTATGTGCTCATGAATAAAAAGACTCCTGTGAAGAGGGAGGGGTTAAAGGGGAGGGAGTATGTAAGACAGAGTAACTGTCTTGTTCATCTCTGACCCGCCCCCCCCCAGCACTGACAGGCATGCAGGGAGATTAGGCTTCAGTGGGAGATTTCATTGTGTGGCATATGGCTGCAGTATTTAGAGCTGTACCCCAGTGAGAGTGAGTGGGAGAGAGACGGACAAAGAGTGAGATGCTGTGAAAGAGGGAGGGGGGGGGTAGGGGGAGGCGGGGAGGATGGAAAGTAGAAAACACAAGAAGTCAGAATGAAAGAGAAAGGAAAACAGAAGACCTGGGAACCGGGCGCACCTATTGTAGCTAGAGGCACTGGGCTGAGTGAGTGGCACACATGTAGGCGCTGGATGAGCGTGCACGTGTATGCGGCGGGTACTGTGAGCGTGCACGTTTAGGTTGCCGGTGTGCACATATGGCATGTGAGTGGTCGATGCGTGTGTAAGTCACGGGTGGCCATGTTGAGTCGAGTCTGTGCTAATGAGGTTTAATGGCCATCTGCACTTAAGTAGAAGATTTGTAGGTTCTTTGCTACTATGAACCTGAGAAGGACCTCCTCTCTCTCTCTGTCTCTCTCTCTGTCTCTCTCTCTGTCTGTCTCAGATTTATGGTTATGGGTTCTAGTAGTACTGGATAAAAGTTAGTCACGCTACAGAGTAGCAGGCTGAGCTGTGTCCACTGCTGTCCCCTGACTGTCTTTTGTTAGCTGGTGTAATGTGCAGGATCGGAGTGCAGAGGAGATCCCACACAGCCCGTACAGGGAGATCATCTTGCACCGCTTTGACAAGGTCCACATTTGTCAGTGAACCCGAGATTTTGTCTCCACATTCACCCACCTTCAACGTTAACTCTCAGGTTTCTCTCATAACAGTGTTGTGTAGGTAATGTTGTCAGTTTATTCCTTATTGTCTGTCTAGTAACCGCTGCCTCTGAGTCTGGTGTCCACCAGCAATAATCAACGCATGGCCTCACAGGCCCTGTGTAGACACACTTGGTTGTATGTGTAGTGGAACTCCAGTGTTTATCCAGTGACATCCATTCATTCACACACAACTTGAATAAATTGCGCCTTTGATTGTGTCTTTGTGAATGCGCTTGCTTAAAATTACTTTCCAAGAACTTGCACTCTAGAAGCCTATCAGAGCGGCCTTTGTTGTGCTGTTAGCGACGCCCAGACTGAGGGGCCAGAGCAGCGTTCTGTGAGCTGCTCGTTTTGTAACAGAGCTTCCGTGATAAAACAAGATATCGATCCTGACCCTAAACAAACAGCTTTGCAGTAGGCCACTTTTGGGGGGGGGGGAGTCCAAAGCTGGGGCGGGTTTATCTTGGCTAAACATTTGTTCACCTGTTGCACATTCCAGAGCGCTACCTCTGAATTAGAATTAGACAAAGGAAAGATAACAGAAGTCACTACACTGTTAGTAGACCATGTTGGTATTAAACACTGCCATAATAGACTTCCATGTGAAGATTAGTTCCCGTCCACGTCTGGGGTCTTGTATGTCGGGGTTTTGCCAACCAGAGGGTCAGTCGGGCACAGGAGTTCCAGAGTCTTAACCCATATGCCATGTGCTACTTCACAAGCCACCAACAGATTTTGTCTCCCTCTGGATTTGTCATTTGAACCCAAGATGGCAGATTTTGTCTGTTGGATTAGTTTAGGGATTAAATGTGCCAGCCTACTCTTCATCTCCGTAGTGACGGTGCAGACAGCCAATCATTTCAAACTTTAAACAAAACCATACTGTGGTATCATCCACGCTCCGCTCACCGCCTGTTAGCACAGGTAAACCCCGCCTGTCCCTGGAGTTTCATCCAGATGAGACTATTTAGTGCAGCGTCTGTCAACACGTGTAACGAGCTGGGGCCTAAGTTGAAAAGATCATATTTTGAGTCAAGATCCATGAAACGTGTGAGGCGAAGAGGTTCTGTCACACGTGTAAGGGGTGAGCGGTCACGTGGGTACGTGAGCATGCGGCGGGGAGACGGCCACTCTGAGCCGAGCTGCTCAGAGGGAGGGTGCGTCTCCTCTTTGGCTCCTCGAACATACAGCAGTGCGGCAACATGGTCATTGTTTTTAATGTCACTGCTGCGCTACTGAAGTTTACCCTCCGATTCTCACAGTTCAAGGACTCTGTTAGGCTCTTGTAGAATCCAGCAGCTAAAGTTTTATTACGATTTTTACAGTCTTGTCTCTTAGAGCCCTTTAAACTCTGAGCTTTACACATGATCAGTGGCTGTGTCTGTGTCTGTCTGAATAATGTAGTTCTTCGTCACTTCATGCCTGTAAAACATTCACCTCCTCTCTCCTTTCCCCTGTTGGCCATGCCTCCTGGCTGAGCTCTGCCTGAAGGGGTGTGGCCCAGGCTAGCTGGCGCATAAAGGAGGGCGGGGCTGCTTCCCAGGCTGAAGCTTGGCTGGGGCATGACTGGTGGGGGAGTTGTGCTGGGGAGGAGATTTGCAGGCTGCTTCAGCAAAGCAGAGCTGGAATGCTAGCATACAACACTCCTTACCGACGCTGACCAGGAAGGAGAGGCCCCTCTCCTGCTTCTCTCTCACTCTCTTTCTCACTCTCTCCCTTGCTCTCTCTCTCCCTCTGTATGATGGACAGTTCGGTGGTCAAACGAGAGAGAAAAGCACATTCTTGACTCCATGCTAAGCATCTAATTTACATCCAAAAGAGTCCAAAGGGAAATATCCAAGCGTGGACACGTTCTTGGCTGGCAACAAGGATTTCGGAATATTTTCATGGGAATACAGAATACACATTTGGTAGCTGAAAGAGCTTGAGATTGAGAGACTACCATTGTTTTGCTCTTAAATTCACTCCTCAGAAATTCCTTTCATTTTCGAGTGGGATAAACGGAATTGGGATTCTGAAAGCATTACAATGAGGCTAATGAGCTTCCTCACTACACTCTGATGACGGTCACTATTATACTCGTCCTACCATAATACCGTGCTCATACTCGAGCCGCTTCAACCTCTTTGCAGTCAGCATCAGCCTCTTAGAAAGCGCCAGAGTTCTACGAAGTGAATGAGTAGCCTGCCCTCAGTCCCGGGAGATTAGACTATCGTAGCTGGCTTCGTGTGGCCTTCGGTCGAAGTGTTCAAATAGCAGACAGGCTTTGGGTAGTGCGTCCTGCGGTTTATCGCAGTCAGAGTGGTTCCCTCCCAATAGCCATGTCCTCCCCAACATTCCCAGGCATACTTTGCTCAATATCTGACATGGACAGCCTCAAACCACTGTTGTGCCTTCTGGTGAAAACCCCCAGAGTGAGTGTGGTGAGGGATGGTGGGGGGGGCGTGACCCAAACTCCAAATGCAGAGCGCATACAGTGTATTCCCAAAGGTCTGGCAAGCGCAGCCGTCTGTGCAGGCTGAGTTCTGGGGGGCCCGTTCTGAGGCGTAGCACCTCGTTGGCAGAGTTCGTCACGCATGCCTGAGCTGAGGCCTGCGTTCGGGGGGGGGAGGAATGTGGCGTGGTTACACAGGAGGTATCTCGCACGCTTGGGGAAGGAGATCCTGAGGCCAGCGTGTACCACTCTAACCATGCTGCATGTTTAGAGACCAAAAAAACCCTAGACCCATATTGCACTGTGGGATTTTCGTGGCCCTGTGTAGTTGGTGTAGATAATGCGTTTTCTGTTTTGGGACATGTGTTTTGATGTTTCTCTCTCTCTCTCTCTCTCTCTCTCTCTCTCTTCCTCCCTCTCTCAATGTGAGAATGTGAGAACGCTGGTTCCCAGATGCATTGTTCTATAAATGCTTGATGGTGGTTGGGGGTGAGAGTTGTGGACATGCTTTGTGCTAGGTGGGGGTGGCAGGTGTGGATTGAAGAAGACGGCCTCACTGTTTGCAAATGGCCTTAGTAGACAAAGAAGAAGTTGTGCCCTTCAAGCGGGTCTTTCTCGTGCAGCCGAAAGCTTCTGTCTGGTCAAACAGGGTTTCCCGCCAGTCTCGCCCAGTACCGTACTGGCTGGAGATCCTCTGGCTGGGCCCCTGCAGCTGATTGAGTGTGTGTGGGGCCCCTGGGCTGCTTGTGGAGAACTCCTCACACTGCTGTTGTGCTTCTGTAATGCATACTGGGCTGAAGTCTGTGTGTGTCCCTCTCGCCTGTCCTGTGTAGATGTGATAATAATCTCTTTTTGCCATCGGGCCGTTAACTTTCTGGCTGGGTTACCTTTATATCAGCATATACACGTGAAGAGGCGGTGGATGTGTCCTCATTGTTGCAGAGCTGACGTGAGCTTTCCTTAGGGTGTGTGTGTGTGTGTGCGTGTGTGGATTGCTGCTGCAGGAGCTTTGTTGAAGTCTTATTGTCCTTTAAAGTATAATGACTTCAGGACAAAGTTTTTAATTGACCCTGACTAATTATAGGGTTATCCTCGGGCTGGCTGAGCTCTGAACTCTGACCCTTGCCACTATTTATTTACTTCTTCTGTAGGCTGTACCACAGAGTGTGAATGTGAATTTCTTTCTTTCTTTTTCATTCATGTTCTCTCTCTCTCTCTCTTTCCACCTCTCTCACACACACATGCACACCAAAAATAAAAATGGAAGTCTCCATTTCGCCCACCCTTTGCTTTGTATTGTGATGCTGGTGGTTCTGGTTCTGGTTCTAGACGGTCTTTGCTCTCAGTGAGTCCTGTTTCTTTGTGTAATTAGTGTAACTGGCTATGAGTGATTGAAAGATGAGCAGTTGCACACGTTTGTGTTGCCTCCCTCTGTCTCTCTCAGCAGCTCTCTATTCATTCACTGATTCAGAATCTCTCAGACTCTCACACTTGATGAATGGCATCAAAGCCCTTACACTAGATTGGTGAAACCCACCAGCAGCTCATTTGAAACCAGTGACACTCAGCAGGAAGTGTTTGCTTAGCACACCTGCACTGACTTCACTGAAGCCACTCTTCTCCTGAGCCCTCCAGGGGAGATGGCCCGGTTGTGGGTGCTGCCAGCCCAGGCAGGACATCGGATGTATAATAACATTCTGCGTGAGGTGTGTGTGTGTGTGTGTGTGTGCGCGCGCGCATCTATGTGTGTGCATGTGTATATGTGTCTGTGTTTATGAGCTCATTCCCTAAGCTTGTTAAAAGCACATTAGCCAGGTGACTGTGCATTTTATGTGTTTTGGGGGGGGATGCACTCAATTCCTACTGTACTCTAAAGCAACACTGTAGACACTGTCTCTCCTTCACTTACCCCCTCAGTCCTTCACTCCCCCACTAACTCACTCATCTGCTCAATCACTCCCCGAATGAATCACTTCCTCACTCCCTCCATCCCTCACTTTCCCACTTTGTCTTTCTCTAGTTATTCTAGTGTCGTAATGCTTCAGCAAAGCAGCTGTTCGGTGAATGACAAATTTTATGACATAAATTTGGCTTTATGACGCTTCTACTCAAAAAGATTATTTTTGCTCACTATATGTGTGCCTGTGTGTGTGTGTATACCCCACAGAACACCAAGACTGTCTTCACCGTGTGGTTCATGAGCGTCTGGGGGAGCTGTTGCGTGTGCTGAAGTCTGTGATTGGCACACACCCAACATTGAACTCTGTGGACATCCTCAGTTCAGCTGGAACAGTCATCGCAAAGGTTAAAGGTCAGCAGGTTCCTGACCATCTCTCTTTCACACTGACCCTTTTTTCTGCTTCTTGTCATGTTGCTGCTTTTCGGTCTCTGTCTTCTACACATTCCACGAGATGATTGACAGGTGTTCAACTGACTGAATGGAGCTCTGCTGTATTGAAATATCACTCATCCACATGTTGGTAATTCTATACCTGGCCTGTGCATCAAATGCATTCATGTGGCCCCCAACACGCTGTGCTGATGGGAGGAGACCGTAAAAAGCTCTCAGCCTCATTGGGGTGTGCTCAGCCCAGGTTTATGCAGTGTTTGGAGATCTCCGGAAGTCTGGAGAGAATATGTTCTGTTTGCATCTATTGTGTGGGATCAGGGATGAGGAGCCTAGTTCAGTCTCTTGCTGATTATCATGGCCTGTGTGGAGTGGTTAACCAGGGTGCTGGGAAGGCTGTCAGTCTAGGAGGACACGTCTGCCTAATGAACGCTGTGCAGAAACCCCAGCAGCCTATGGGAAGCCCAGACATGCTTCACAAGTGTGTGTGTGTGTGTGTGTGTGTGTCACAGAAGGCCCTGTTTCTTCTCCTTCCACTGCTCCTGTCTCTTTGCCTGGTGTCAGAAACTTCATTATTCTCTCCACTAACGTGAATGCAGGGTCTCATTATTCACCCATGCAGAGTGATGATTGTGGGGCTCCGCCCCTCGGTCAGCAGCAGGGTCCTGTTTGCGTTCTGACCCTCACCAGGTGCCTTATTGATTTGCATTTGGCCTGTTTTGACAGTCGGGCCCCAAGTGGGTCATGTGACATCCACTGTGTAAACCTGTCTCCAAGGTGACTGACTGTCTGGCTCTTCTAGATAGCTTAATATTAACATCCCCGGTGACCAGAACCAGACGGTGTTCACACAAACAAAACCCTGCATGTTCATTACTGTCCTCTCATGTGCCCTCGCTCTGTTTTATGTACCATGTTGCTGCATGTATCACAACAAATCCCAACACTAACGTTTCTAACATTTTCTAACATTTCTAAAAGGTCCATTCTTTAAATCTGTCTGCACTTCCATGTTTTACCACCAGAGGGCCGGAATTCAGCGCTTGACCATGTGAATGACCATGAGCCTCACTGGCTCAGTAACTCGCACACAGAGCGAGAGAGAGAAGTGCACACACATTTATAATTTGACTCCTGAAATAATCTACTGTTCTAGCTCTGTGTAGCCTGCGGGCTAAAATAAAAGGAAGTCATATATCCAAATCAGAGTCCTCAGATGGAGATCCAAGAAGTGTAGTGTTTAGCCTCTCAAAGGGCTTCGCGATTAATGGATTAATTGATGAGTCGTGTGTTTGGAACTGGAGCCATTCTGGAACTCCTCGGTGCTGGGCTTGAGCTCAATGCTTTTCCTTGAATTCCCCTTTTAAACTCATAAAAGGCTTGATCATTAGTCACTCGCTGGCATAGATGGATGTGTGAGTCGTATCAGTCAGGTTGTTTTGAAGCAAGATAAACAGTGTCATGCAAAGCCCTAGTTTCATAGTAAGGCTAAGAAGATGCCCAGCAGGAGGCGTGACCAGGGAAGGGCGTGGCCAGCCTGACCAGGGCTGGGGCAAGTATACCAATAGGGTCCCATTTCCCAGGTTGATGCAGTTCAGGTTGCAGATGGGAACAGTGAGCTCTGATGCTGAAATATCTCACATGCCCTGAATTTACCCACCACAGCACACACTTCTCCTTTCTGTGGAAATATGCAGCCAGTTGGGTTATCTTGAACGGAGGCCATCGAGGGAAATTCTCCCTCTTTTTTTTCTCCTTTTGCTCTATTTTTGTTGTAGTTGAGATGACTGTGGTACATTGATGTACTGTGTTGGGAGTGTTGAGTTTCTGAGCTCTAATTCCTGTGCAGATCACGTGGGTTTCCTCAGAGCTGACCAGCAGAGGAACTGCTTCGGTTTTGTTTAGTTTTGTATTTTTTACAGTTGACATTCCCATCACTTCAGTGACCTCTGGACAGACCAATCTCAGTATGACAGCACAGCAGAGCCTTCCCTTGGCTCAGAAGGGGGGGGGGACTCTGGTTCATTTATCTTCTTGAAGTATGAACAAAAAAAATGGATTTGTTGGGCGAATCCCTGCGTGGGGAGCACGATTCAGTGTGTGAGGCGCTTCAGACCATTGGTGTCAGTGAGCGTTCGATCTTTGATGCAGTGGAGGAGTTTCAGCACTGGGGGGGGGTGACGTTACTGACTTGTCCACACTTAAAACGGCTCGCTTATGGGAAATCAATGGAGTCATGTAGCGTGAGATTACATTGCACTGAGGGCTTTTGAGAACGGCATTGTAGACATAAATCTGACTTCTGTTCTCTAGTCCTGCTTGCCTAATACATAAACTGAACAGGACTTATTAGACTTCTAGTTTATGTGATTCATCTGATTGAACTCTTTAGTGTATATTCAGTATATACTGTATGTTAAGTATGCTCATTTTATTTATTTGATTCAGTTGACCAGCTAATACTCAACTCACTTGATCTTCATATTTGATTCTTCTCTGCTAGTAACTAAGCATTTAGCCAGGTGAATCATCTTAATGAATCATCCGGAAAACCTGCCAATAAATTGCACTGCTATGGAATTCCAGGCACAGGAAATTGAACTCGGGGATCTAAAGTACATACACACCCGGTCTATTCAAAGTTGGTTAACTCTTCTTCCAATCCTAACAGGTGCCCCATAAATATTTTGGTCCATCAGTGTCTGTTTTGGCGGGGTGTGTCCTGTGACTCGGTGGAGGAGTGATTAGCAGGCCGGGCTCTGGTACCGTTTCCCAGAGAGAAGAGGACAAAAAAAAGGAAAAACAATGCCATTTTTGTGTGGTGATGTAATTTCCACGGTTGGACTGTGAGTGGCTGGAGAGCTGTGCCATTGTGTTCTCGTGAACTTCAGGATGTCCTGTTGGGGGAGGGGAAAGGGGACGTGACCACCAACCAGAGCTTCACAAACCAAAGTCCCTAAAGGTCCAGAGAAGACTGGGATTCACACATCTGTCCCTGTTTAATGGTTTCACCCAAGGTGCATCCATCTAACATCTGGACGTTCATAGAACAGCTGTTTTCAGGACTCCTCAGCTGTCTGTGCTGGTATCACAGCTGGACTGAGTTACTTTTCAGCTTCTTAGGCTTAAGGAGGGAGCAAAATTTCCAAGAACCCCGAGTAAAGAGCTAGTGCGGATCTTTTTTGATCGCCCGTCTAGACTGCCTGAGGAACCCGGTGGTGTTTGAGACAACTGTGGTGAACATTTGCGGTGTTCGCGGAGCTGGATGGGCAGTGTTGTGGTGGGTAAGTCACTGAGACCATGGGAGACTCTTTAAGTCTTGCAGAATCTGTATATTCCAAGCTGCGATTCGAACAGGAAGCGTTCGCGAAGGCTGCTTTATCGCTCGCGCGTAGAGTCTTCTCGTTTCCTGTTGTGACAAATCTGTAAGTTTCATGGTAAACTACAGTAGGAACAGATCCTCATGCCACGTTTGAGTAAAACGCAGAGCTTTGCGCCCAAACAAAGGTTCTGAAGCTTTCCACAGGCAAGCCACACCAGCAAGGTTCTGGACGACAAACTCGGCCGGGTTCTTGTGTGAGGTGTGGGTAGTGAACAGCAGGGAGGGTGCTTGTTTCATCCGAAACCATTGAACTTCCTCCAGATCCTTGGAAGCCCCCAGTAGTGGCGTCTGGGCAGGACTGACTCTCGCTGGAATGCCAATGGCGTCAGTGGGATGGGCTGTGTCTGCCACTCTCTACCTGTTTATTTTTGCTGTGTAAGTTTGACAGGAAGTTTATTGTGGAAGGGTGGGGGTTGATTGCAGCTTATTTGCCCCTGTGTTTTCCCTCTGCCCCCCCACCCACCTTCCCACCATGACAGAGACCCAGTACAGGAAACGGTTTGGGAGGTTACACAGCCAACTAAATACTTAACCTGCCCGCTCAGCTGGGGGATGGCATGTCAGCTTTATCATGTTTTTTTGTTGCATGTATTTCATGTGTTCTACTGCTGACCAGGCCAAAGAGAATTTTAACAGCAACGTTAATATTTTTTTTAAAATCTTGAAATGGTCAGGAATGCGCATTTGTGTTTCTGTGTTATGGTTTTGAAAATTTGACTTATGTCTTGTGTTCTGAGCTTTCTGTCTGTGTTTATAGCAGTTCTCATAGTGAGAGTGTGTATGTATGGTCATTCTGGGTAAGTGTACCCACTCCTAACACTCTCATGTCGGGCAGGTGTGAACTTCAAGGAGGTGAATGAAGATAGCAGACAGGAGCTGTTTGGGGAGATCTACTCGTCCATAGATACCCTGGCCTTCACCTTCGGCAATGTGTGAGTGCAGCTACACAGAGGATCAGCACTGTTTGTTCATACTGTTGGGAAGCATCCTTCAATGACTTCAGACTCGTAGGATATCTCTGGCAGCTGCAGAGAGCAGCAATTTCTCCATGACTCAGCTGTGTATGTGCGTGCGTGTGCATGCACGTTTGTGCGCACGTGTTTACATGTGCACATGTATGTGTTTGTGTGTGTGTGTGTGTGTGCGCGCATATGAGCTCATAATTTTATTCCCGTAGGATAGTTCTTTATTGCACTCCTTTCCTGTGTGTTAGAGTGTCTGACTTCCTTATGGGTGATGTAGAGAGTGGATGCTCACTGGGACATGCCCAGGCGTGCAGGACTAGGGTAAGTCCCCTCCTCTCCTCACACACACCACACACAGTCAAAGGGTTTTATCTCCTAGCCGGCAGACCTGTGCGGCACGCAGGATGAGCGTTGAAGAATGACATCGTTGGAGAGGAAATTAGTTTAGAGGCTGTGCTGAAAGAGAGCTGGTCTGGTTGGAGACACTTCTCTGTGTCTTTATGGGTTACTCTGGGCCAGTTGGTTGATGCAGGTAGCATGGAAGGCTCTGTGTATTTACAGCAGTGGTTCCTAACTGCGCTCCAAGCTTTAGCCTTTCTTACATTCCCTGACCTAACCAGTCTGACTGAACACACTCCGTATCGCTGAGCTGAATTTGGTGTGTTGGAGCAGGAATCGCAAACGCATAGAAGCTCCAGTCCAGCACTGCTGCTCCGGGTTGATGGCCACCTGTTTTTTTTCAGTCGTCGGAGAACCTGTCGGTGGAGTCTGGGAGATGCGGTCCTGAGAGTGACGACCCTGCAGGTGAGACATGGCTGATCAGCACAGGGTGCAAAATCATCTGACCATGAATGCTGGCTTTGTTAAGCCTGACTAGTAATAACCAGCAGTTGTGTAAACACAGTAATAACCACCATTTATGCAACATTCTTTAGTAGCAATTAGTTTTTATTTATTGAATTTAATGCTAATTCTTTTTGTTTAATGGTTGTATATAAATATTCGATGTTTTTATATATATAAAAAAACAATTTGTTTTTTTTTTGTGTTATTATTGGCAGTTATTTTATGATTTTTCTTTTTTCTTCTTTTGTAAATATGATCCTGCCCAGCCTGTACAGACACTCTAGATCTCACACGTATCCTGTAACACACACATCTATCCGCGCAGTGTTGCTGGGTTTCATTTCACTGCTGGATTCCAGCATTATTGTGGCTGCATTTCTGTGTGCGGACTCTGTCACACTTCTGTCATTTCAAATCCATGTTCAGGTAATTTACTGTGTGTGTACATGTGTGTGTGTGCATGTGTGTGTGTGCGTGCCTGCCTGTATGTGTTTATGTATGTGTTCTTAGGTCCCTCTCCACCTGTGCGGTTGGAGGATCTGGACGCTGTGCTCCTGCAGTGCGACGGCGGTGTGGAATCTGCTCTCCTCTATGCCAAAGCCTGGTCTAAATACACCAAGGAGCTGCTGACCTGGGTAGACAAGCGTCTTGGCATGGGTGAGGAGAACCTGCTGAACCTCCTCACACCTGCTCACACCTCCTCACACCTCCTCACACCTGCTTAACCCCCACAGAGCCCGAACTGAAAGAGCTTTTTTGCTTTTCTGAAGAAGGTGTAGTCAGCAGTGGGTTAGAGTGAGTAGGGATCTGCGTAGAGTGAGAAATGTGCAGCGGTATATGATGAAATGACATTACTATAAACTAGCAGTGATGGCTGACTGAGGATCATAGAATGCAGAATATTGTTATGGCATTCAGTACTTACTTAACAGACCCAAGATTCAGTACAGTTACAGGTTAAGTATAGTATAATAAAAGGTTGCCATGAAACAAAGATTGCAAATGCCATTGTAGTACTGTACGGCTAATATTTACGGCTATTATTTACGCATTACTACAGCATTCTCACCCAGTTTAAGCCATTAAAAATGAAATAACTCTATTGGCCAGTGTGCTGCATGCACAGTTTGGACTGCATAGGTGTGATTGTGTCCAACTGTTACCTCACTGTTTATGTCTCAACACACACACACACACACACACACACACACACACACAGTGCGATGATTAATAGACACATAAAGCATAAATGCAGATAGCATTGTGGGTTGGGGTAGTGCTCTTCCTCAGTGGCCTTTCTGTGAAGCCTACATAATGGGTTCTCTGTATCTCACGCCCACTGTTGCTCTTTCGACGAATCTCTGGGCTCTGAACACAGTGAATGGGAGGGTGTGATGACCGTCTCCAACTGTCAGTTTGAAGTTCAGCCTGTATGACGGTATCCTACGTCCTGCGGGGCTTTGGGCTGTCCTGTTAGATGCAGGATAATTCGTCTAACCGTGCCGTTGCCTTCCAGACATGGAGAGTGCAAAAAGCCTCGCCAAGATGGCAGAATCCGCGAAGGCCCTGGCAAGCCAGCAGGTGACGTCTCGAGAAATAGATGTTGTGTGTTTGTGATTCTGACAATTAGCAGCTTTTGTTTTTGGAAGGCTTTTTTCTCCTGAAAGCAGCTGCTCAGCTGGGCGTGTCATAAATGTGTGTGTGTTGTGAACAGGAGCACATGCCGTTCAGGGACATCTACATGTCGGCCTTCACCAGTGATCTCGAGTACAGCCAAGTCCTGCTGCATACAGCTTCCTCCCTCCAGACCAATAAATTCATGCAGGTATGCAGGACAACTCACTGAAGTCATTTCTCACACACACGCACACACACATACACACACCGACACATACAAAAACATTCACTTTTTTTGATGGATTGCAGACCATCAGAGTTGTGTGTGTGTGTGTGTGTCCTCAGCCGCTCCTGGCACGGAAGAGTGAGTTGGACAAGCTGAGGAAGGAGGTGAAGGAGCAGTGGCAGAGGGAGCAGAAGAAAATGGTGAGGGCCATCCTTCAACTCCATCCTTTAACTCCGTCCTTCAACTCCATCCTTCAACTCCGTCCTTCAACTGTATTTGAATTATTTTAATTAATGAACTGATGTTTCTGAAGACTCCTCTTCCTCCTCCTTCTCTGTGCTTTCGTACATTCGTGAGGCCTTCAGACTTCACTGCAGTTCTAAACTTGCTGTAGCTTTGTGATAATACTTGAGTTCATGGTTTTCCTGGACTGCTGGAATGTGAGGGTTATTCCAGGACATAGGAGGCTCTTTCCCTTATCCTTATGAAAACACCAGCAAGGCCGCTCCTGACCTGCGGCTCAAATTCCTGGGCTGATCTGTTAGTAACCACTCAAGGCTAAGGGCAAAGGCCAGCTGCCTGGAACAGGAGTGTGTCTTACTCTAGGCTGATTGGTGGAACTGTGTGGAAGAAACAAACTACTGTGTTTATTGTGTTTTTTGTGCTTTATTGTGTCATTATTTCATTCATTGTAGTCTGGGTTTGAGTCTCCTGTCTTTTTGATAAACTTCCCTCAGAAATAAAATAGTGGTTAGTACTAAAACACAAGCTACTGCGCTATAGTCATGTGTGTATCGCTGATGCTACACAGGCTGCATTCACAAAGAGAGCCATTCTGTTTTTGTGTGTGTGTGTATTTGGGTAGGTTGTTAAGGGTTTTATACTTGAGAATGTTGTCTGTTTACAGTGTGTGTGTGTGTGTGTGTGTGTGTGTGTGTGTATTAGATGCTCCAGGGGTAGGTTGTTAAGGTTTTTTATTAAATGTATGTGTGTGTGTGTCCAGCATGAGGCTGAGAGTGCTCTGAAGAAGGCCCGTGTGCTGAGGGACCAGCGGCAGGAGGAGTATGAGCGAGCGCGATGCTCCACTAGCCGTGCTGAGGACGACCTGCTGGGGACAGGAGGAAAACAGCTGGAGAAGAGACGCCGCCTGGAGGATGAAGCACTGCAGAAGGTCTGTGCCAATACACACACACACACACACACTCACATGCTTACACACTTACACACACACAGACACACCGGCATACAGACAACACACCCATATACACACACACACACTCACACAATCATTTTTGCACACAAATATACCAATACTCACACTCAAAAGCACAGAATTACACTCACACACATTCACTCATGTACACAAACATACACTGTATGCATTTGCTTGTGAGTTTGTGTGTGTGCATGTGTTTGTGTGTGTGTATGTGCATGTTTGTGTGTGTGCATTTTTGAGTGTGTGTGTGCGCGGGTGTGTGTGCGCGGGTGTGTGTGTATGTGGGTGTGTGTATGGGTGTGTGTGCGGGTGTGTATATATATGCGTGTGTGTGTGTGCGGGTGTGTATGTGTGTGTGTGTATGTGTGTGCGGGTGTGTGCATTTCCTTTCGCGTCCCTACACACCTTTTTCCCCACATCATTGTGCTCAGTTTTTCTTCTGCTTCTAAATGCGTTCTGACCTTGTCATACCTTCATGACAGATCCTTTTCAGACAGAGGGGAAGTTACAAAAAGGAACCAGTCTATGGTCTGGGTAGTAGCCTGTGTGTGGGTGGTGTGTGTGTGTGTGTTTACTGTGTCTCACTGGTGGCTGTGTTACAGGCAGAGGAGGCTCAAGAACATTACAAGCACTGCGTTTCGGACGTGGGCATCAAACGGGTGGAGCTGTCCAACGCCAAAAGTGCCATCCTAGCTCAGATTCGCACCATCATCTTTCAGTGTGATCTGACTCTGAAAGCGGTGAGTTACACTGCACACGCTCGCACACATGCTGGATGTTCACAACTTCCCTTTTGGTTCTGTAGTTCTGTAAGACATTTTGCTTCAGCATGTCCGTCCGAACTTTGCTCTTCTCCTTCACGGAGCCACAGGTGTTCTCGCTCCTGGTCCAACGCGTGTTTTGGTGACTAGATTGCCTGATGGCTGGTGTTTGTTGTCCAGGTGACAGTGAACTGGTTCCAGATGCAGCAAGCACAGGTGGTGTCCCTGCCCGTGAACAACCAGACTCTGTGTGAGAGTGCTAAGCTGTATGAGCCTGGTCAGCGCTACACGGAGTTCGTGAGGGGCATTGCTTCAGACAGGACCAGAGCCGAGTCCTTCACCTTCCATCTCGCTGGGACTCAAAATGCAGGGTGAGACTCCCTAAAGATGATTTGTAAAATCCTCTTAACCAGAGCCCCTTACGAAAGTGTTGCACTTTCTACTCAGAAATACTTTTCCTCAGTGCTGGTGCAGATAAGCTCCGGTATATGAGAACAACAACGGATTAGCTTCTCAGTTGTGCAGTTTCCGCAAAGAGGAAGTGAATCACTTTATGTGAGCGCAACACTCTTGTTAAATATACGCGGCTTACTCCAAAATGCCCACACTAAGTAAAATGCATTGCTGAACACTGTCTGTGGTTGAACCGTTTCCTCCCATTCTTAAACTTTATGGAGGGGAGGGAGCGAATGAGGATGGAAAGGAAATAAAGAAGTATAGAGATGGGGAGGGAGAGACGGAGGTAGAGAAGCTACCGCCACTGAGCAAACACCTGTAGCGCTTTTCTGAGGAAATGATAGTGAAGGATAGAACGTAAGAACAGAACTGCGGATGAGAGAAAGGGGGAGTCATTTTTATTCAGCTGCTGAGTAAATGAGGAGAAAAGGGTGAGAGAGAAGCAGTGAGGGAGGGAGAGAGTTGGAGAAAGAGAGAGAGAGAGAGCACTGTGTTTTCACTTGGCTCTTGAACCCTAGGTGGCTAGGAAGTGTTCAGCAGCTAAAGTTCATGCGTGGATCCAGCTCTCCGATCCAGCGGATTGGCAGCGTTTGCAGCTCTGGCCGTGGTCTTGCAACTGTAGATGGGGCCTGTTAACACATTCATTTGAAAGCCCTTTGTTTCAGGGCCTTGGAAAGTCAGCAGTGTGATTCACAGGCAGACAGAGAGAGTGCAGAAGAGAAAAAGCTGCCCTACGTGTCAATCAAAGGCACCGTGGGAAAAAAAACAAAAAAAAACAAACAAACAGAGAGGAGTGATGTGATTCTGACATGTGGCTGTGTCCTTTAGAGGAAAACCTGCACCACAGTGTGACTGCATGTCACACAGCCGACACTCCCGTTATACTCTACAATCACTTTTGTGGTCTCTTCTGGGAGGCTGACTCATCTGCATCTCCCATACACCCGTGCAGTTCAGATTCAAATTGCCCATAATCAAAATGGGTGTGATGCGTTTTTCATACACCCCAGGAAGTGTGAATACAGTAAAGCTGAAACCAGAGCCAAGCGAGACTGTGGGTTGAAGAGTTGTGGGCACTTACCGGTGCCAGAGTGCTAAAGTGAGGACTTATTGCAAGTTAGGACTGTGACTGAGGTGCATCATGGGAAGGAACCATTAAGCGAGCATGCTGGAGCTCTGCACCTCCAAGGTCACATTTTAAGGCCATGTGTCATGGCGCTATCCTGCAGGTCTCCTGTCACCAAGAGGTCCCTGAGCACGAGCCTGTCATCCCAGGGGAACTTGTCCCAAGCGTCCGGAGTTTCTGGAGACTTCCTGAGCTTGGATGAGGTGGAAGGCCCCTTCCCTGCAGGGAAGATCGGAGAGAGACGCTTCCACAGCAGCACCGACATTCAAGGTAAACACCACATCCTCTTATTCTTATTTATTCCCATTTCATACCGCATTCCCATCTTACTCCCATTTTATTTCACCTTTCCATCTTATGCACATTTTAAACCCCAATCCAGTTTGTGCCTGCACTCAAGGGCACGCAGAAAAGCTTCTCTATCCAGCACCTTGTAGCACACTTGCCCAACACAGTCGAGAAAATGGCAAGGAATAATGCAAAAAAAGTGGCATAATCGCACCACATATTACACACACAGTAGAATAAGGGCAAATATTTATGACGTAATGCTGGACAATGCCTGGGGCGAAACACCACACAAAAGTGCACACAGCTGATAGGAAATCAGTTTAACAGCCCAGTAGAAAATTCCTTTGTTCTCTCAGCTGGGATTCTTGTTGGTAATACAAGCACTTTTGTTAGCCTTTCCTGTGTCACCTTATTAAAGCTCTGGGTGTTGTCCTGGGCGTCATGCTGGGGTTTGTGAGATTTCACACAGCTGTTTGAACCCTCTTCAAAAAAAATCACAAGTGGCATCTTCAATTAGATCACTGTAGATCCCATGATAAATGGGAATTGGCCGACTTCCTCTGGAATGCCACTAAGTGAATCAGGCCTCTGAGTGTGAACGCACGGCAGTCATTATCCTGTGCCTGACCTGCTACTCTCACTAATGACTTCAGATCCTATCTGCAGCACGGAGATGGGGCCGTATCTCCCTTCCTGATAAACGTGTTCCTGATAAAGGGGGAGAGATGAAACAAATGTGTTAGCACCTCCAGACAGGACAATGGAGGCGGTGAGAGAGTGTGGAGCAGAAGTGGGTAGGGGGGGGGGCTGGGAGGGGCTAGTCACACGGGACCTCCACCTCAGGCCCAGCCCCTCCATGCAGTACAGCCAATCAGATTTCAGCTCACGGGAGTATGTACCACCTCTGTAACTCCTTGATGTACAGTCAGGACTTCAGTTAGCATTCGAGTTTATCCTACTGTCTATGATTTCACATCCTCTATTTAGAATAGCTTGCATTTGTAATGCACAAAAGGAATACTGCTTTATTCATCTCTCTGGGCTTCTGGGCCATGTTTGACACTTTATCATGTTGTGATTGATTTTCAAATCACTACAAATTCCAAACATTCCAGATAGTTCTTCCATAGTGATTGATTATGCTAATTATTGATGCACTTGAAATGCACATCACAAATCTTATCCTGGGAAATTACCTGCTGATAAAGCTGCTGATGATCTGACCTGTGAAAGGCTGTGCTGAGTACATTTAATAACAACAAACCTTTGAAAACTGATTGTCTGTTGAACTGTAAAACCCTGAATGTGGATGTGGATTCTGTTAGTTAATGTGTGTCTGTGTGTGTGTGTGTTTTCTCAGCTCTGCGGATCCAGGCACCTTTTAAAACATGGGGTGTGGGGACTCAGGGAGGAGGAATGTGCAGTGATTCTGAGAGTGCAGGGGGCAGTAGTGAGTCTCGCTCGATGGACTCCCCTACGGCCAGTCCAGGTATGTACACACACTCACACACACACACACACACAAACTACAGCTTATCTGATCATAGATTATCTTATCTTCCAAATCTATTAGCCATGCAGTAGCCTCTCCTCCTCCCACTGAACATCAAATCATCTCAGCACAGTCTCACTCATGACACTCATGAAGACTCATGGCAGACTAAGGCTTACATCACTGCCAAACAATAGTAAACACAAAGATAACAGTAAATACAAACATATGAACAATTTCTATGACCTTCTCATAATTCAGAGTATGTGCAGAATATGCAGAATACATTTGTGAATATGTGCATACATTTGTTTAATATGTGGGCTTTTTAAAAGTTTTATATATATTATATTATATTATATTCCATAGGCCTGCTACACCCGTCCCAGGCTCAGCAAGGCTGTGCAAAGCAGCAGGCCTCCCTCGCTACTCATTAACGGCAGTGTCAGGAACATCAAGGCAGAAACTGATTAGTGATCATGAGTGTGAATGGGTGTCGGGCGGGGCATATGCAGGACATGCCCCACAGCACACAGCCTGCTGGGGGAGAGGCCTTAAAGGCAGAGACACTGCTCCTTCACCCCAGAACAGACTCACGTGTAGATAGACAGGACTTGGGGAACTACAGGTCTGATAACTTAGGCTTTGGCCCAGAACAAAGACACACACACACACACACACACTTCCAGTGGTGTGTGCAGTGTTAAACATGAGGCTCATAGTGGGACTCTTCTGCTCTGCTCTAGGGGACTTTAAGAGGAGACTTCCTCGCACCCCGTCCACAGGGACCATGTCTTCAGCGGATGACCTGGACGAGAGAGAACCCCCGTCTCCTTGTGATAATGGTGAGCTTGTGGTAAACATGGTTGCTTGAATTAAGCACAACATGCTCATACACTGTCGGACCTCAAAAACGCAAGAGTGTGATCTCCTCAGGGCATGTGGCAAGGCTGTAATGATCTCTGTTGGTATTACCTCACGGTATGTGTGGAATTAGAAGCATGTTGACATCTGCTGTTTATGTTTGTTGGGTACGTTTATAGGGACTGGGATTTCTTAGGAAGTGAAGTTGGTTAAAGCGTTTGCCTGTCTTTCTCAGGTCTGAATGAGATGGTCACGGAGACGGCCAGCTCTCCCGGACCTTTCCGGAACACGCAGATGTCCAAGGCAGCGCAGACACACAAGCTGAGGAAACTGCGAGCACCATCGAAATGCAGAGAGTGTGACAGTCTGGTGGTGTTTCACGGCGCTGAGTGTGAGGAGGTAAGAGATGCGTGCACACATGCACGCACGCACACACACTGCACACACACGTACTTCACAACTTTCACAACTGTCAAAACAGTCACAAAATTCCAACACTGAATCTGAGAAGGCTTTGTCTTAACTATCTCCCTTGAGGTGTTTGTAATCACATTCCTCTAAGAGAACTTTCCCTAAAAACTGCAAACACTGCCGTTTTCTTTATTCCAAGCAGTTTGCATCCTATGAAACAACAATAATTCATTATGTTTTCCCTACAGTATCGAAGTGTTTAAGAAAACTTGTGGTTCATACATTGTTAAGCATATTCTGTGTTTGTTTTTCTTTCCTTCGTGTTTCTCTTCCTGTCCTGTTATCTTCCTGTGCCAGTGTTCGCTCGCCTGCCATAAGAAGTGTTTGGAGACTCTGGCCATCCAGTGTGGGCACAAGAAATTGCAGGGGAAGCTCCACCTGTTTGCCGTGGATTTCGCCCAGGCCGCGAGGAACAGCCCTGACGGAGTCCCCTTCATCATCAAGAAGTGCACGTCTGAGATTGAGAACAGGGCCCTCGGCATCAAGGTGTGTGCCTCCTGTCCTTCAGACGCTCCCCGCACGGCAGCGATCTAACCCCAGTGTGTGCACCCTAGCCAGAGGACAGACATTTACATGCACTGACGTCTGGTTGATTTTGCAGGGAATCTACCGGGTGAATGGGGCTAAATCTCGAGTAGAGAAGCTGTGCCAAGCCTTTGAGAACGGCAAGGAGTTGGTGGAGCTGTCTGATCTCTACCCTCATGACATCAGCAATGTGCTCAAACTCTACCTGCGCCAGGTAACCATGAACACCTGTAGTAGTTGCTTACCATTCTTCTGTCTATGTGTAACGCTCACCTTGAACTACAGATAAAAATGTTCTTGCATGGTACAATTTATATGGATATTATTAATCTCAAAGGTCTGTGGTCTGCTGTCCTATAAATGATATAAATTAAATTTAAGGCATCTGCTCTATGTTCTCCATGCAGCTTCCAGAGCCTCTCATCCTGTTCCGTTATTATAACGACTTTATTGGACTGGCGAAGGAGAGTCAGAGCATTATCGTGGATGAGGTGGAGGCGTCCCGTGGGAGCCCCGCCTGCGAGGCCCCACCCGTTAGTGTCGAGCTCAACCGCGTCCTCTTCAAGATCAAAGACCTGTTGCGACAGCTGCCCTCAGCCCACTACAAAACACTGCAGCTACTCATGCGACACCTCCACAGGTGAGTTACCAAGCCCCGCCCCCAGAACCACCAGCCCTGCAGTGTCCAATACCGCAAGGATTCTGTAATGCAATAATGCAGTGATGGTGAATAACCACCATGGAATGAATTATGACCAGGTTAGATTTATATTGGTAATTTAGAGCCATTGTGATTGCAGACATGATTACATGATTGTTGCCTTTTGCAGGGCAGTCTGACATGCCTGTCTTGTTCCTCTCTCTTGACTAGAGTGACAGAAAAGGCTGAGGAGAACAAAATGACCGCCAGCAACCTGGGCATTATCTTCGGCCCCACGCTGATCAAGCCGCGGCAGGCAGACGCCGACGTCTCACTCTCCTCACTGGTGGACTACCCCTACCAGGCCCTGATCGTTGAGCTTCTCATCAGACATTACGAGATGATCTTCGACGTTCCTCTGAGCCCCCTCCCAACCTCCTCCCCCATGGGGGAAAGCTCCCCCTTGCCCATCAAGTCCCGCTTCACTCCACAGGAGAAGGAACAGCGTCTGAACCGCCACTCCAGGTCCCTGGTGGACATTAAGGAGGTTAGTGGGGGGCTGTGGGACGTGTCCATCGGTTAGTGAGCACATCAGTCAGCGCTCAGTATTCCCATTCATAGTGGTATTCCTTTTATCATCTTTTTATTTTTACTTTTATTTAAGTAGTATCACATGCACGATTGTTTTGCACGTGCTGTGGCTAATTTTTCAAACCAGCCAGTATTACATTCCAGACATTAATATTCCCAGCAGAGAATGAACAGACAGCAGTGCCTCTCGGCTTCAGGTCCTGCGTCTCACACATCTGAGTCAGGACTTTGTCGTTTGTCTTCTGGAGCTGAGGTGGTTGTGTTAGGACAGGGGGATTCGGTTGGCTTGGGACTGGACTGAGCCATAAGCCTGTCCTGTGCCGCTCTGCGTCCCACCCACGACTGTGTCCCGCACTTGGGAGGAGATGCTCAGACTGAAACCCTGTCTTGTGTCTCTACAGCAGCGTCAGTGCACCAAGACATACAAGAGGCACTCCTCCGTCATCCCTTCCACCCACCTCCTGGAGGAGGTGAAGGAGGTGAAGTTCAGACCAGATGTGAAGGATTTCACTCCAGGTTAATCCTACTCTTCCCTCTGCTCTTCAATATCCTGCAGGCAGATCCAGGCTCTCATCAATCACATGCTTGGAACTGATTTATATTATTGTCAATGCATAGTAGTTCGTAAAAATATGCATTAAATAACGTAATAGTCCAGTAACTCTTAACTTAATAGTTTAATAGCTAGGTTAAGGGTTAGGTACTGACTAGTTTATTTAATGTTGTGTTTAACATTTAATAATTATTTTAAAAGACTAAAATGTCTTTTCTTGTAGTTGACGTTGATTCGGAGAGCCTGAATGGTCTGCTGTCCTCAAGTGTCCCCGAAGTACAGAACTCTCCCGGACTGGGTAGGCGGAGCCACGTTAGCAGGGTGCAACTCCGCCCACCGCGCCCCAAACTGGTCTCCCGGCCGCTCAGCATGCCCGCCGAGCGCCTCCTCAACCCCAACACCCGGGTTGACGAACGCAACGCCCGCAACTCTGCTCACCAGACGGAGGTCAAATCTTGCGACCCTGCCATCGAAGAGCTGTCTGAAGAAGAGAAGCCCAGAGTCCGGAGCCACCACAGGAACACCTCCATCGACACAAACACCCTGCGCAGGACTTGGGATAAGCAGTACAAGCACTATGACATCACCGCACGGACCGCTGCCATCGTGGGGAGACTGCCAGCGGACGCTGAAGCAGGACACGCCGGCTCACGGTCTGCTTCTCCACTACCGGACTCCTCGTCTGAGCATGCCAAACCCAGCGCTAACAAGCCCAGTGCAGTTGCTGGGCGATCCGGGCCGGTTCTCCGCAGAGAGGGCAACGTGTTTGACTACAGCTCCGCCCCCCCAGCTTTCAGACCGCCTCGGACACTGCAGCCTCCTCCGGGAACCTTCTACAAACCGCCAGGCAACCAGACCAGAACCTCGGCGGACAGCTGTGCAAAGACGACAGCATTAAATACAAACGATGCAGAGGAGGAAGAGGAGGAGTTCGGCCTTGAGGTCTCGGTGGATGGCCCCGAGGCGGAGGCTGATGCCATTGGTCCTCTCTCCCCTCTGCAGTCTCCCAGCTCCAGCCCAGAGGAGGGGGATCAGACCCAAACCAAGCCTGTCTACCAGAGACTCCGGGCCAGGCGGGTGCAGGACTTTGAGAACAGAGAAGCCCATTTTGTATAAGGAGATTCCATAACTGTATAAGATGTGGATCATATTATTGTTTGTATGAGCAAATGTATGTGTGTTTATATACACAACATATCTAAAAAAATAATTAACGAACTGTGAAGAGACCCATTGAAGTGGTGTGGGTAGGTATGTGTGTGTGTGTGTGTGTGTGTGTGTGTGTGTGTGTGTGTGTGTGTGTGTGTGTGTGTGTGTGTGTCTGTGTGTACACACACACACACTAATATATTACTCAAATAGTAAATGGGAGCTTGTAATAATCGAACAAGCACATGGACCAGTATTAATACACAATGCACTTAGACTGTCTTAGATGAAAACGAGCACCTAAACATTAGGTCCAGATGAAATGTAAAGGATACAAAGTCATGAGAGTAAATGCACAACAAAGATTTTAGCGTTGCTACTCGGCGCAGCGGCAGGACTGCTATTGAATTGTGCAATTTATTTTTTTTATAATTTGCATTGTACTAAACTTTTAATATATTCTTTCATGATATGTTCTGCATTCTGTGTGTGTTTTACACCAAAAACAAGTTGATCAAAACTGTTACAATTGCGTGGTATCATCACTATCTTACAGCAAATGAATGCACTTACAAAGACCAAGTCTTCGGTCGCGTCGACCGCGTGACATTTGTAATGCAGTATTTTTTCAGGATTACTTGTGCTGTACAGAACAGAAAGATGCAATATGCACGTTCCTGTCAAAGCTGGGTGTTTCCGTTCTGTGACCATTTTTATTATTACTCACTGCACCTATGCTGGTCTTATGTATCATTGACTTACACAGTTTTGTGCACAGACCGTGTTTTTGTATTTTTACATTAACATTTAGACCCTGTTTTTGTGGGCTTTCTTTAATATCTAAATCATTAAACATATGTTCCCAAAGGTTTTTATATAAATGTATACACATTTAAGATATCTCAACAAAAAGTTCAATTGCGTCAACGAGAGATCTTGACAAAATAAGTGCTTGTTTTACTGTATGTATCAGTCTGAGTTAAGACGCATAGAAGGGCTACCCTGGGCATTGTTTTACCTTTTATTCCGGTGTACGAAACAGGTAGCCTACGTGTGAGAACCCACGTTTGTAATTTATTAAAAAAAATATTGAGCACAAATGTGCATCTTTTTATTTTTCGTGACTACAGTATAGCACCCGAAAGGTCGTACGTGCAGCATACTAGAAGTAAAAGAATACCATGGTTTGACATTGTGTGCCGAGTTTTTCAGGTTCGTAACGAAACTTTAGCTCAGCATCGAAGTGACGGATTAAAACAATCTGATTACTACCACTTCCTCACCATGAAAGGAATGTGTGTAATAATCCATCATCAAATATATCCCATAGACACAAGTATTTTATTTAAGGTGAGTTTCATTTTCTTGGAGTTCATATGGTGTTCCTGGAAAATTGTGTTTTATTTAGATACATAAACATAAACTGCTCCAGAAACACGTGAGAACTTTCAGCAACACATTCCTCTTTACAAAACGTGTTTTTCAAAACATTTCTTACTTCTTAAAGGCATAAGAAAACGTGCTCCTTCTGTATCGGTCACATAACGAAACTGTCAGATAATTGTCAGTCGGACACTGCGGACGTGACAGGCTTTGTATAATCATTCCGCGCGAAACTCTTGTTTGTCAGTTCGTAGAGCAAGTGTGGCTACGTGCTGTTAGTCCAGCCGGGCACGTGCGTGCTCTCACAGGTGAGTGATAGTGGCTGACAGTCGTGAATTAATGGAGGTGGGGGTTGGGTTTTGGAAAAATGTGTTTCTTTTGTTTTTTGCACTTTGTTTTTAAGCTAAAAACTCGCAGGGTCATGCGACCTAGATAACCTAGACCCACACCCAAGGTCTCAAAACAGGACGGTGGAATAGACTAACCCTCAGGAAGAATAGTCTGGGATAATGTTACAATCTGATAATTCCGTATGACCACCCTTGAATTCGAGACCCGATAATTTGACGATTCCGTATGCCCAACCTTTAAATTGTTAACATTTTTATTGTCAGAATCCTAAGAAGTCACTATCTTGACACAGTGCACATCACTCATTATTGAACGTTACAATGGTGTCGATCTACATTCCTTGCGAGCCAAAGGAGAGCGTGCTTTTTCTTTATCTGATTATTCGGTGAACGGAGGCCTTGATAATTATGAGTTGAAGGTGATGATAAGAAGGTGAGTTGATCTGGGTGTAGAACTCTAAACCTATATTGAGAGTTTAGGGCTTTTCAAAACAATCAAGGAGGCACCAGCTAGTCCGCATTGTTGTCCAGCTCCTAAGATATACGATCCAGTTTGTGATATATTGATATGATGGTGTGTTCAGGAAGAGAACAAATGTGAATTGGCATGTTGTTATTAACTCTGTTGTAAAGATTCTTGAGACTTTATTTTATTGTTGTCTTCTGTAATAGCAATGGTTGTAATAGTTCTATAATACCTTTCTTGGAATAAACAGTAATAGAAATGACATAATTTCACCAGATTATTTTTATGTAGGAACATGGTATCTTTCTTTGTGCTTGGTATGTCTGTCTGATATTATGCGACCTGGAGCTTAACGGCAAGAACATAATATGAACTGCAAATGAAATTGCCACCCAGTATCAGTACAAAAATATCATATATTTTGAACTTCCAAATTGTTCATCCCAATCTCTGTTTTATGTGAGTATGATTAGATCTGTTTTTTATTTCCCCTCCCTCACCTCACAGGAGGTGGGTTTCCTCACAGTTTACCACCCTCTACAGTAGGAGGTGAGGGACTGTGTGTTTCTCCATCCTCTACAGTAGGAGGTGAGGGACTGTGTGTTTCTCTACCCTCTACAGTAGGAGGTGAGGGACTGTGTGTTTCTCCACCCTCTACAGTAGGGGGTGAGGGACTGTGTGTTTCTCCATCCTCTACAGTAGGAGCTGAGGGACTGTGTGTTTCTCCATCCTCTACAGTAGGAGGTGAGGGACTGTGTGTTTCTCTACCCTCTACAGTAGGAGGTGAGGGACTGTGTGTTTCTCCACCCTCTACAGTAGGACATGAGGGACTGTGTGTTTCTCCATCCTCTACAGTAGGAGGTGAGGGACTGTGTTTCTCCATCCTCTACAGTAGGAGGTGAGGGACTGTGTGTTTCTCCATCCTCTACAGTAGGAGGTGAGGGACTGTGTGTTTCTCCACCCTCTACAGTAGGAGGTGAGGGACTGTGTGTTTCTCCACCCTCTACAGTAGGACATGAGGGACTGTGTGTTTCTCCATCCTCTACAGTAGGAGGTGAGGGACTGTGTGTTTCTCCACCCTCTACAGTAGGACGTGAGGGACTGTGTGTTTCTCCACCCTCTACAGTAGGAGGTGAGGGACTGTGTGTTTCTCCACCCTCTACAGTAGGACGTGAGGGACTGTGTGTTTCTTTATCCTCTACAGTAGGTCGTGAGGGACTGTGTTTCTCCATCCTCTACAGTAGGAGCTGAGGGACTGTGTGTTTCTCCATCCTCCTTCGTGGAAACCATGTGGCTGGCTGTGCTCCTCAGACTCCTCTGGTTGAGGGGGGCTCCCTCACCATACTGCCAACACCATTGTGATTTTTATTTTCAATAATTCCTTCGCCTATAAGAAATGACCCAGCATTCAAATGTCCTAATACACACTCTTATAACTATATACCATTCATCTAAGTTTCAATGTAGGTACTGAATATTCTGTAGGAGTTAATGAATAACATTCTTTAAGATTAACAACTAAATATTAAGTCAGGAGTTTGAACATTGATTATACTCTTATCTGAGAAGAGGGTCATGCCATTGTACCTTTTAAGGTCATCCCAGATGTGACATATTTCATACAACAATAAAATGAAAAAGTCAGCTTTGCTTGGCCAGTTTAGTGTGACTCTACTAAAAGGGCTCTTGTCACTGCAGGCCACTTCCCAACCGAAGTGGGCCCTCTGCCGGCATCCTGCCCTTGCTCCTGGGCTGAAATATTTATTTATGATGAGTTAATGAATGTGTAAATTACGACTGACAGCTGTATATATATGTATATGTGTATATATGCACGTATAGGCATGTATGTATGTTATGTATGCGTGTGTGCATGTGTGCGTGTGTAATATATACATACACACACACACACACACACACACACACACATACCTGGCCTAAGCTCACCTGGCCCACACTCACCAGCTGTACCTTTCGAACTGCCTCCTCTATATCACATACCAAATTCAAATTAACCTGTAGGTACTCACTCTACCCCCCAAGCCATCGAGTACATAAATGGAACTCGTCTGGGTTCGAGAGTGACCCCCCACATCTCCGCTGGGACATCTGACCAAGCTGCGGCACCATGTTGTGTAATCGGGGTAGGGCACAAGTGCTGGGCTGACAGCACAGAAGAGGTCTCAGTGGTGCTCTGTGGAAATACCCACAATGCACCTGGAGTTGGGGGGGTCTTATCTCACTCACTGATTTATGGTCACTAAGAGTCACTAAGTCACTGACCCCTCAGCACTCATTCACTATCTCTCCATCTCTTCCTCTCTATATCTGTTCCACTGTCTTCGTCTCCCCCTTGCTATTACTTCCCTTTTATCAATCTCTTTCATTCCTCTTCTTTCTCCGATCCAAGCTTTCCCTTTCACTCTCTTGGTGGTAGTGTCCCCCTTCACTTTCTATCAGTTTCTGATTCTTAGACCTAACCTCTCTCTAACTCACTACCTCCAGCCTTCCTCTCTCCCCCCCCCCCCTCCAACATTCTCTTCACATATCTCCCCTCTCTGCGATTGGTGTGGGCTTGAGTTAATGAAAGCACTGAGAATGCCATTTAATTAAGTTTTCCACTTAACCTCTCACACTGAACTGTTTCTTGAGCTGAGTGGACGTTTCTGAAGTCTTCAGTGGAGACGGGGTCAAAATGCCTCACATTCCGTCCGCATTCTGTCCTTCTCCATCTTCTCTGAGGACGGCCCAACCCACTCAGCAGCTGGAGAGTCCACTTGAAGTCCTCCCAGAGGAATGCCCCGCAACACGTCGAAGTGCTGCATTCTTGCTGTCGCCATTGCCGTCGCCAAGGGTCATTCCGCATGCTAACGACCCCGTCCTCTCATTGCCCCTGTCCCTGGGCAGGTAGGGGCCGTGTCCACATACCCGCTCCGAGACGTCCTTTGCGCTCGGTCAGCGCTAAGACCCGAGCCGATCAGGTACTCTGCGCTGCCATGCGCGCACGAGCTTCTCTCCACCAGCTCTCGATCTGACTCTTCGGTCTGTCCATTGACAGGACATAACCGCTGGTTAGGGCGGAGAAGCGCACTGGTCTTCTCAGTGCAAGTCTCAGGTTTCAGGTGGTTTGTGCACCTTCGTTCTCAGCTCGGGGGACTGGCAGGTGGCCTGTGTGGGGGTCTATGCAGGTGGCAGTCCTGTCAGTTCTGCCCTAGCACATCATTCTCCCGAGACCCCAGCATCCCCCTGCCCCCAGCTGAACGTTCTCCCTGTTCGCAATGTCAGTTGAGTGGAGCTCCAGCAGGTCTCGGTGTCGCTCCCTAGTGGTGCGGCGCGGTGCAACGCTCCCAGTTTCAGGGGAGCGGAGTACAGGCGGGAGCCGCGGGCCACGGTGACAAAGGCTCAGACTGCAGGAATGACATCAGTGCTAAAAAGGCTCTTTAATGGCTTTCATATGGAAATGTTTTTAGGGGGTGGTGAAGAACGCAGGGCTTTCTGTCTTCTGAGGCCCTGCTCAGGGACGCCTAATTCAGAGCCAACACAGAACTGACTGGATAAGCCCTTAGCAACTAATCAGACAGAAAGGGAGTGAGAGAGGGAGAGAGAGAGAGAGGGATGCCGTGAACAGGACATCTGTCAGTTGAGTGACAGGTTCACACACGTCTGACTCGCACGCGTAACCTATATTCGCAAACATGCATTTCACCTACGTATGAGTGTCCGTGGCAACTGCCTTTGCCAGGCTCATTAATATTGACATTGTAATGAGATGCCGTGTGGATTTTAGCACTCGTATACACACACACACACGCAGACCACATGCAGCGTGGTGTATAATAGGGCTTGTGGGAGTTGCGGAATGTGGACAGAGGGTCAGAGTGGTGCATGGTGCTGCTGGCTGGCTGGCTGTGTTTTGGTGTGTGTTTTTGTCTGTGTGTGTGTGTGTGTGTGTGTGTGTGTCCAATTTGTTGGAGTAGTGCCAAGCTAAGGCTTGCGTGTGTTTGTGTCTGTTCTTGCCAGTGCATGTGTGCAATAAGAATAGGCTGGGATATGCAGTCAAAGCCTGTACATTTGACACATGCCCATATGCTTGTGTGAAGCACTGAAAGTACTGTGCCATAACAGGCAGTGTAGGGGAATGCTTTCACTGTACATAAAGCCAGTTCATCCTTTACAACGATGCTACATTTTTAGTGACAGATTTTTATTAACCACATGCAATTAAGTGATTTCATTATAAAAATTCCAGTTTAGAATAAAGTATTTTTTAAACCACAGGGCTGTAATTTAAATTGCATATACTTGCATATACACGATGTCAAGATTCTTAAGATTCTTTAAATGTGACAGATTTTCTGGTGGATGATTGGATGAGGTCTGTGCTGGGAGATAATGATTGGATGAGGTCTGTGCTGGGGGATAATGATTGGATGCAGCATGTGCTCTTCACTCTGACACTTGTGTTGTGTCTCCTCTTGTCACTCCGTCATGACTGTGTGAATACAATATGGCTTAACATATTTTATGTGTTGTCTCTCTATATATTCTTGACTGGCCCAGCCAGAGCCCTGACCTAAACCCAACTGAACATCTCTGGAGAGACCTGAAAATGGCTGTCCACAACATTCACCATCCAACCTGACGGAACTGGAGAGGATCTGCAAAGAAGAATGGCAGAGGATCCCCAAATCCAGGTGTGAAAAACTTGTTGCATCTTTCCCAAGAAGACTCATGGCTGTACTAGCTCAAAAGGGACCTTCTACTCAATACTGAGCATAGGGTCTGAATGCTTATGACCATGTGATATTTAAGTTTTTCTCTCTCCCTCTGTTTATGTATAGTGCATGCAACATTTGAATGAAAACACTGCCCTATTTCAGTCCTATTTCAGTACCAAGATTAGAGTGGGCATGCCTCAGTATTAGCATACAGGAGCTTCCAGAATCCAGAGGGGCTACAGCTCTGGGTGCAATTGTGAGATTACAGTCTTAATATAAAGTGTATGACAGCCTTAACAGTGTCTGGACCAGCATATGTATTCTGATACCATCCCCTTGATCTCTCTGTTGTCTCCCTCCCTCTCCTACACGCGATTCATTAGCAACAATTCAGTTGTCTCCTGTGTTGACTGTCCAGTCTGAGGCAGTATGCAGACATGCCCAAAAGGAAGGATGTCTTATTTTGGAGTGCGCTTACTAAACTCAAGCCCATTGTACTTGGAGTCAGCTGTATGGCTTCCAGGCACTGCGAGGTCCAGCAGTGACACACTGCTTCTGGAAGTCCTGGTTCAGCGCACAGGATGTGCGTTTAGTCACTTTCCAATAGCGCTGAACTAATTCAACAGACCTCATCAGTCAGATGAGTTCTTTGTAATGAGAAACCCATACACAAGATTCTCATACTGTTTCTGGACAGACCTTCCTTCATTTATCATATTCCTATGATATGAAATGTCTTTATATTTGTATAAAATGTCATTTAGTACTTTATGAAATACATATGTGTAATATATAACCGCCATCACACCCTGCCCTCCTACGCTGCTCCCATCTAGGTGCCGCTGGATCTGAGTAGCCACTCCTGTGGAGTCGGCCTGCACTCCTGGGCCTGTTTGCTCTCTACTCTGTCTGAGGAGCTCCGAGCACTACGTCCAGATATTCTCCCTCCTCTTTACCCCCTAAAGGTTCAGATAAGGCCGTATTTTTAGCAGGGCAGGAAATCACAGTTTCTTCCGTTTGGTGATTTTTTTTTCATGTCTTTACGTAAACACACGGCAGCGGAGTGGTGGTTCGTGCGTATGCGGAAGGCTCGTTTCAGCAGGAGCCCTTTTGTACTCCACACACGGCCTTCGATAAATCTCCACCTGTCAGCCAGACAGTCCTGGCAAGTGCAGGAACGCCGTCTAACGGGCCCGGGACACGTGCTCTACGGACACCAGACTTCAGGCTCTATGGCGGTGGAGGATGTACAGTGGCCAGAGACCCTCCTGCTGGTGGGGCGGGGCTGCTGGTGGGGGCGGAGCTGCTGTGGCGGGCGGAGCTGCTGTGGGCGGGGCTGCTGTTTGCTGGTTGGGCGGGGCTGCTGGTGGGGCGGGGCTGCTGGTGGGGGCGGAGCTGCTGTGGGCGGGGCTGCTGGTGGGTGTGGCTGCTGGTGGGGCGGGGCTGCTGTTGGGGGCGGAGCTGCTGTGGGCGGGGCTGCTGTTTGCTGGTTGGGCGGGGCTGCTGTTTGCTGCAGGACTCTCGGGACTGCCACACCAGTCATGCAGACTTCTTAGTCATGTCACGACATCCACTTTTGTTACATCCCAAAACCGCTGGACAGGATGTGGAAACTAAACATTTACTTTCAGGGAATATCAGCTAGACTTATTTAATTGAGTTCCATGTGTGTTTGTTTAAATTATTGTTTATTAAGGCTCCTTGCTATTTCAATTACTTGACTGTTTGTAAATGCAGATTTTGGCAGCAGGCTATAATTTGCTTCCTGTTTGGACCAGGACAGGAACCTCTGATCTCTGATAGTGGTGATTCTGATGATGATTATTATTCATAATGATAATAATAATAATAATAATAATAATAATGATGATAATGACAATAATAGTTTTTAAAATGTTTCTTAATAATAATAATAATAATAATAATAATACTATAATGAAATGTATACAGATAAAATACAAATCTGAAATTTGACAATTAGAAAGTAAGGATAACATTAATTGATCGATAAAGGGCTGGTGTGAATCCAATTTTCAGGTCCTACAAAAAAAAAGTAACATACCTTACATAAATAACTGACAAGGTTTTGTACTACTAGTTCACTCAGGAATTCTAACACCAGTCGATGGTACACCAGTCCTTTCGTTGTTGGTATCATTTGTGATTTTTTCTGAGTGAAGGCAGCACTGCAGGCTTAGGTTGATTCGACCTCCCATCACAGACCTCTGATTCTTCTTTCTCATGCACCTCCCACTCAAGAAGAGTCTGACCTGCACTAAATGGACAGCCAGAGAGATCAGCCATCACAGTCACCTCACAACACTGCTTGGACAGCACCAGATTTCCCCAGATCTCTCTCTCTCCTGCAGGTCAGTTCTTCTCTCTCTCTCCTGCAGGTCAGTTCTTCTCTCTCTCCTGCAGGTCAGGTCTTCTCTCTCTCCTGCAGGTCAGATCTCTCTCTCTCCTGCAGGTCAGGTCTTCTCTCTCTCCTGCAGGTCAGTTCTCTCTCTCTCCTGCAGGTCAGGTCTTCTCTCTCTCCTGCAGGTCAGGTCCTCTCTCTCCTGCAGGTCATTTCTTCTCTTTCTCCTGCAGGTCAGGTCTTCTCTCTCTCCTGCAGGTCAGATCTCTCTCTCTCCTGCAGGTCAGGTCTTCTCTCTCTCCTGCAGGTCAGTTCTCTCTCTCTCCTGCAGGTCAGGTCTTCTCTCTCTCTCCTGCAGGTGAGGTCTCCTCTCTCTCTCCTGCAGGTCAGTTCTTCTCTCTCTCTCCTGCAGGTCAGTTCTTCTCTCTCTCCTGCAGGTGAGGTCTCCTCTCTCTCCTGCAGGTGAGGTCTCCTCTCTCTCTCCTGCAGGTCAGGGCTTCTCTCTCTGTCTCCTGCAGGTCCTTGTGAGGTCAGGTCCTGGCTAGTCACCCTGTTTTCTACAACTCATGTACTGTGCTCAATGAGGGAGATCTAGTTTGTCTATGTACATCCTATTGTCCTATTCTCTCTCTCTCTCTCTCTCTCTCTCTCTCTCTCTCTCTCTATCTGTCTCTGAATCTCTCTCATGTTCTCCTTTTCTCCATCTCTAATTCTTGTTTTTGACGTTCTACTCAGGATGTTTTTAGGAACACAGGTATAGAGCTCCTCCCCCTGGGATGGGGCTCCCCGCCCACGTCCTGGGCAGCGGGCCACATGTACTCCCCTGGGCCCCACAGGCTCCTGTGTCACCCTTCTCCCTGCTGCCTTTCAGTGGGACTTCCGCATGCTTTCGCTGGGGGGACAGGGTGAGTAAAGGACCAGGTGGATGCATGCCACCAACTGTCCATTATTCTCCACTCTTTTATGTTTGCCCCACAAGACATTCAACAAATGGGTGAAGGATTACGGTTACAGGTGAATTTGACCTGAAACACCAAAGATTCAGCTTGAACATAGAAACAATGTCTTCTTCTTCTTCTCTTTATTCTTCTTCTCCTTCTTCTTCTTCTCCTTCTTCGTCTTCTCATCCTCCTCCTCCTCCTCCTTTATTTTTATTATTGTGTTAAGATTCTTATGAGAGCGTGTATGCTGGAGTTTTCACATTATTTGTTCAAGTTATTCTAAAGGGAAAGAGATAGAGTTTGTGTGTGCATATGTGTGTGTCTATGTGTGTTTGTCTGTGTGTGTGCACACGCACATTAACATGGTGGACCCTGGTGTGTGTTTGGGTGGAGGTCGGTCCCCAGGGGTGGAGCCTCTCTCACGAGTCCAGATGAACAAGCTGCAGGTGAGTAGGTTGAAACTAAAGCTTGACAGTGTGTATAGAGAGTATGTGTTTGGAAATGATTAACTCTCAGCAAATAAAGGCCTTTCATTTCCAATAATACATATTAAACCGTACGTGAATATTTCCATTTGAATTAAAGATCGATTTAGATAAAAAGTAAATTATCCATTATGTAAAGCTCCTATACTTTAGCAGTGGTATATAGTTGGTTGTTAATAACTAATGTGTTATCAGCACCCATCTTTGTTCCTATCTTAGGACTCCATCAGGAACAGGGCAGTGAGGGACAACATGAACACAAGAGTTTAAAGAGCAGGCCATGTTCTCTGCGTCCTGTCCAGAGAAAGACTGGGGTGCTGGCCTGAGACACTTTGAATAGAGGAACATTTTCAACCTGACTGACAGGGAGGTAAGACAGAGAGACAGACAGTGAGTGAGAGACAGGCACAGAGAGAGAGAGAGAGAGAGAGAAAGAGAGAGAGAGAGAGACTTTAAATACCTGAATTTGTTCCAGTAAATTAAATGATATTTAAATGGCCTCCATAGATGGACATTTTTCATGAGAGTAGTGACTTCACATGGTGAAAGCCGGTTTATACTTTGGTGAAGATCCACGTAAATGTCTCTGTGTCTCCTTCTCATAGAAGGGGGTCATGGGTAAGTGTAGCACACACAGGCTCAGAGGAGCTGTAACACCCTCAGCTCGCCCCATTGCCCTTCACCACTCCGCACCCCCTTCTATACCCCTTCACTACTCCGCACTCCCTATCCCACTCTTTTATACCCTTCCCACACTCCCCCTCTCTCCACACTTCGTGCAGTCCTCACACTCGTGTGCACACATTCTGCTCCTCCTGTACCCCAACCCAACGCACAAAAAACGCCTGCAGAGAAACCAGCAGAGGAGGCGCAGGACTCCCCGGTGTCTTTGTGCTCCTCTGATCTGGAGCAGAGTGCAGAAAAGCTGAGCTTCTCCCCTGAGAGCACAGCGGTGTCCCAGAGAGCCCTTCAGCAGTAGGGCCCGGAGCCCAACCTCTTTTATCCTAATCGTACACCCTCCCTGCCATTGTCTCAGGCCCAGCTAATCACACTCAGGGGTGACAGACCCACCGATTGAGCCCAATTAGGTACAGCTGTCACTCCCTTTGCCTCCCCTTTCAGGCATCCATTTATAGGGAGGCCCAGCCTGTTGACAGGCGTCCACAGGCCCTGTCCTCCCCGGGACCACAGCACGCCTCTGCTGCCACAGGTCCGCTCCACACGAGTTAACGCACAGCAGTTCGGTGAAGGCGGTGTTAGGCTGAGTGGGTAGGAGTGTGCGGGGAGGCGAAGGGGCGGACGTCAGCGTCGGAGGGGTGCCGCCCTACTGGGGAGAGGGACCCTCTGCTCCGCCCGACACGGCTGGACGGGAATCGGGGTCCTGCATTGAGCTGTCGAAGGGAAAAGGAGAGAATGTGAACTTTGGCACCAGATTCGTGGAGTTTCTCAACCCAGCACTGGGCCCAGAAAGAACTGTAGATGGCCGTGACCAAGTACCAAGTGTTCTTTTGGGACCCACTGATTTGGCTTCAGTGCTGTTCAGTTCAGCGTAGTTCAGCTCAAGTGAATTCAGTTTACTTTGGTTAAAAAAAATAATGAATAATAATAATAATAATAATAAAAAAATCACCTACATTTTTGTTTTTCACCTGGAATCTTTTTCATTTATTTATATACACTTATGAAAAAAACTACTAGAGGTCTTTTATTGGTTCATTGATTTGCAGTGCCTACTTCTGGATAAGTTCATGGGTCTCTCAGATGAGACCCATCGGGCACTAGAACTTGTCAAGAGAAAGTTCTGGCTGGGCCTAGTCTTTGTGGATGTGGTTCCATGGACTCCACAGTTGCACCACATGTCTAGTGTCAGGTCCGCGTGCACATTGACACAGTGGAGCGCACCCATGCAGATCTGAGTCTTTGTCATAATGCCTTTTTGGACCTACTGGTTTTCCATAATTCAGACATCCATTCTGCCTAATCTATCAACCCACAGTCAGGCACTGGTACGCAGTTCCTCAGACTGACCCCGTTCATGACCTCTGCTAAGTGCGGGGAGAGATATACCTGCAGGAAATAGTGGAGCAGGTGGTCATAAAGACTCACACAGGCAGATGGCACCCTCTAGAGGTCTAACTGCAGCAGAAACAATACTTGCTAGGTGAATGACCTGTTGGTCTTCCAGTCCAACAGCAGGGTGGTCCTGAACATCAGCACCTAACGCAGGTGCAGGTGTAGTGTCCTTCAGCTTCTTCAACACACTTGCTCCTGTGCACTGCTTCATCTTTAGTGCTTCCACAACTAGTCCAGAATCCCTTCTTTGTGCCTCTTTAGCTTCAGAGCAAATGACATAATTACAGGGTTCCTTATTGCAAAAACCCTTTTAAGGTGGCATACATAATTTCAAAATATGGAACTCGGATTCACTCCTTTGCTATGCCACAGCCGTATCTGTATTTGTGCGTGTGTGTGTGTGTGTTTGTGTGCATGCATGCATTGGTGTGCATATCTGTGTGCATGCACATGTGTGCATTGGACATTCAGGTGGACCCTCAGACGCTATTTTCCTATCTTCATGGTGGCGTGGGTGTACTCTGTTTCCATGACAGTGAGGAGCGGGAGATGGGCCTGTAGGAGAACCTGAAGCCCTGTAGCTACAAAGGTGCTCTGGTGTGCCTGGTTCTTCAACAGCTTCCTCATGATGGATACCACCACTGTCCTACACACAACCATCATTATGGTGAGAGGAATCAGCTACGGTGGCTTGAGAAGGACATAGTAACTCTGCTGTGCAGCTTGTAGCAGTCAAGAATGTCATACTGTATTTTTGAAGAGCTACAGGTCACTTGATTCCCAAAAGGTTTGACAATAAGCTGATGATAATCGTTATGTTACAGTAGTTCTAGCCTTGTGTTTGCACAGTAGCACATACGTTTCTGAGAAGTGATGAACCTTTAATATTTTGTGGGTGGTCTATTGGATTGCTAGAATTTTGTAACACACTGACCCCTAGTGGTCCTCACTGTGAATCACATCGAGTTATCCATTTTCAGAATGCAGTACCGCGTTGCTATTTTGTTCAAATAGTTTCTTCTTAGCAAGGCAAGGTGCTGAACTACAGTGACCCAGTCATCCTCTTCCTCTTCCTCATCCTCTTGCTTTTTCTCCTGACCATCATGCACTGCTCCCTAATCCTTGCCTTCCTCAGTAAGGCCAGCCTAGCCACCCGCAGCAGGATCCTCTTCCTCAGCCTTTTGCCTACCAGCAAACACATGTTGACCACAGCTACACGGGACCTTGCAGACGTCCTGGTGCAGAAAGCTGACGGGACCTGTGTCTTTGGCCAGGCTGTCGGACAGAGTGTTCCCAATTTGTGAACATGATCAATCAAATGACACTTTCCTTCTAATGGATTTTACACACACACACACACACACACACACACACATACACTCTAGTGTGGGAAACTGGTGACCTGGTATTCCCTGTGGCTGGAATGTTGGCCTTCTAAGAGATTGTTATTGTTATTGATAGTGTTTGTGCTGATTGTTTATATGTGTTGGACCAGTTTGTTCATTGGAAAGTATTTCCTCTTGATTTGTGCCCTCTGTTTCCTTCATAATATTTCTGAATTAATAAGTTATGTAATATTATATAATTAAATAACCTACTAAAATATGTAGGTAAACTGATAAATAAGAAATATGTAGGTTACATTGATATATAGCTTTTGTTTTTATGATACTGTACTTTGTGGAGTTGTGTGGTGTGGTGTTGTGGTATGGTGTGTCGGCCCTGTGGGTGGTACACCATGTTATAGGGTCAGGCAGCAGCTCCAGGCCTGCTGTGGACAGCCTCAGGGTCATCTACAATGAGGGCCACATCAGAGCCTTCGTGGCCCATATTAGAGCAGCTGTCCTAGTATATAACAGTAATAAAAGTGAGGAAACACAGTCTGACCACCTTGGCCGTTCCTGAGAGTACACAGGGTTAAACAGATTGTGAGGGTTTGTATTACATGATGTAGGTTTCTTGTATAGTACAATAGATACCAGCCTGCTAGAGGGTGGATTTCCCCCACAACACATGATGTCTGTTGGCCTGTTCTGTGTACAGAGTGTCACCCGGCACGTCACATGGCACACTGTCCTTTACGCTGCAGGGAGCGGAACATCTCCCAGCATCCACTGCAGGAGCTGTGTATTCTCACACCACTGCAGCCAAGAGTCCAAACTCAGAAAAGGTGTATGGGGAGACAAAAAACATTGCGCCTGAACCTGTGCTCTGCGCACAGCATCGGTCTGTAGTAAGACCCTCACGTTAGACCCACCTTCGTGTAATTTGAAAACAAACTGGACCATTTCAAGTCCTTATACCATGGAGTTTAATAGCCTGGACTCTTGGATTCATCCCTGAAGACTTCAGTTAACAGTCTGTTGATTAGAGGTGTTTTCCCTGCACTAATCTACCTGACTCAGCTCACGCAGTGATAATTAGGCCCTTAATAAGCAGAATCAGGTGTTAGAGAAAACACAAAATCTACAGTGCACAGGGTAATCCCAATACAGTACATGGAATGTCTCCAGCACAGTGTATGGGGTATCTAATAATCATTTGTAGGTTGCTTGAGGTTACTCAGATCAGTTAGCTAAAGAGAAATCGTCCCACTGATATTCTCAGTAATCTCTTTCCCACTGCCTTAACTGGTTTTGATTTAGCTCACTGAACAATTAGGAATATATGATGTAACAACAGGCAATAATGCACCTTTACAAATTTATAATAGGATTTCATATGCAACAAACACGTTTCTGGTGTTGCCATCTAGAGACAGTACAGGAACACTGTTGGGATGGTTACAGTTTGCAGTGGGGATGGCTGGATCTGGTGGGGGTGTTTAAAGCAGGAACTGTTCTGTGTTCTGAAGCTCTTTGTGTTTCAGTAGGTGCTGCCCTCAGAGCGTGAGACGGGTTTAGCCGCTGGACCCCCCTCTCCTGCAGACCGAGGCTCCCTTTCCTAATTATTGCCAGTGGGAGAAACACGCTTTGCTTGCTATTTTTGCACAGCATGATTCATATGCACCCTGTGCACTCATCAGCATTCCACCTGCCCTGAGCTGTAAAAGGTTCAACTCAGAGAAACCAATTAGATTATGTCATATGTGGGGCTTTGGGGTTTTTATTTTTTTGATCTAATCAGGTGGATTGGGACGCTATGCATTCAGTGATATGGAGCAGAGACGTGTCACGGTGGCAGATTATCGTGATTAACGATAAACTTATGAGGACACAGAGATAGTGTGATGACAGTGACACATCAGGCCCAGGGCTGACTGCTGTGTTTGGCCCCGCCCAGCTCTTGTTTGGCCCCGCCCAGCTCTGGAGGCAGGGCCCACCCTGGTCTGCTCATGCCTGAAGGGTCAGAAGCTGGCTGAGGTTCAGCAGGAGCTGTAGTGTGTGCTGCAGGACCTTGGTTTGCCCTGCAGAGACAGGCAGACTCCTGAAGCTGTCAGCTCTACCGGCAAAGACCCCCCCACACACACATCCTCTGCCTAGTGTGCGTATCCGGATGTTTGTGTTAGTGATGGGAAATAGGGGGTTTTAAGTTCTGATGATAAGAAGTCATAAATAAGGCAGACTAATTACACAAGGTTTGATGAACAATATTTATCTGGATATATCTTAATTAAGAAGCTTTTGGAAGTTTTTTTTAGGTATGTGATAAAAATGCTATTTAAAGGAAGTAAACTTACTAACTCTGGGACTTATTCTACTCTACATATCCCTAAGTTCTGTAAGGTCAGAGGTCCATGTTCACATTAAGTCTAATTAATGTAATGAAGACAAGACAACTGGTCAAGTATTGTTTTGCTGAACCACCATCATAACGGTTAAAAATATGAAATATAGCCACAGGACAGTGATTCCAGGTTCAAGCATGTATAGGCCCTAGGGCCCTAACTGACCCAAGGGACTGTTTTGAGCAAATGATTTACCTTTGACAAGAATGCATGAACTGTACTTTTAGTGTCAGGCCTACGAAACATTAAAACTAAAAAAAGCTAAAGGTTTTAATTAATTTTTCAAGGTTTAAAAATGCTACTATTATACTGGATCAAGCGTTACACACACACACTGTTACAGGGGCAGGAGTAAGTATAAGTGATGGGATTTATTGAAACAGTGACTGAGTGTGGGACTTTCCTCATCACTGGTTTGGTAGAGCTGTTGGTAGAGAAACAAAAAAAGTCGAGACCTTTTCATTTTTGCTCTGAAAACTGTATGAATCTACTGTACATTTGTGTAAGTCAGGTGTTTGTTGGTTATGTGTGAATGCTGAGGTGCTCTGGCCTAAAAGACTGACACTGTAAGACCCTTCTCACTGGATGCCTGGCCTGGGGATTCTTCTGATTTTATTCAGGATATTCTCGGGATATTCTTATCCTGCTTTCTTTTAAAGAAGAATCATCGGCTCAGACCTGGAGTGACATCCCAGGGGAAGACACTGTTTTAGAGTGCTGGGTTTCACTTCAAAGTAACTGGCAGAAGCCCCTGAACCCATTCCTTCATGGCCATTAGCCAAGGTTTCAGACTGCTAACACTCCGCTTGTCTGTGTGTGTGTATGTGTGTGTATTTGTGTGTGTTGTGTAGATTCTCTTGTCCAGACCGACTTTCATATGTAACAGAATGTCTGCTGCTCTGGGAATCGAACTTGTGGAAGTCCTCCATACCTTGGTGGCTATAGTGGCTTGATCTACCTGCACTACCAGGAGTGTGCGCGTGTGTGTGTGTGTGTGTATGTGTGCGTAAATGTCACTCCACTGATGTGTCTCTGGAAACACACTCTGAAACATCTGAGGCCGATATCCATGTGTCTCCTCTAGGTGCCTGAAGAGACAGGCAGTTCCCCAGGGTTGGACACCCTGTCTGGGCACCTGACACACCAGCTCCTGGAGATGTTTTTTTCCCTTCTGTTTACAATTTTCTGATTTATAGATGCAGGCAGCCGTTCTCTCTGCCCAAAGTATAGAGAGAGCGAGTCCAGTAGGACAGAACCAATGGCCGAGGGGCAGACAGTAAGGCACGCACAGGAAGATAAATCATTATTTATTTAGTAAGATAAGTGAACCCATGATAATTGAGTACTTAGTCATGTGACTTTAATGTTAACACTTGCCATATAGGATCATTGTTAATAGTTTCCTGCTTGCTTACATTTACCTTTTAAAGGGATAGTCATATCAAAACTGTTGCCATGGTAACAGTGAATGGAAACTAGCATATCGCTATAGCCAGTAATTAGTATTAGCATGAACTAGGACTTGGTTGTAATTGCCTGTAATGAGCCCTTTAAGAAATCGTAAAGATTTTAAGTTTGCCCTGTGAACATCTGACTAGTCTCAGACATTCCAGATGCGTGTTGTGTGGGTATTGTGAATCTTGACATTTACATGATATATAACAATGATGTAATAAAGGCAATGTAAATCATTTAATAAATGTAAATATAATGCTGAAAGAAATAATACAGGTCCCATTAAAGGTTCATGAAGGTCTTTTTTATACTGTCACAAAACAGTTAATACCCTGCATCCTTAGCATTAGCCATTTCTTTTTTATCGGAAAAACTGCTGATTCATAGGGCGGGAGCTGGGGTGTCTGAGTTGGTGTGTCTGAGTTGGGGTGTCTGAGCTGGGGTATCTGAGTTGTGGTGTCTGAGCTGGTGTGTCTGATTTGGGGTATGTGAGTTGGGGTGTCTGAGCTGGGGTTTCCTGCCAGCCTCTTCAGGGAACTGGAAGAAGCACCCACAGACATCAGCCTCAGCTGGGTGTGCAGCACCTCCCTGGAGGTCACAGTATCACAAACACACACACACACACACACACACACACACACAGTATCTCTTGCTGCTTGTAGCTAAATAGTATTTTTGAGCAGTAGCCTGAAGACCCTGGCACCCATGTGGATAACATATCATAATAATACATTTTGCAGATCTTCTTCAAAGCAGAGAGATCTTTCCCACTCACACCTCATACTGCATATATCTGTAACCTCCCCCAGGCTGTCATGATGGTGACTGTGTTATGACACTGGACTTGCTGCTATAGGCTGAGCACTTCCTGGCTTGTTCTGTTATACTCTACAGATTTTAGTTCAACTTTATTTTAATAGCACTTTTTTCTAATGCACATCCTGACAAAGCAGCTGATGTGTTGAAATGTATCGAAGAACAGAACTGACGTCAGTGCCGTTTGTAACACTGACTGGGGGGTGGGTGTCTATCCTTTTGCTATACGTATAAAATGAAGACAAGCAGTTGTGTTGTTTTGGTAATGGGTAATGTAGTCAAGTAGTGCTTTAACCTTAAATACACTTGATGCTTGTTGGGAGAAGAGTTATTTTACTGCTGTTTTACAATGCTCATGAAAAACTACTGGATTCTACTGGCTACCATCTGTGTTGGTTTGTTTACTGAGCTTTGCGGTCCCTTAGCTTCTGCTGCCTGGTGTGTGCTGGTCTCTACCGTCTCTCTGCCCTCCCTCTCCAGCCTCATTCTGACGCTCTGGATGTTCTTTAGGATGGTTGGAGAGGCGTGGAGGTGAGCTGTCCTGACCAGTCTACCCCTGTCATCCTGACGCTCTGATTGGCTCTTCTTCTCACTCGTAGTAATGAGCAGAAGCCTGTGGAGGATATTAGATATTTAGATAGATATTTTGGGACTGTGCTTTTAAACAATCTTGGCTTTGGGGATGTGCTGCTTGATAGACGAATGTCTAAAGGAAGTGTGTATGCATGTGTGTGTGTGGGCGGTAGGGGTGTTGTGAATGGCTGTGTGCCCATGATGATCACATCACAAGTGTTTGAATTTGTGTTTGTGTGTGTGTGTGTGTGTTTGTGTTTGTGTGTGTGCCTGGGTGGACCTCAGTGTGTGATGAGAAACTTACCCTTGTATGCCCCTGTTTATTCAAGTGTGTGTGTGGTTTAGATGTGTAATGGCATGCAAATAAAGAAAGGTGAATCTAGGATGAACCCTGATTAACCCCATCACTGCCCTTCCACAGAATACACATGTAGCAGCACCCAGATGGAGTGGGAGGTGCCCCCAGTAGACCACACCCTCACCACCATGCTGGCCAGTCCTGAGAGGACCAAGCACATGCTGTTGCTGTGGCGACCCAGGAGGCTAATGTTGCTGCTTTAGGTGGAGGTGAGGCATGTTTACTGCTTTCTTCTGTTATGTTTGGAATGTGATAAATGAGGCTCGTTCTGTTCCAGTATATAACTCGTCTGGTATTTATATCGACAGCTCTACTGTTGATGTGAACTAACTTCTTAACTTTTCTATTTGTAGTTTAAAGAACACATACTGGCTGAATGAACAGTGGTGTTATATTCTGCAATGTTTTAAGTGGATGGTACGACGTCGCCCTCTGGTGGACACTGTGTGCAGTGTTTGTGGGTGAGAACTCACCGTCAGTTTGCTGTAGGTACAGAGGCACCTGAGGGGCAGTTGCTTGGTCCTGGAGTGTGCCCTCAAGCCATCCAAGACTTTTATTCTCAATTAGAGCAACTACTTAACTTAACAGGAGCCAATAGCTGTATCTGCTAATATAGCCAATAGCTGTATCTGAATTAATGTCTGTGCTAACGACGGCTAATGAGCTTGTATGGCAGTGAGCATACTAACAGAAATACATAGCAACATATTAATTTGAAAGGAGTGGGGCTATCTCAGGGCTTTAACATTTTTGCAACGATGCCATACAAATCACGAATTTTATGAAACGGGCCCCGTGTATGATGGAAAAATGTGTTGGAAATCTACACGGTGCGGCAAAATATCTCGTGGGTGTTTAGACCTGATGACTGAGGAGGCCATTGTGCATTATCGTTTTGTAAAATGAGAAGAGAGTGAGTGAGCTGCGTGCGCACCAGAGGGTGTTTCTGGATAACCGCTCCCCTCTGCCACTGCTTTACGACCCTTCAGAGCAGCCATCACACCTGATGGGTAGTGATTCTAGAGATATGCCTGTCCATTCCATTATGGATCCACCATGATGCTGAGGTGTTTGCAGCAGACATGTTGTCAAGAACGTCCAGATGTCCCCCTCTTGATGCAGTCGATTTTTCTGCAGTCTTTGCAACCAAGGGGTCTGTAAATCTGAGCACAGGTCGTTTGCCATGTATGGATGCCAAACGTGTTACTCTACACATGGTAGACAGACTGTCGGACTGCTGTTAGTACTAATAAACACATGCTAATGCTCATTCTCTTGCCTGCTTTCTTTCGTGATTTTGTTCAAATTGAATTATTTAGGTTCAAATGTAAAGTCATCTAATGTATGATGATTTTGTCTACCATGTGTAGTTTTGTATGTGTTATAGCTATATACTAATTTTCCTTTTAAATTCAAACAAATCATAATTTATTTAGTGATACTGCTCATATATTCTTTATATGGAAAATACTTAAAACCTGCTCTGAAGGACTTTGGTACATTTCTGAAATACATGGAAACTAAATATAATGTTAAATACAAGTTTTTAATACATACATATTCAATACCTATGCTTAATCACAATCAATTTGTTCTTTATTAAATGTATTATTCATAAAGAGCTTTTGAATAATTGGTGTCTAATTTGTGTCTTTCACACCATTGTGTTCTTCCTGAATGTGGTGAGCCATGCCATCCTCAGAGCCAGCCTTCCTGCTTATGCCAGCCCTATCGGTGTGGCATCAGTGTGGCATCACAGAGATGATTCACTCAGTTTTACCAAGGAGCAGCTGTCTGAGGTTAGTATTTACATGTCTTTGAGCTGGATTATTATCAGAGCTCTAGACTGATGTTAAACAAAACTGACTCAAACTTGCCCGGTTGGCATTACAAACATTTCTTTTAATTGTTCTTTTTGACAGTGGGTTTAAATTCCAAATGGTGCGGCATAAAGCAGGATTCCTGGGTTAAATAGTCCATTTAGGATTTGCCTGGGGGGCGTAACTTAGTTAATGAGAGCGCAACAGAATCACGACAACTCCTCAAAGTTCGGCGGTGCAATAATGTATTCCCTTAGCTAACTGCCATCTGTCTTCATGGATATCTGTCATTTAAGCTTCACTGGTAATGTGTGGATTAGTTCATTCACTTGCCGTTCTGGAAAACCTTTCTGGTGAGCTCTCTTCACTAGTACATTAGAGAGAAACACTGAATAGGGTGTTGTTGAAGCCCGAACTGCTGGACGTATTCGGCTATGAAATGTTTCTGTTGCTGATGTCATCCACTAATTATGTTTTATCCTGCGGTGTTGAAGTAACCTTTACACGCACTGTTCACATCAGTCAGCAGCTTTTGGCTTTACTTGTGAGTGTTTATTTCCTGTCTCTCTGGGTGAGGGCAGTTCTGTGGGTGAGGGCAGCTCTTTAGGTGAGGGCACCTCCATGGGTGAGGGCAGCTCTGTAGAGAGGACAGCTCTGTGGGTGAGGGCAGCTCCGTGGATGAGGGCAGCTCTGTAGAAAGGGCAGCTCTGTGGGTGAGGGCAGCTCTGTGGGTGAGGGCACTTCTGTGGGTGAGGGCAGCTCTGTAGAGAGGGCAGCTCTGTGGGTGAGGGCAGCTCTGTAGAGAGGGCAGCTCTGTGGGTGAGGGCAGCTCTCTGGGTGAGGGCAGCTCTTTAGGTGAGGGCACCTCCATGGGTGAGGGCAGCTCTGTAGAGAGGACAGCTCTGTGGGTGAGGGCAGCTCCGTGGATGAGGGCAGCTCTGTAGAAAGGGCAGCTCTGTGGGTGAGGGCACTTCTGTGGGTGAGGGCAGCTCTGTGGGTGAGGGCAGCTCTGTGGGTGAGGGCAGCTCTGGGTGAGGGCAGCTCTGTGGGTGAGGGCAGCTCTGTGGTTGAGGGCAGCTCTCTGGGTGATGGCAGCTCTGTGGGTGAGGGCAGCTCTGTGGGTGAAGGCACTCAGGGGACCGTCTTGTTACAGAGAGCTGCTCATGCGCTTGCCTCTGAAGGGCCTCTTAGCGTGTGTTTAGGCCTGTCCCACAAGCTTGCTGCTGCACCGGCTGGTGAAAGATGAATAGCTGAGAGTGAAACAGACTGGAAGTCCAGCTGGGATGGGAGTGATTTGTCAGTGTCTGCTTTGACCGCATGTTTGTTCTTCAGAGTAGATGCAACGTTCACTCTGTGATATTCTGTGACATTGAAATTAATTTGTTTCAATTGCTAACACATTAAAATGGATTCTCCAGTTATTCAAAGCTTTACTTCAACTGCTATGTTAATAACTTTTTGCAAACTTTAGAGTCCTGAAATATACATATATGCAAATTTGCTAAGCACTCTTTTCAGTTTGCAAAGCACACTTAACCTCATGCTGTCTTACAGAAAGCACTGCCACTCAAATGCTGAACCCCTGTATTATTCAGGGCACAATACACAGCACACAGCTGTTATTGTCTAAACACAAACCAGCTGAATTTACAACGCATTCTAATTGTCACATCAACCAATGAGGGAGCAGTTTTGCCAAAGTGAATACATGCATAAAAGGGATGATGTTTACTACAAATTACAGATGACATCAGAGCACCAATTATTGAGCCTGTCCATTCTCATCTGTATTCATAGTCAGGACATTCATTCAAATGGGGGGGGGGTCACTCTGCTGCACTGTAGAGTCCTGCTTTGTTTCTCTATGTGGAATATAACTTGTGTGTGGAAAATTTGTACCCTTGTATCTCCTCATCATAGAGAGAACTGATGCCACACCTGTCAGTGGTGGAAGAAGTACACTATATAGCCATGGTCTGTGGCAACAGCGCTGTTAATATAAGGGAAATCGAAAGATAAAAACTAAAGGACATCAGTTTTGCAAGGCGTTCAAGGCGTGCACACCCTTCCCTGAGACCCCCAGTGCAGCTGAGTGAGTATAAATGGCTTTATTCAGTTCTGTTCCAGCACAACAGCGAGAAAGATAGAGGCAAGAAAGACCTGCCGCTCCAAAATGCAGGAATTACTGCTCTCGTGAATTAGTGTGTAATAGTATATACAGCCGTGCCGCTATTTTATATACGTGCGGCCAAATTGCTTTTCTTTTCAGAGAGCATTTGTGCTGAAGTCGATGCGCACTGCAGGAATTATCTACGCAGAGGCAGGCTCTAACCTTGCAAAGAGTAAGAGAAACATCAATAGCTACGGTACTGCTCTTTGGGTCTCTGTCCCTGTCCCTGTCACAGACATGTCACTCTGCCGTCAACCTCCACAGAGTCCACACCGCCCTGCTACCTTCAAACTCTATGACCGTAGTGTATGAAAGAGGGAAAAAAACAAAACAAAGCATATATAATATAAGCAAACCTTTCAAATACAAACATTCTTCTACTACTAATTCAGAAGCACTTTGCTTGCAAACCTGATGAAGAACCTCTGTCTGAAACATCATGTTTCTTTGGACATTTTGTGTACTTGACTACAAATTTTAAACTCTGTGTATGTGTGTGTGATTGTGTGTTTGTGTGTATAACATGCAAACTCTTCTTTTCATTTTCTTTTTGTAAGGGGTCGTGAAAAAAATACATGTGCAATAATGTACCTCTGCTGAACAGAAGTGGAGCTCTTATGCTGACACTGTTTTGATTACATTCACAGTTTACTTTATAAAGGTGTATTGTTCTGTTTATCAATATATTCAGTTAATATTTGCAATTCAGAGCATTATTGCTTTGAAAGCTCTAGTGTCAAGAAGGCAGCAAAGTTTATATATGTAATGCATGTCTGCGTTTTGATGAAAGTTTCATTTTGAGCAAAGTTCACATGGTTTTGATTCAGCTGTTGGGATGTGACAGTCTGAGGTTTGGAAAATAAAGTGTTTAAAGGGTTTTGGAGAAAAGCTACACTGTAGCTACATGTTCTGTTGGTGGAAGACTAATACTGAAACAGCCTATTGGAGTCACTTTCATCCTGGCCCTGTTTGACAGTGTGAGTGTGATAGAGCACTTCTCAGTGCTGATTCCTCGAGAACCCAGACCTAGGCCAAATCACACAGCTCGTAGTTTTTTTTTTATCCTCTTGAAAGAGTAATAAATACATTCAGTCCCACTATAATCTCCCTGTCTTATTCCCCTTCTATCTCTGTCTGTTTATCTCTCTGGACTCTGTTTAAGTATAATCAGAAGGGTTCTGAAAAATGCCCTGTTCACTTCCAGGCCGGGGGCTAATTGACACAGCCATGAGCTAGGCCGTGACAGATGTCTGTGCACGCTTTAGTGAGTCACTCTACCCCCTCTCACTCTTTCTCTCTCTCTGTCTCTCTCTCTGCCTCTGGCTGTTGATAGACACCACAGCCCCGTCCCTGGTATACCCCTGGACGGTCTAGACAGTCCCTCTGAGGTTTGCTGTATTCTTTAACAACTCCTGGACTTGGCTTTTCAAAAGTCCTCTCAAATCCTGGGGAGGCTCATTAGGGGTCTGGGACTATAGTTTGTGTTCCAGAGCCCTGTGGTAATGTGGATCTTCCTTGTATCTCTGCCTCCCCAGTACGGCCTACATGTATCTCTCTTCCGTAATTAGAGGCATTTGTGTTGTGTACACTGAGGAAATGGTGTACCCAGAAACCTGAAATTCACTGTCAGTCCATAGGGACAGACTGCTCTGATATAGCCATATTAGCAGTTAACATGTTGAATTTAGCATGTTGGAGTAAACTCTTCCATGTGGTTGATGGATAATGGCATGAAAGGTGTGAGATATTTACAGTGTGAGATATTTGCAGTGTGAGAGTTCTACGGTGTGACATATTTATGGTGTGAGAGACCTACAATGTGAGAGATCTACAGTGTGAGATATTTATGGTGTGAGAGACCTACGGTGTGAGAGGTTTATGGTGTGAGAGATCTACGGTGTGAGAGATCTACGGTGTGAGATATTTATGGTGTGAGAGACCTACTGTGAGAGATCTACGGTGTGAGAGATCTACAATGTGAGAGATCTACGGTGTGAGATATTTATGGTGTGAGAGACCTACTGTGAGAGATCTACGGTGTGAGAGATCTACAATGTGAGAGATCTACAGTGTGAGATATTTATGGTGTGAGAGACCTACGGTGTGAGAGGTTTATGGTGTGAGAGATCTACGGTGTGAGAGATCTACGAGGTGGAGCTTTTTAACTGGGATTTGGTGAGGGAAAGATGACTTTTATTGCTGTGGAGGGATTTGTCTACTTCACCCTCAAAATCCTCATCCAGGATTGCTTCCTGGTGAGAACACACACACACACACACTAATCTCCCGTTAACATGCAACACTAACACATAGAGTCAATACAGCCTCAGTTCACATATAATACTTTACAGTGCGTCAAAACATCGAATGAACATATATTACTCAGGTTATTATGCATGTGCACACTACATATAGTATTGTATTATATTGCTACCTTTTTATTCTTAATGCTGTTTTATATCTACAAATAAAACTACATGATAGTTCACAAGCAAAAGTCTATTTTAATGTCCGTTTATTTAATATTAAGTTATGAGGATAGGATTTGCCTCATGAACAGAGCATATACCCTTCATACATGCCCTAATTCGTGCACTGTAACTGCTGTAAGATTAATTGAAATCTGTAGTCTGAAGTTAAAACCTTGGCCATGTGTGTGTGTGTGTGTGTGTGTGTGTGTGGGTGCATGTGTTGGCCACAGGGTGTCAGACTGTATGAGGGCACCAGTGAATCTGGATGTACGGAGCGACAGACAGAGAGAGAGAGACAGAGAGAGAGAGAGAGAATGTACAGCTCAGGGAAAAGCAGTGATGTCCAGCAGATCAGAGGTGTATCCAAGGCAGACACTTTCACACAGCATGCTCTCTCTCTCTCACTCTCTCTCTTTGTCTTTCTCTGTGCATCTTTATCTCTTGCTCTCCACATCTCTTTCTAATACATCTCTCTCTCTCTGCCATTAGGAGGAGACTTTTGGTCTCCTTCACTTCTGTTAACTTTTATCAGGTCAGCAAGAAAGCAAAAAATGCAGATTTACAAAAGGTATTTGTACTTAATATATTCAGCATAAGTGAAAAGTAACAGAAGTAATGAAGCCATTAACCATCGTTTTTCCCCCTGTCCGACATGCGAGCTCACAACAGTATAATATCTCAGACATACCGGGAGATTTGAAAACTTAGCGGTACACAGGATCTGTGTGGGCGTGGCCACCAGAAGAGGTAAAGTGGACAGTCACACCATGTGCTGTGGATAGCATGTCTTACAGCCCATTGTGGTGGTAGGTGTGGCCATTGTGGTGGTAGCTATCCCAAACCTGCCCAGATGTCCTACGTCTCCACTCTCTTTATAGCCACATGCTTTAACACCATCTCTACCCATGCCACTACATCACCTTCACCCTGACCATGCACACACACCCACACCCATGCACCCATCCTAATGCCATAATAATCCCCACAACTGTTTGCCCTAACACTATCCTGGCCCTTCTGTATGTCACTGTAGATTGCTGTTGCATAGCTTCATATGATGCAGACTATCGTGCTATCAGGTTGTGATGCTGTGAGAGTATATGATTTTTTAAAATAAAATATATAGGCCAATATAAAATTTTAAGATAGATTCATTGCTATTTCGTTACTGTTACCACAGTGTAAACATGCCCCCCATGGACATTCCTATTCCTACCGTCACCATGGGAATATTTTTGGATGTGAATATATCATGGATATCTGCAGAACTACGTAATGAAACTCCTTTTCCTCTTCAGTGACTGCTTCAATGTTTTACGTGGTCCTGCCTGCATACAGTGCATTATTTGTGTCTTCCAACATTCTGACCAATATCCTGGATGTGTACCAGGATACTGCATACTGTCCTCAGATTGATGATGTACACAACATTCTGTCCTCAGATTGATGCTGTAGATAACAGGTTGGTTGGTATAGAGCATCTGCAGAACTATGCCTGGCTGAGGTTCCAGAGTCCAAGATAAACAGGGTGACATTCACACACACGCACACACACACACACACACACACACACACACACACACACCACACACACACAATGCACAGATGCACATGCATGCACGCACACACATATATACACTCACAGCTCATTCGTGTCTGTTGCATCACTCCATCTGTCTTTCATGTTCTCTCTTTTCACACATATATTCTCTCTCTCCTCTCTGTCCTGACAGTTCGGTCTCTCTGTCTCACTGGAGCTCCTCCCCCTGCCATTGTGCCGTTAGCTGATTGGGTGATTGAGAAGCTGGGACTGTATAAGACCTGCCCCGCCCTCATCAGCACTGGTTGCCCCGCCCTCCTGCTTGTGTCACACCTTCCCACTCAGACCCATTATATCAAATACAAAAAAATCATTATTAACAAACCATCTGTTGCAAACGATAATGAAACCATTTGCACCAGATGGTAGGGTCTGTGCTAATGAGTTGCCTTTTCACACAGAAACGCAAACATACAAAATGGCTCATCACAACCAAAACTGTTTGTAGAAAAAAATCAAAGCTGATGAAGAGAGCAGCTGTGTGTGGTCAGTTTGCGGCCGTGACGGTTCGTGGCGTGCGTGAGCCGTATGAACCAGCACTGGAAGGGAACCCCTCTTCCTGTGGGGTGCTCCAGTATGAATGTGATTTAGGATGGGAGGGCTTGGGTTCCCCTCTCTGCCACCAGCTGCTCCTGTCCATCAAGGTAGTCAATACTGAGAACTAGTCTGTTACCCAGAATGCTGCTGTAAGCAGAGGTGAAGATTTCACAGGATTCTGTCCCAACCATTTGGATCCGAACAGGACCAAAGCTGTCTGGACTGTCACATGGCGCAGAGGCACATCTTGTCTTTCCTGCTGTCATTTGATGACGGCACCTATTCTGGTTCCTGAAAGATTTACTTACACGTACTATTGTGTGGCAGATTAATGTGGTCCTCTAGGTCAACCATTTTGGCTTATGAAAATTTGGCTCTACCAATCAATCTGTAAAAGCAGCCCTGTTCAGTGAGTTGTGTGGGGCGACCATTGAGTTCTGGAGTGTTTGGTTTTATTGTCACATGTGTTTTCCTCCAGGTGTTGGTGAACTCTGCCAAGCAGCTGCGTCTCTGCTGCTCTGCTCACAGGCTGCAGGGGCCAGATGGAACATCAGAGTCACACCTGCGAGTTCTGCTGGAGAAGCTTTGGACAGACACCCGCCGCATCCCCCGAGGGAGGCTGACACACGCTGGGTTTGGGCAACAACCAAGAGAAAAGAGTCCTGAGGATCTTCTCTGCTGCTCGGAGCTCTGATGCATCCTGCTGCACACGTTCCTCGCTTGGCCTTCTGCAGAGATGCAAGAACATCTGCAATGAACTGCGGAGACAAACAGAAGCCACGAGGTAGCCAGCCAGACCTGATTCATATTCATATTTATTAATGTTTGTTACTGATATTTTTGTGTCAAGTTGTGATTATTACTATTTAGATTATTCTAAATAGTATTGGTCTGATTAAATATATATTGCATTGTGTGACATTACTGCAAACCACAGATGAATGGTTGGTTTTTCTTCAAATGGGGAAATACACAATAGATTTATAAATGTTAAATATATGTACATCCTAACATGCAGTATTTACTACATAAGGGTGATAACACAGAGAACATGGTTGTTTATTTTCATTGTTGCATGTTTTGTGGTCACATTAAATATGGACAAGCCAAATTAATATACAGTATGGGTATAGTATGATTTTTTTATATATTAATAGATCATTCATCCTTATATTGTGATCCTATGCAGTCATGAAGTAAATATACATCAATTGAAAAAGGAACTATTGTAAATTGGCAAAACTAAACCTAAACCTATTAAAGCATGTGTTTGTTCTTAGAATCACAATACAGGTGTGGAGTCCAGAAAGATGATTCACTCCTGTAACCTGTAACTTTTATTTCCCCCTCCCCAACAAATACATAATACACACACACACACACACACACACACTGTAAAACCCTGGTATTCTAAGGCCATGGAAGCAGTAGAACTAAATAGAAAACACCTGAGGCACCCAGAGACCATTAACATTTTCTTCATTTATCTCACATTGCTTCTACAGTCTCTGGCCATTACTGAGGCTGTCCCTTTGTCTATATAAATGTTAATGTTGGCGGTAGATGCCCTCTGGGCTCCTAAGGCCCCTGGGAGCCACCGGCTCCCCGTGCATCACTTTGCTGTGTAGACCACAGTCCAGTCCACTCCACTCCAGTCCATACATTCACATTCTTCACAACAGTTCTGTGATTCCATGGATCTCCACACAGGGAGATTATGATCAGTGCAGTTGGTTAGTGCTGAAACTCCTGTAGTAATCTGAGGAGGAGCAGGCATCCTGTAGAGTGATGAGTCTTCACTATCAGAGCACGAGGGGCAGGATGGGCATGCGCACGGTGGGGTAATCCTGAAACTCTCTGGTGTAGGCTCTGTGTTTCCCTTTAGCCCATATCGTCATCTGCACAAATCCTATCAGTGTGAAGAGAACAACTGCCAAAAAGAGACCAGATCAAGAGGATTACAGTCCAGTCACATATGCATTATATATATATATATATATATATATATATATATATATATATAGTATATTGGTATATACAAATGGTATACAAATAAATTGGTATACAAAGGTTTCAGATACTCTATATCCACAGACCTCCTTCCAAAACATCCTATTTATATATATATTCTACTAATGTAAGCTTTTCTTAAGATATATAGATGTAGCTGGGCATTGCTAATAACTCACCTGGAACACACTGAGTCATGATGGAAAAGCTTACCCAGACGCCCACCTGCAGTTCATTGGAGAATACAGTCAAGGGTGAGGACTGGATTTCACACAACCAAATGTTAAGCTGTTGGCACTCCGCCACATCCTTCTTGCCCAAACACAAACACTCAAGTGCCGGCTGCTTATGTTTTCTCTCAGAAAGTGCTAGGTCAGGTCCAGAATTCTCTTAAAACTAATTAGAAACATATCCTGTTTGAATAATTAATAGGGAACCTTGAAAATTTAAGTCAACTCTTTGGTGGGAATAGTTTTGGACCTTTGCCACTTTGAGGGGAGATCATTGCTTTAAAATGTTCAAAGTAAAAACTTTAAAAGAAAATCTCTTGAGACCAAAAGAGGGAACTGAGGAGAACGTTCTAGAACATTCTATGACGGGGTCATGAACTCTGGTCCTGGAGATCAACCACCCTGCAGAGTTTAGCTCCGTCCCTAATCCACCTCACCAGATCTATCCAATTAGTCTGTGCAGCCACTCGTTAGCTAGATCAGGTGAGTTTGGCTTGGAGGTAAAACTTGCAGGAAGGTAGATATGAAGCCAAGGGATGGAAGCCACTGTTCTACAGATTTTCATTCCCAATCCTGAAGGAACTACAGCACTACAGTTTGCCCTCGCTTACAGCAGGGAAATTACTAAACTGCAGTCCTTTTCCTACAGGTACTAGCAGGTATGGCATGACAACGCAACACTTCACTCGTGTTTGGAGAGCATCGTGCTGGTGTGTTGAGGACCCCTGACCTCGTACGTGTAGTTGGGACAGGACACGAAGAAGAAGAGCCAGGTGAAGGGGTTTTTAGACGGGTGTGGGAAGCGCCGACACTTGACCCCTGCTAACCAAATGCAATAGAACGTGGTCTTATCGTCTGAAGTCTGCCTGGCAGTCTGTACTGATCAAGCTGGCGTCTGCTGTTCAGCCGCTTACCTCCTCCTCGCAAGTTGTTGAGTGACCAGTGAATTGAGAAACTTCCTGCCTCACACAACTGGAAGACAAGCAGCAAAAGTCATGAAAGATGGGAGCAAACTCTGAATGTAGTGAACATTAAAATATTAGAGAAATGTATTCATCTGTTTTTCTGTATCACATCTGTAGAGTATGCTTGATTATCACTTTTACAGGCTTCCCTGTGTGTAGGAAACAGAGATACAACCCAATGGAAGCTTATGAATGGCCACTGATCTCCTTCTCATTAACTGCACTTACGCTGCTATTATGGGTGTTAGTTAGTTTAGTTTTGCAGTCATTTCTAAGAACAAGAAACATTTAGAAATAATTTTCCATAATATCCAACCATGTGGTACAGATGTAGAAGATAGAGATTAGATGTAAAGATAGCATATGCAATTTTCCATTGAGATTATTGAAAATTAAAAATGTACTCACTGCAAAGATGATCAGAGCGTAGTACACCTGCCTCTCACCATATGCTGTAAAATAATTTATACATGTGTTTTGGTAAAATAATGAACTGGTCTTCAAAATGTGTGAGGGGAAAATGACAATCTGGGTGTGGGGAGCCACTCACATGGTGGAGTATAGAGTGGATGGTTGATGTAGTAAGACAGCCATGCAGAAAAGCCCCAGTAATAAACACAGTTCTGTGAAATCAAGCAAAACAACATATACAAAATATTACCTATTCTTCTGATAAATCACTTTTTCATTTGGTAGAGCTATACCACTTTTCAGAGCCGAGCTAAACGATGTCTCCAGCAGCGCGGTCTTCCGTGCTTACCCTTATGATTTTCCGTAGAGGCATGGTGCCGTGAGAGAAGCGATGCACAAACACGGTCTCCACCAGCCTCTTGACGTAGTGGAAAGAATGACAAGCGCATGCCAGTCTGGGGACACCAGAGACGGAATCACACACTGAAAAATGCTGAAACACGGTGGTGCAGATGAAGGACCGTGGTGTGAATTAAGGGCCAGAGATGAGGAGGCATACCTGACCACAGGATGGGGGCTGACGCTGAAGGCGTATTGATGGGCGTAGATGTGGGGAAGGCGGAAGTAGAAGAGGAGGTATATTAAGAGCGGCCCTGCGTACTCGGACATAAACACCTGCACATGACAGACAGCATCCTGCTCAGTTTGGGATCAGACATGCAGTCTCATCTAATCAAGCTCAAGAGGAATGATGCAGGAACGTGTCTGTCCTCAGGGTTCATAGCAAATTCTGATTATTCACTTTTATTTAGATTTCATTCACTTTTTTTTTTTTTTAGCTTTATGCAATTTTCGTTAACTGGCATTGTTGGTAGGCAGCCGTAAATTCTACCAAGACTCAGAAAGGTAACCTTCTCCAGCTCTAATTATACTCAACACATTAAATTTTACATAGGGTGTACTTAGGTGTTCCATCTTTAGAAATTCTAGGAATCCAAAACAGGAATTCTTGCTGACAGAATCATATCCATATCAGCACTGATTATTTTCCGCAGTCATTCATGAGTCGTGTACGATCATGTCCAGCTCAGCAGTTCTCTCAGCTCTCACCATTGTCCAGCCTAACTGTGCACCCAGGTCTCGAAAATACAGCGTAGCCGTGGTCCCGACTGGGAGGTTCTGAAGAATGTCTGCATCTGTAAGCTGGTTTCCCACTGAAATGAAAGAGAAACATTAAAACAAGTTTGAATAATTATATCAGTTGATTACTTTGATCCTGTCATTATAAATAAAACTGTAATGTCAATATATGATGGATTTTGATTCTGTGCTATACAGTGTTCACTTGTCAGCACGACCTTCTAGAGATCATGATACTATTTTACCCCCCCCCACATAACAGATGTTTTCCAGTTTCATTTTAATTGATGCTATGATGAATTATGTTCTGTACGAACGTAAGTCACAAGCGAGAGAAAGTCACAATCTTTTCCCTCAGAGGAATGAAACGCTGCTTCTGGAGCAAGTGGATTAATTTTATATGAGCTCATTGTGTATGAATCTCAAGTTGACCTTTTTAAACCTGCTATATAGATGACATAAAAGATTAATGGAAGAATCATTTTTAGATGTCTTCTGGGAAGGTGTTAACCCATATAATGATTTCAAATGAAGACTATTACAGCTTGTGCTCAATACCTCATGATCATGTTGACTAGAGCACCTCACCACTTGTATCTTTACAGGTGATATACAATACAGGATTCTCAAATGATACAAGTGTGTCAATGTAATGTTTAATAGTGTTAATAGGAGACTTTTATTAATTCTGCAATGTTTTGTACTCACCGGGATGTAGTTTCAGAGCTTGTCTTGCTGGATACCACCTTGGGTCTTAGAGGAATCAACAGTAAACAGTAAAAATATATGTGGGTGTGTGTACGTATGTGTGTGAGAGAGAGAGTAATATATTTTGTACACATTTTTATGTTCTCTGTAGCAAAACAAAGCTCAACATTTGTTCTGTAGTGAGACATATAATGTCATCTTGCATCTGACCAGCATGGCACTGAGACATTAATCAATTAACTGAATCTTACGTGACTTGTGGAACAATGCTTTAATGTCACCAACGGTTGACTGAGGTTCAACCTGTAAACAAACACATGATGTTGAATTCTTACACAGAGCTTAAAGTTACTCCCAGAGCAGCATAGCTGTCTTCATGTTGAGAACGTAACCTCATAAAAGATGTGGAAAAGCACTTTCATTTGTTATTCTTCCTGTGGAATTCATTTAAATATTCCATGACATGTATCAGTAATGGTACTAGAGTTTGCAAAAGTGTATGCTGAATTGTTTGTCAGAACACAATAGATTTAACTCGTTAGCTAATGACCATACCTTTTTGTTAACCAGGTGTGTTAGTGTAGGGGAAGTGCTAAAATTCAGACTTGAAATTGCAAAGAGTTATTGCAATTGCAAAGAGTTAATTTACGGTCAGTTTCTGCTTACCTTGTCCAAAAAACACAACTGTTCTTTTGTCTTAGCATCCAGAATCTCCACCTAAACGAACGCAAGTATTATTTTAGACCAGCAAGGAGACACTACGGTTGCATCGCCTCATGTTAATTCCATCAGCATAAATCAGACTGATTTAGAGAGAGCTTGACCTCGGCGTGGGCGGTATCACTTAGGCCCGTCATACCCAGAGTCAGAGAACTCAAGCTCCGAATGTTAAAATAGCCCGCTTCGCAACTAAGGTCCAAGTACAGATATTTACCGCTTTTATAAATGTTATTAATTACCAGGAGATAAACAGGTGGAAACAGACAAACCATGCATCTTAAAATCGAGTTTTATTGAGGTAACGATAATCGCTTCTGAAAGCATGAACAGCTGTATAAATATTAAGACCTACCTGCTTCATCCCGGCACGACGTGCGAATGCAAAGCGCCTGCGCTCAAAGTAAACATCTCCCGCCAGGCGAAACTTATAGCCGACAGTTTAAAGCTGTCTGCACGGAGCGTCTTATTTAGTCTTAATAAGTGGCTCACGAGCCGAACGTTAGCCTCCGCGTTTTAGAAAATATAGATCATTGGCGCGTTAGGCCCGGATTTATCGCATATTTATCACGTCTATCAGCATGTAGCAGAAAGGGAAAAAAGACTCGCGTATCCCTTTAGGCGAGCTCTCGATCTCCCCGATGCACCAGGTCGTGATGCAGATGTTTTTAATCTTAATTAGAGAATGTCGCGGGTTGATTTATGGTGTATGTATAGAGGTTGGAAAGCGGAGCAATTTGCGCTGAAAGCACCACAGGTCCAGAGATCAGCAGAACTGTCACGCTTATACCGGAGAGTTTAATAACCTTCTAATTGATACCCAAAGTTCTGCAGAATGTCCGCATAAGAAGACGGAACACATTGTAGTCTTGAAAGACACACAGCGCTGCTCATTCGAGTGTTTTACCCGTGGTCAACACACCTTATTCTAGACAGAATATTCCTTTGTGATAAGAGGTGTGCACTACTCTGTGGGCACTGGTCCACAACACTGACGCGTTCTTTTGACTCAAGCCGATAGAAAATCTGAAGGTTAGCTGGTCACTTGAGCTGAGATTTTTTTTTTTTGAATAAACGCTGCAAATGTGATTCGGAGAATAAAACATCTCCTCAGCTCTTTGGTAATTAGCTCACGCTAGCAGAAAGGATTAATGAGTGAGATCAGCTGGCTAATACAAAAACGTACTGATATTTATTTACCGAACCTGACCTTTTACACCATCTCAGGTGAAAGCAGGTGTGTCTCCAATACTGAGAGACCTTCACTCAAACTCCTACACATTGACATATCCTTCTCTAAGCTGCAGTGCTGTGAGTGGAGCTTGTGCTCACACCTCAGGCGAGTGTTTAAGGGAGAGCGGTCTGTCCTCTGGCTGACCCTCTGCTCTGAAGTGTCATCACAGCGGGGTTTCTGTGTAAAACACAGAGTACAACACGTTGCTGTGACCCAGCAAAGCCTCTTAAAAGGCCTTGTATGTCTAATTATCAAAGATGTAGTGCTCATGCACCATGAGATCCAGAGCCCTGCTGATCCTGTTCACAGAGGGAGAGAAAGACAGAAAGAGGGGAGGTTGAGGAGGGGGTGAGAGGCAGAGGGAGAGATGGAAAGAGAGCAGGGAGGTAGAGAGAGACGGAGGGGAGAAGAGGGGAAGGAGAGTGAAAAGAGGGTTAAAGAGAGGTGGAAGAGAGTGAGAGGTAGAGATAGAGAGGGAGAGAGATTAAAATGGTGGGTGGGTTGAGAGAGAGTGAGAGAGAGAGAGAGTAAGAACCCAAAAGGAATGAAGCAATAGTTCTTCAGAGACACTTAATGGATTCTTTGATTATAATAAATTTGATTATCTTGAAACTCTACATGGATATAACTGATTATCTTCAAAAAGTTTGATGGGTTTGATGGGTATTTCAAAGCAGCAATGATTCTGACGTATAATACAAACATAATCTTTTGTGAATTTGCAAACTGAGTGGAAAGTGAATGTTGATAAAAGCAGAAACGTTCCCAGGAGTTGCACTTGTTCAAATGCTTGTTCTCTGTAGCAAATCAAAGCGACAGCCCACATAAATGAACACATAAATGAACACATAAATGAACACACATTTTTAGCCAGTCCAGCACAGAATGCAGCAGTCACCCACACTGACATCAGACAGAAGCCTCTGCACACGGTCAAAGGGCCGGGTCATAAAGCTGTCGCAATTTCAGTCAGGCAAAGTAATCGATGAAAGTGCCCGTGCTAATTTCAGAGTGCTGGCTCCTGGGCTGCCTGTGCTAAATCTGCTCTGCCTCTGGTCTGAGGGAATGCGGGAGTAATGATGAGGGATGGATCAGGCTGTGGCCGGCGCCCTGCTGGGTGGGAACAGCGCCAGCGTCCGACTCTCACGCAACTGTAGGCCTTGTTCTGCCTAGCAATACATTCATTTGAATTAAATAAACTTTATGACCTGTGTCATGAATGCCAGCTCTGTTTCTTACTAGTGGAGGTTGCAGTTTTTGGTGTATTAGATTATGAATGCATACATGATTCGCTGACATGAAGGCCAGGGTGTTACATTTGTACTTGTCTAATGTCAGGTTGCAACACGCAGGCACGTATGATCAGCGTGTGAAAGATCAAACCCACCGGTGCTATTTCAGCTAACTACAAACTGACAGAGAGCGCCTGGTCAAAAATACCACCAGACCTCCCAGTGAACAGGCAACCAGATTCGTTAAAGTGGCTTAAAAGTGTTTCTGTGAGTAAAACTAATTCCTGGTGACCAATGGGATTTATGAAGAAAAGGGAGAGCGTTTAAAGATTTATCGCATTTTGCAAAACAATCTTTCCTATGGCACTGAAATAGTCTTGGCTTTGCCATGACAGTGTGATATGCCTCTTTAGAATTCCCATACTGTCTGTGCTGCAGGGGTGTCATCACCAAAGTCATGCAACATGGTGCAATGTTTCCCTTCCCCAAAGAAACGTCCAAGGCATGGCGCTTTCTCAGACACATCTGCTGCGTCCATATTTCACTAAATGACACTACCTACGATATTCCTGCCCTCTCCCAGACCAAGCCTATAGCAGGGCCTCAGACAGGGAGCAGATCAGCCACAATGACCAGATTCAGTACACTGCACACTATAATTTATATGAAGATCATGACCAGGTACATCTATGCCTGGCAAAGCACATAAGGATTAACGTTTTTTTTTTACTGTAATCAAATACAGTACGATTTCATCTCAAACAAAATCTCACTTTTATTTAAATGGACACTGGGTTTAAAGTAGTTAGTTGGCATACTCCACTGAACATGTGCTTTAAGCTTCAGGCAAAGTTTAAGATATGACTATATAACAAGGCATTGAACTTCGAAATGCTCACTGCTTCTTTTTAGTCAATTCTAGTGAATTGTAAATTTGATTATATTTGACTTTTTTTCTTACCTCAAAAAATGTTGTTCTGCTCATTTTGAGAGTGCTTCTTCTCCTTCAAATCGCTTCTTATACAATCTCACTGATTATCCCCAAACTCTCTATCTCTTTCTCTCTCTCTGCCTCCCTCTCTCCCTCTCTCTCTCTTCCTCTCTTCCAGAACTACAGGACAGACAGATAGCTCTGAAATCTGACTCTATCTCACTTTCTCTTTCCCTCTCTATCTGCCCCCCCCTTCTCTCTCTCTCTCTCTCTCTCTCGCTTTGAGGCACCCGGGGAAGCCCTCTGCTGGGGTAAAAATAGAAATGTCCTCCCTTCCTCTGCTCAGGAATGTGTTATGATCCATTTGTGAGAGCAAAGCGACCGAAACCACACTGTCTCGTACCAGAATGTCATAAAGTGAAACACTGATTGCACTAATCACATTGAAAAAATATATGGAAATATGTATGAAATTATATATGAAATTGTATGTTTGTTTTGTTTTTTTTGCTAATTCTGTGGCATTACTCTCAGAGCCTTTTAATATTGTGATAATGTGGCGTTTAAGATGTGTTGGGTTTGTTTAGTTCACATAAGGAAAGAGCCCAACTTTCTTGGTGGTTTGATTCCAGCCAGGAACTAGTGATATTTAATGGATGTAATGGGTACAATTACTCCTGCAACAAATATATGCAAAACTCTATCATAATCAGATGAAATAGGTAAATCCATGTGGAAATAGAATCTTTCAGAAAAAGTGCTCATAAAATAATTAATCTCAGGGAGATATATTGAATATATTTGAATTGCTGTTGAGATTCGAATTATCATACATGTTAATAAAATGACCTGGAGTCCATCCACTGATCCCTAAGCCTTAGTGAAGATGAGTGAACTATTCATTCCAACATGTCAGAAACCTCACAGAGCCTAAGGGGCCTGTCTCCCATGCCAGAGGAAGAGGTGGAATGTCCTGTATGCATATATGCATAAACTGTCTCTATTCTCTGAATACCAAGATGAATAAAAAAAATCTGCAGCTACAGTAAATGTCATCCATGCATTTTTCATTTTTTGCAGGTTAGGAAATCCAGATTCATCTAGTTTGCAAATATTTTAAAGACGTCATTAGACTTTTCAATAAACGATCAAGTGGGGGCTGTATGAAAGTCCTACTGTAGCATGATCCCCTTCAAGCTCCTGCTGAGGCTGCAAGGATTGTTATTCCCTCTTCTCCTGTCTGTTTCGAGCATCAGATACAGTAAGACCTCGATTAAAGCCTCCCCGCTGTGGGACCGAGGCTGATTCTGGGTGTGGAGATGAGGTCAGGCCTCGAGAGCAACACGCCTGCTCCCACACACACTCACACACACACACACACACACACACACACACACACACACACACACACCCTCCAGTCCAATGCGCTGATCGCGCCTACACTGCTCTTCCCAGAGCTCTTCGTACCATGTTTGCAGTTCTGTGGCGTGAGGCGGCCTGCCAGGCACGTGCCCAGGTGGCATGGATCCTCAGATCAGCTCCAAAGGAGCAGGGACTGGAGGGCTGTTGTGAACACTGCCGCAACCCCTCCTCCTCGTAATATACGATGTTTGCATGCCATACATAATGATAGCACTTACAGCACTGTAATGGTGTTTTCAGTCTTACTACACAGCCTCCCGGGGTAATACACAACGCCTCCCTTTAGTGGCGAGGTCCCGATCACTATGTCAGTGTGTGTTTTGTGATAATGAGCAGCTGGTTGAATGTTATCACTTATCTACTGCGTTTCCATTGACTAAAAAAGTTTCATGTTTTCTTGAATATTGGAAAGGTCTGACCTTCGCTAAACACAGTCATTGAAAGATCTGATCTTCGTTAAACACAGTCCTCGAAAGATCTGATCTTCGTTAAACGCAGTCTTCAAAAGCACTAGCTGTTTTGTCTGCTGTTCAGTGCTATGTGAGAGTAAGAGCCTGATCTGAGTGATTTGCTGTGGGAGTGTGTGTGTGTGTATCCAAATTGTGAGAGGTGCTCTAGAGGGCACAGCGCTTTCTATGTGAAAAAAAAGGAGATTCTTCTGTTCTTTTGAACAAGTGGTGCTTTTCAATCCTTGGGTGGGAGAGCTGTGAAACACCAGAGTGTCCTACTGTTTGCCTGGCTCACACTTACATCCTGTACAGGAGAGGGGAGAGGAGGGGAGGGGAGGGGAGGGGAGATACTTGGTCTCAACCCAGTCAGTGCAGTATGAGCTGAGTACATTCTAAAGTACATATCCAACTAGCATTGCCCAGAGTAGCTCAGTGTTCCCTGTGTAGCACGAATAGAAATCTTGGAGTAACAGCACCTTCTACTGGGGTCGATGGCCATTACAAGTCGTTACAACAGATAACAATTAAATAATATATTTGATACTAGTGCAGCCCTGTTAAGCTGTAGTGTGGAAGCCACAGCTGCACTGTCCTCTGCTGTCGTGTCACATCACGTGATGTCATGTTGTTGCCTTATTGGGCATGACTCTGGGGTACCGGAGGACTCTCTCACTGCGCATTCAACACACCACTCACCATTGTGGTTAGGGTCATTTTAACAGGATGCATTCCGTGGATTAGAGGATCAGAATCGCCTGCTGTTCGCTCCAGTTCTTGACCTGTTACCCAGAGGCTAGCGGTCACTGGGGTTAATCGCAAATGAGTAAAATCCCCCATCATCCAACTGGGAGAGCAAAAAAGCTGATTAGCTCACCTATTCCACTGGCATTTGGGTTCCAGTAATGTATGAAAAATGACTTTTCGGTGAGATTTTGCGCATTTATTTTATGTGTTCTTCTCCTGTGAGGCAATCTCTTCCCTCACACGGTGTGTGAGGCTCACAGAAGTGGCCACGAGATTCCCCTCAAGGTCATGGAAGTCTCTATCGACTTTTCTATCAGATGGAATCATCCCTCATTGCCCCGTGGCTGCCAGTGCAGACAGATCTGTGTGCTTTGTGCCACCGTAGTGTGTTCCCTACGACACCTCAGAGGTGGCCTGTGAGAGTGGAGTGCTGGATCTCAGATGAAGAGATCTCTTTCCCTGAAAGCAGTCTGGACACTTGAGGGGAAAATGACTAGCAAGGATGCTGCCAGCAAAGATTTCCTTATCTGTATAGACTTGCAAGGGCATAGAGGAAGTCCCCCTCCCTCTTTTTTTAGCAAAATTAAGCCATAATAAATAAACGGTTGTGTTTGGATTTTTAGGCTATTAGATCCACCCCGGAATAATCTATGAAAAAGATGTCAGTCAAATGTTACACATGCATATTTTAGGGTGAATCTGGAATTGTGATTTTCTAGTGGTTACATTTGCCCTAGGGGGGAATATTATTGTTTCAACAGTCACTCAGAAAGCTTTGATAGACTGCATCCTGAGTTGGTTTTAGCTTCAACCCTCTGCAGGATGGCATTTTGTGAAGGGTAGGTTAATATGTACAGCACAATGCCAACTCATGCTCATACTCAAATTTTCCATATCATGTCCACATGCTGCAGAAGGTTGAAGGTTTTATATCAAATGTTACGTTAGAGGGCACCAAAAGCTTCACACATGCTGGCTGGATGACAAACATTTAGGAAATTACACAGGAAACCATTTCTGCCTCGATCAAACCATTCACACCAAGAAAACTGGGATTGCACCTGATTTTCTCAGAGTAGCAGGCCAAAGAAGGTAGGCTCCTGGAAGGTACGCTCCTGAAAGGTAGGGTCCTACTAAAACCCAGATCAAAAATGTTTTGCTGAAACATTTTTTTTTGTTTTAGGTTACTTTGTATTGAAAACAAAGGCTACAGAATGTAATATAAAAGGTTTTGTCATGTTTTGATTTGAAAAAATGCCTTCTTATAGCAGCCTTCTGTGTCAGTAAAGCAGGTTCCATTGGGGGTTTGGATTTGAAATTCAGAATTGGTGAAAAAATGTTCTGGCATTTCTGACAGCCAGAATGTTTTTGTTGTTATCCTTGGTGTCACCATCATAGTCACTATAGCGCTGAATTTTGGAATGAGCTGAATTTATTACAACCTGCTTCTCTGTATCTAAGCGTGGATACTCCAGGGCTGAGTGTAAAATGGCTCCTCGTTCCCTAGCTACTGCACACAGCATATGGCATGAGCTAATGAGTTCTGCAACCTGAGTAGTGTTTCAAATATATAGTATATTGTGAGCCATGATTCAGATTCATCCAGGAAAGAAATTGGGAAATATTTTTACCCAGTGAACCAAATGATTACTGAAAGCTGCTGCAGCCTTTGACTTTAATATTACTGCTACTAATAAAATCACTGTTATTATTATTATTATTATTCATTCATTCATTCGTCTATTAAACTGCTTAATCTAGTTCAGATCCTGGCAGCAGAGCTGAATCCTGCACCTTTACCAGCCTAGTCCTGGACACTAGGCTGGAACCAATGCCTACTGTTTTTATTATATATTAATGGCCACATTGCAACTCACCTTTGGTCACTTAAGAAGAAAGAAAACATAAAATCAGTGGAAGATGAATAGTTAAATAAATCAAAACAAATCAAGTTATTTGTTCAAAACAAGTAAACAGTAAACATACAAACTAATTCATTCATTAATTACTATTACAATGTTTGAATAAGTCTTATGTTGGTGATGGTACCTCAAAATAACCTCAGAATAAAACCCAATCTGATGCAATGCTAAAGTTGTGACTCTTGGAGAAAGTTTTCTGTCTTGAACTATTCTCATCACTCCACCTGAGCATAAAATACACTTGGGTCATTTTCCAGGCACTTTGTTTGAAAACAAATCATTGTCCTAATAGTGTTGAGGGGTATTTTAGGCGTGAAACTATTCGTATAACCATTTTTTTTATAGTCATGATTTATGAGGTTCAACTACCCTTTGTCTCATTTAATTTATGACTTCTCTAATCTATTGCAAGTTGACAAATGGCTAAAGATGTGTGGCCCACAGGTCAGCTCATATATTTCACGCCAGTAGAACAGAAAACAGGCCAACAATAGGAGATGCCAACAATCTCCCTCAGTGAACAATTTTGGGGCGAAAATCTCAACATTCTTTATTTCTCTGCTTTTTTTTTTCCTGCAATGGGTTTTTTTTTGCTTGAATTCAAAAAAATAAGTCACTAGAAAGGTTAGATTTCTCTCACATTATCAGTATAAGATCAAACTGCTAAACAATAAAGACATTTTTCTTGGTCTTTTTGACTCATCTTTACCAAGGGTACTAATAATTCTGGAGGGTACAGTGTACATAGATCTAAGCGCCTCTGTAGAACAGATGGAGCTTCCCAGGGCCTTATGTACTCAGCAGCCTTTGTGAGTGTGACTCCTCAAAGGTGCTTCCAGGCTGCAGAAGCCGCTGAATTAAATTTTCATGGCGGGCTTGAGAAAAGTTAATTGCTGCCTCATCGTCCTGTCGCCTGGAGCTACGTGAATCGGAACTGCTGACATGGCAATAAAGCCAGTCGTTTCTTCCTGTGCCACTTCCTCTTGGCAACACAATAAAGGAATTAGCTTAATTTCTTAATCTATGCTGAAGGCCTGGTGGAGGTGGCTGAGTTGGTGGAGGGCGCAAAGAGGCCTTTTCTTTAAGGGGACACTTCATTGCACCTTTTGCTGGCAGGGAAAAAGAGCATTTTGCAGTGTGTGACTCTGTGTGTGTGTGTGTGTGTTTGTGTGTGGGTGTGTGTGTGCATACAAAAGTGTGGAAAACAGCTCTTCAACTGCTTGACAGGCTGACAGTGCTGGCTTGGGTCCAAGCAGTAGATAGGAGCACGTATTCACCTCCCTTCTCCCCGGACCTGACAGAGCACGGACAGTTTCTCTTTACATTTATTTGTGCAATTTCAGTGTGTTTGTAAGATAGAGGTTTTGTTTTTATTTTAAACGCTGTTTTCCTCCACCTCACTTTAGTATTCTCCAGATTGCAGCCCACACTGGTATCACAGCAGTTTCTCTGGAGCGCCCCCTGTCTGCCAGGTGAAGGCTTTCAGATGGATCATGACGTTTGTCTAATGTGCTTAGTGCAAAATTCTCAACCTCATCTTAGTGTTACAATCATGTTAAAAAAGAGATGGTGTCCGGTGTGATACTCACACTAGCATTTAATTATTATGCTTTTGCCAGGCTGTGTTTGGAAAAGTCTGCTCCATAGACCCAACCAAATGACAGCTGGAGAGGGACTGAGGTGTCCCCATTTTTAAATGCGTCAAGATGTCCCTAGTATACAATATTGGGTCATCACTGTTTTATTTTGGTAGTCAGTCACCGGTGTCAGCTATAGTGAATAACAAAGATTATCTCGTTACAATGGCACCTGTCAAAGGGTGAGGTGTATTAGGCAGAAAGTGAACGGTTGGTTCTTGAAGTTGAAGCATAAAAATTGGGCAAGCGTGTTCATCTGAATGAGTTTGACAAGAGCCAAAGTGTCATGACCAGTTGATTCAGTCAGAGCATCTCCATAACCACAGGTGTTATGGAGTGTTCCCGCCAGGTTAAGCACCTACTACAAGTGGTTTTAGGAAGGACATCTGGTGATCCAGCAACAGGTTCATGGATGCCCAAGGCTCAGTGCATGCACACGGAGAGCATCCCACAGAAAAGCTACTAAAAACCTAGAAACTTCTGGAAAAATGAACGCTGACTATGACAGAAAGATGTCAGAACACCCAGTGCATCATGGCTCGCTGTGTAGGGTTCTGCATAGACTCAGACTAGTCAGAGATGCCATACTGACCCCTATCCACCACCAGCAAATTAAGTAGAAATTGCAGTCATAAGTTTAACCATAATGATAAGGGGAAGCATGATGATTGTTTAAAAAAAAAAAAAAAACAGCAGACCAGATGACATTGACAGACAGTGATGAGCATGGTGAATGTAAAGTGTCTGAATGCCTTATGAGGTTCAGGGGATGGCTGCAGCAGATTGCGTTACATGGGGTTCATAATGCGCGGTTCAGGCTGCTCTTGAGAACCGACAGCAGCCTGATTTAGTAAGTGAACTGTCATGGGATTAAAACTGTTCCATAGTCTGGAGCTTTGGGTTGTGCCCGAACCTGTAATACCTGCCAGATGGTAGGAGGGTAAACAGGTGATGAAAGGGGTTGCTGGAATCCTTGCATATATTGAGGGCTTTTTATTATTAGCATGTCTTATAAAGTTCCTCTAGCTTTTGGCAGCTGGACACGGAGTGATTTTCTCAGCAATGCTGATGGGCTCTGTAGAGCTGTCTGTTCCACTGCTGTGCAATTGCCACACCAAAGTGCAATGCAGTGTATCAGGATGCATTCGGGGGTACGGCGTAGAAGGTCACCTACAGCTGCTGGGGTTTATTCCAGTTGTGTCTTTGTGTGCTAGAAACGTGTTATCCTCTTTTTGGCGTATTTGTTATTTAGTTATCTACCCCCCTACCCCAATTTCGCCATTTAGTTCAGTTCCACTTTCTGCTTGTTTATTGTGTGTATGTCTTTCCAATGAGTGCATCGTTATAATTAAGAGTGTTTTCTCTAGCAGGAATGACATTTTCTGGTTCTCCATAGCAGCACTTTGTTGGTGTCAGAAATAGGATGCATCAGCCAAGTCAGCACTGCTGCATTTGGGCTCAGGACAAAACATCCAGGGCTGGTCAGGAGCTCCACAGGTGTCTCCCAAAGTAAGATTTAAAAAAAGTAGATTTTAATATTTACAAGCCATATTTTCACTCCATTTGAAGATCACAACATAACACCTTGATAGATGAAGTCATGCTTAACAACTTATATTATCTTCCTAGAACTTCTTTAATTCTTGTCAGGTGCAGGAATTTGCTTTGGTTTGATGAAAACTCTTCCACAGACTATATCGCTGACAGGGTTCGGGTGCACTAACATTACTGACAGCTGTGGAATAATTACACAACACTAAAACACAATTTACACTGTGTACATAGCAACATTAGGAATTGATGTACAAGAAAGAGGGTAAACAAGACTGACTTTACAGCATATAGATTTCTGTGTACAAAGTGAAACCAACATTGTGACTCATAAGTTGTGGATGTGAGAAGAGTTCAGTAGTGTTTACACTTTGACTGGTGTGTCTTCAGGGACGGATGGTGGATATGTAAACACAAGAGTTCAGCAGTGTTTACAGTTTGACTGCTGTGTCTTCAGGTAAGGATGGTGACTGTGTAAACACGAGAGTTCACTAGTGTTTACAGTTCAGTGTTTTCCATCTTGACAGACAACAGACAGACAGACAACAACTAACAAGGAATGTAGACAACACACACACTTAAATACACTGATAATAACAAGTTTAACATAACGATAATGAGACAAGAGACTGGTGATAAGACTAACACAGACACACACTCTAAGAAAAACACACGGATGTTAGCACCCGTATACACAGACGAACCTATAAATGAACACCAACGAGCCCAAGGGAGAAGTCAGGGGCAAACCGTGACAATTGTGGTTTAAAAAATCAATCAACTTTCAATTTGTTCTTATTCAATTAATACATTAATTCATTGTTTTAATACCAACATTAATAAGCTAAGTTGTGGCAAGCTTATCTGATATGAAGGGGGGCGCTCAATCAAGCACAGATCCTTCTGAAATTGTCAAAACAACCTTGTTTGGAATGACCAGTCTAATTGCCTGTTCCTCTAAATGATAATGATAATGAACTCCGCCCCCTCTTCCCTGGGAGCCACAGCAATGGAACAATTGTTTGAACCATGGGTTTGCTCTGGTGTCAGGCCTCTGTGACATCCACACTAACATACCTACCTATACAACACAAAGCAAGCACGCTTGCCTAATTACAGAGGGACATTAAGAACATTTTCCCCTAGCACAGTATGCTAATTTTGCTAACCCCTATCTGAGTTGAGCACAACTTGAACTTTGTAACTTTTACTCCCATGTTATTCACGTCTTGATAAGATTAAGTTGATCTGACAGACATTCAACTAATAAACCAACAGCGTTAAATGTTACTGTGGGTCCTGCAGTAAGTAACCCAAGAAATTAGCATATTACTTCTGCCATTAGCATTAAATTAGCTTTGCTAAATGGGCAAAGAAATGCATAGATAGCATCATTATTTTTTAAATAATAACATTTCCCTCATCTGTAGTTTACCCTTGCACAGTTGGCACTGATGCCTCTTTTATAAAAGGCTTTGTTGCTGGCCCTGCGTACAGACCCAGGTTGAAAAAGAAGTCAGGCACAAAGTGTTTAGCACACATGTACAGGTCCCTGCTGACTGTGCTGGAGCCATGAAGGCACCAGAGCAGTTCCCACTCTTACCTTTGACATAATGATAGCAGCTCTGAACATATGACAAAAAATGGCTCACTTTTGGAATAGAAGTTCTCAAACTGGGTGTGGATTCTTGGATTGGGAGTGATGTAATACCAAAGACTTCCCTCTTGACGTATAAAAAGGAGCCAAATCTTAGGGTTGTTTTAGCCCATGTGATGTGATCATCCTTCACATGCTTGTCTGATTGTTAGGTACTCAAGATACACAAATATATCGAAAAGTCGTCCCAAATTCATAATATAACCGCTGATCTATGCCTGTTAAACAATTTATAGACAGCTTTGTGCTTAATAACCACTGATAACAATTTAATCAGTGGCTAACACCAAACTCTAGGGCTGTCCTGGAAGAAGAAACATTTGGGTCTCGAGCCAGAATGAAAAGCAACACCCCAGCTGTGACCTATGCATGGCAAAGAGGGGACCACTGCACTCCCCACCAAAGTCTCTCCATTACAGTGAACTAATGGACGACCTGAGCCCTTTCCCACCCATGACACTGGGAACCACTCTGTCTCCCAGGGCCACGTTCTATTTCAGGAAGCTGCCTGAGGTGCACGTGGTCCCAAACCAAAGCGTATCCACGGCGGCCGAGCAGCTGGTGGAAGAGTTACGGCAGCTTGGAGTGCCAGAGGAGCTCCACAACGTCCAACGGTGCAACTACGAGGTGGTGTTCATGGCTGAGGACTGCAGCCAGCTGGGAGTCTGGAGGTCTCGGACTTTGCCTCTCCATGAACCATTTCAACTGGATGCTCACCACTCAGCTCTCTGCTGTCACAGCACGGTACCAGTGTGGCTAGGACTGCCACCTGTCCTTGGTCCCGCCGTCATGCTGCTGCACCATGCAGGACTCGACCAGATTCATTCCAGCTCTTCTGATCTTCAGCCGGGACCTCTGGACACCCAGGAAGCTTTTTGGCTGTGTGCCAGGGTCAGGGGAGGACGGTCTTCCTGTAGCACGATGTGCTGAACAGCTGGGTGCTATGGGGAGTGGACCTGCGTGACATGTGTACTGGCCTGGATGGTGGTCAGGCTGACTCTTTGGAAGCAGTGCGCACTTCAGGCACCGCACGAGCCGCGTGGGGTGTCAGAACGGCCAGCATAGTCCTTTGATGTTGATTTTAGTGTTTTAAGTGCAGTTTAGAGTTGTTGTGTAATGCATGAAGAGTTTCTGATGTAATATTCTGCAGTACAACATAATTTAATTACTTATTCCTCAAATGCATTTTATCTTATGTTTGTTGCAAAAAAGAGTAAAAAAATGAGAAAAAGTAACCTTTTTTTCACTGGGGTTATTTGTCTATATTTTTGTTTTGCATGAAGCTACTAGAAGATACTAAATCAGCATGGGATTGTTTTTTTGAGTACCCATAATCTCTATAGTCCCAACACTCCAAATCTGGAGCACTGTCCAGTATTCTAACACGAGCTGCGTACTGAAAATACACATGGATTTACGGGTCTGGATTGCCATCCAAGTAACTGTCAGTGTTGAATCTTATGCCAGGAGCTGTGTGGGGTGTTGGGATTTCTCTGTTGAACTGTTGCTACGGGGCATTCAAAGCTCCTGGTCTGCGTAACTTTGGGGTGAACTGATTTACCAGATCTTCTAGTGATTTATTGTCCAATTACCATACCAAATCACATGTTCACATTTAAATGTTTTTCAATACTCCTTTAGGTTTGCAGGCATCCATACTCTTCCAAGATCTGTGAGTTTGGATGTTCGTCTTGGAACGAGGCTTCTACAAACAGATATAGAGGATGAAGTCATTCAGAAACCTGGGAACTGGTGCGCTTACGCCTCCTGAAGGTCGAAGAAGACATCCTAGATGCTCACGCGAGTTGGAGTGTGATGATGTGGAGTCAGCATGGGTTGAGTGATGCAGGCTGTCTTCTCAAGAAGCGTGGTGGTGTTATGGCCATCTGGAAGAGCACGTATCACCACTTGTGTCTATGCTCAATGACTCTCCAATCACACATACAGCATTAGCTGTGCAGATAAGTTCTCAGATGTAGCCCTGTTAAATATAAACAGTGCCCTTGGAGTTGTGGACTGCATGTAGAGTACGGGTCAAATGTATGGAAGCAAACAAATTACCAAGGCGCACTGCAGAAATTGTTGTAGCCCAGAGAATTACTGGATCTCCAATCAAGCTCCTGGCACTTATTGCGAAAAGCATATATCAGGACTTATGAAGAACATGTAAAGGCTGCAACATATCTGATGTTATTTTAAAAAATTATGCCTCGGATATATATATAAGGTTCTCTTAAAATTGATGTACTCTGTATTTGCTTGATGGTTACTTGTATCAAAATGTCTGACCTATTGGAATTCTACAGCTAGTGGTAGTTCTAGCCATCACTGGACAGATTTAGACGTTATACCTTTCACAAATCAACCTCAACTATACCTACTGTGGAGTCTCAACTCAGATCTCATCTGTAAAATCAATGTGAGCATGTCAGCATGTCTTCTCTGTTGGCAAATCATGTTTGCAAATGCACTATATATTCAATTAATTTACAAGTTGTTAGTATTTACTGTGAAGTTCCAGAGGAGACTCATACAAATACAGACCACAATCAATCAAAACTAAAGAAAGATACTGTGATAAGGGCAGAGTTTTCTTATTTCTGTTCTGTTATCTTTTGATATAGATTTTCTTATGTTTATTATTAATTTTATTATTGTTGGGTTGAAGACAGGGCTGTGTTCAAACCTTTGTCCTGAAATACATGTGTGTGAAGGAGCATGTTGTCTTGTGTCTCTGCAGTAGGTGCAGAGGTAGCCACGGGGCTGATGGGTAATAAGGCCAGTGACCCCTTGACCCATAGAACATACAACAAGCCAGACAGTGATGAGTTACCATGCCACACAGCTTCAGATCAAAGACATCACAGTCCTGAAGCTCTCACACTCTCTCCCTCTCACTCTCTCTCTATCTCCCTCTCTCCGCATCTTTGAGCCATGTTTGAAGTAAAAGAGATGCTTCAAATATTCTCACACGTGTTCCCAAGCTGAAAGACCAGCTTAAAGCTGGGCACACTCAAACTGCAAAAACTCACACTACCATATGGCAATAGGATCTTCTGACAGTTTCATCTGAAACCGCTGCAGGGGGTGTTGTTGACATGCTTCGGCTTAAGTCCTGGGAATATTTTGCACATTTTAGTAGCAGTGTTTGATTTTTTTTGCAGGTAAGAGAACAACATGGATAGCATCCACACCCGTCTTCCTCACTCCCAGTCCTGGGGAGGGAGGGGGGCTGTTTCTTAAAGATCTGCCTAACTTGCCTCAGCACCGGTCGGCTCCGCACCACCTGATGCCCTGTGGCTGAGTTGAGTCAGGGCAGAAACAGAGGCACAGGGGAGAGAGCAGCTGAGGCATGTGGAGTCTCGAGGAGAACACGCCACACGGGCCTGTTGGACGCCACACAGGCCTGTTGGACGCCACGCGGGCCTGTTGGAGTTGCCGGCGACTTCTTTTCGTCTTAATTGACATGTAAACTGGGTAGTGTAGTGAGATACAGTCTGATCACTGCTCCCATGCTAAAACTTACCTGCAGTGTAGTACCACATACCATTAGCACATCTCCCCTCTGCTTGAAGGAGTTTTAATTCCCAAATCAAGTCAACATGTCAAACATGTTTCACATGTTTCAACCTATTTTCAACAATGACAATTATAAATAGTGATGTTTCTAAATGTTTATCGTTAACATTGCAGTAAAACACCTGAGGTGAAATTCTTTGTCACCCTTAGTAGATGCTATATATATAGCTATATATATAGCTGAGAGCTGAGACCACGGCTGTAACTCGAATGAACATACTGCTGACCTATAGTGGTTTTAATTCATTAGAATGAGATGTGGGTCTTTCAGCAGCTCCTTTATTACAAAGCTGATAGGAAACAAATCTGTGACCTTTTACCTTTCGCACGCCTCACCTCTCCGTTGTCTCTGGCTGTTCACATTTCCCTCGTCTGTGCCTCTTCTGTCTAAGGTCCTTTATTTGGAGGAGTAGAGGAACAGCACAACACTTGACAATGCTGCTCAATAGGTTGGCCTATGGAGGCCCTTGCTAGACTGACTATACTCACTTTACTCACAAGTATCTAAACAGGGCAAATAGCTGCTCAGCACTTACTCTGAATACTCTGAATGAATTACAAAAGTCCCATCGCACTGGTGTGGATGTTAGATTGCAACTTTGACCTATGGTTCCTTATGGATGTCAGAATTTTGGCCTATGGTTCCCTACGCATGTCAGAACTTTGACCTACAATTCCCTACGGCTGTCAGGACGTTGACCTATGGTTCCTCTTGATTTCCAGCTTTGCATAATGGGCGTTTGTTGTCTTTGTTCTCTTCTCTCCAACTAGTCAACCATGATGACATGGAGGATTTCTCTGGTCTGGCTGCTCCATCGTTCTCCTGCACACAAGACAGGAGAAGAGGTAAGGGGAGAGGAGGAGAGGTAAGCGGAGAGGAGAAGAGGTAAGGGGAGAGGAGGAGTGGTAAGGGGAGAGGCTCGGACAGAGGGAGGCGAGGCAGAACCTTGTGGAACCCTGCAGCCTCAGACACACTGACTGTGACTCCCCTGTGACTCCCCTGTGACTCCACTGTGACTCCCCTGTGACTCCACTGTGACTCCCCTGTGACTCCCCTGTGACTCCCCTGTGACTCCACTCCATTCAGATCATATAAATTATGACATTCACCTTCCTTATTATTCTTATTCTATTCTAAGGACAAGCGTTATAATATATTGATTGGCTATAGGAAGAGCAGGCCTTGAGCAGGTGCAGCTCCCATGCTCTGGAGGCTGTGCTCAAGGTGCCCGGTGCATTGGCCAATCCAGACTCTCCCGTCTCTCTCCTTCTGGTTACCATGGCGCTGTGGAACTGGCTCTGTGTTTACCCACCGCTCTACTCTGAGAGTTCTCGGAAGATGCATCAGACAAGAACAGGAGAGATGCACACATGCACACAAGACGATTAGCTTAGACCCCTACCAAGATGGCCTCCCTCTTCTCTTCCTCTTCTCCCTCTTCTTCCCTCTAAACTTCAAAGACGGTGGCTTTAAAGCCACAGATTATTTCATGCAGAAATATCATTGCTCATTCTTGAAATGTCCTGGAGTGGTGGAGGAGTCTAGATGACCTTCTGTCTCTTTTTCACACAGATTTAGCCAATTCACGTCATGTCTCTTATGTTTATGGGTGCTGTGGTTCACAAAATCCATGGCTAGATTTAACACAATACAATAGAATAACAATACAGTACATTTTTTCAAAACAGTAAAAATTATTAAACTTAAATTAAAACTATTTCTATTTTCAATTGTTTGAAGCATGTAATATTATCCAAGCATACTGTGTGAGTGTCATGGTGCAGCCCCTGACTGTGTCTGCGTGTGTGTTTACGTTCGTTCATGTCTATGTGTGCTTTTGTTTAGGTGTGTGAACAGCGAGTATGTGTTTGTCTTTGTCATTTGTGTCACCTGTTCCTGGTCTCGTTCCTGTGATGTGTTAGACTTGTGTCTTGTTTGTATTCATGTACTTAAGTGTGTGTCCCGTCAATGTTCTTTGTCAGTTGTTGTTTCTGTTTGACCGTGTGAGGTGTTTCTCATGTCGTTTACATGTTAGCGCTACTGCGCTTTTTGCTAAATAAAAGGCTAACGTTGCGCTAACGCTGCCTCTTCATCTTGGCATCCTTCTCTCGCTGCCGACGTTACAGTGACATTTTGCAGTGGACCCATTTTGTCTGATTGTGGAGATAGCTGTGACAAACAGGAAGGAGCTTGCTGAAGAGAAGGGAGGAACCACCCTGTCTGTGCTCTTGCTTGTTTATGTTTTAACCTCCTTTAGTAAAACAATATTTCTAACAAATACATTACTTTCTCTGCTCTTCAGATGACATTGTTTAGGGCTTTTGAGTGGTCCAGTGTAGTAGAAGAATCTGGTTCTCACTGGAAGCTGAGCTGGAGTGGGACTGGTCTGACGAGGGGTGAACCAGTACACTGTACCGTCTCACCCTGCTGGACCTCCGAGGTACTGCATGTTTCCCCTGGTTGCTACCCCTCTATGACAGGGGTGATAGTAGAAATGATGATAACAAACTTATTTGGGCAGAAGTTACAAGAATGATTCATTGCTTGATTCTATGTGTGTTTTGAACATTGAACTGTGTACTGAATGATAAAACATGGTATGATGTATTATTTTTATGGGTTAAAGGTTTAGATTTTTGGGTTATTTGTTAACATCTCTTTAGAATTTGCTGTGGATGTGACATCATTCAAAGAGCAATAAGCCTGGTTAGTTGTAATTTTTTCTTGTTTGTTTGTATACAACTTAATTTCAGGTTCATACATTATAAAAATGTAATTATGGCATCAAGGAACATTTTCCAGAGAGAACATACTTTAGCTGAATGAGAAAGGTGGGCTTGAGTGGGTGTTGTTCATTTATCGGGGGATGGAATCAAAGCACAGAGCTTATTAATGTGCTTTCTGCTGGCCTTTCAGGCAGAAGCTTTTACTGTTTTACTGCAGGCCCTTTGAATCTTTTTTGGTTTCAGAACATGTTTCTTTCACCAGGGGTGCAGACAGTTACACCACACACATCTCAGAGCCCACACTCAAAGAGTTACCAGAGCTTAGCATGCATCTTAGTTTGGGACCAGTTGATTACAACAATCTCATCTACGAATCACAGGTCCTTAATGATTTGGCTTAGCATGTGCTCCTGGAAACACAGTGCTGCTCACATGCTCACAGCATTGCAAACCACCTACCTTTAACATAAATTTTCTCACACACACAAACACACACATGCGCGCACACACACACAAAAGCATAGTTTATTCTTGTAAGATTGAAAACCGAGGTAGAGAGAGCGAGATTGAGCTGTCCTTTCTCCCTCCAGTGGTGCAAGATAAGGAGATGAAACAAACATGGACTCTAATGGTCTTTTCTAAGTGGACCCCTGGTTGTTCAGCTTGACCCTCGGTGTCATGACAATGAAATTTTCAATTTCCTGTTGTGCTGGACTGCACAAAGACAACTTCTTTCATCTCTGATCAAACTTCCTTACCCCCTCTTGTCATCCTGTACTTAATAGAGAATAATTACAGAGAAGAAGGAACATTGCAGATGTGCCCAACTTAGACAAGCAGACAAAAAGAGCAGAGAGAGACAAGACAAAGGAGACAGAAACAGAGGGAAAGGGTGTTCTGTGTGTGTGTGTGTGGGGGGGGGGGTGTCAGAGAAAACCACACAAATTTCTTAAATTCACTTCACCCTGTGGGGTTGTGGTGGTGGGGGGGGTCGTAGATGTATGTATGGATGGAGAAAGGGGCATACAGAATTTATTTCAGATTTATTGCCTTTGCCACTGCTCTGCATTACCTGTCTTATTTGGCTGAATCTCATCCGCTTGCCTCTTAGGTATCAGGCTCAACATATTCTCAATGAACACAGCTCTCAACAGCTTGTCCTGCGATCCCCCTGCAGAGGGAGGCGCCATTCACAGCTGGTGTGGAAAGGTTGGTGGCACTGACAGTGGTGTGCTGTGTTAGTGCCACCTCATTTCTGTAGCAATACGGTACGCTGAGCTCTCTCACCGGGCTCACATAACCCGGGTTGTTAAATGGCTTTATCCCAGCATGAGGGGGATCTGTTCTGCAGCAGTACTGCCATGGTTCCAGATACCTCCAGAGACTGACACTCACTCCAGGTAGTCACACTGCTCCTGTCTGCCCCCAGCAAGGCATTATGGAGCACATTACTAGCTGCAGGGGAGGAGTACACTATGCTTTATAGCATAAAAACAAATGCAAAAAAAAAAACACACAGCATCAGATCCACCCTCAGTACACGAGAAACAGGAAGATGAAGGAGACTCGCTCACTTCTGTCCAACACACTGTAGACACACTCGGTTTTATAACCAGTTCATGTTGCCTAAACTTTGATTAGTCAAACAAACAGAGCTTTTGCTGCTTTTAGTAGCGTCTATTTCAGCCAGTCCTCTGTACTGATGAGTGATATCCCAAACACTGCGGTTTGTAGTCCTGGCCCTGTGTTACGCTTGCAATGAGCTCTCTAGCAGGGTGCCTTGGTCTAGCCTAACCCACCGAGCTACGAACAGCCTGATGATTAGTCAAAAACGTTGTGCCAGAGCAGAGGAGATGCCACAGCATGTAGTTTAAGGTTCGGAAATAAGAGCGGGAAATGTGTTGTATTGGCGTAATTATTCCTGGGAGCATATTATGTTTTAAAGATATGGTAAAAGCTCCGTTTTTGCTGTGAAGTTTGATCCCTACTGGTGCTGAAGTGCTGTCATGTTTGAACGTGGCAAACCGCCTGTCTTAATTCAACAGGTGATCAGAATAGGAATAGATCATGTGAACCACGATCGAATTTCCAATTAAGAGAAAAAAACGGTAGCCGCTTTTCAGATGTAAATGAAACTGCATTTGCATTGTACCTGAATTTGCATTTATAGTGTTCCCTAGTGAAGTTAGGCTTATTTATGCTTAGTTCTTAATGGTGGAAGCCCAACAATTCTAAGTGAATTATCGCCTTTAGCATGATAAAAAAACTAGAATAGAATAGACCTAGTTTTCTGGTCTAGAGAAAGTCAACCGAACTGAAACCTTCAGACAGCTTTGGGTTACAGAGTGGGGCCCGGGCAAGAGAGTAAGTGGACTCGTATCAGATGTGCACCCGACCAGGACCACAGCGAATGCAATATTAAAAGTGAGATTGATGAGAACAGTTTAATTTAAACAACCCTGATATATAGAATATAAACAGCTGCAATGATTAATTCATTCCGAAAAGTGACACATCTCTCCGTGTGCGCTGAATTTGGAAGAGTGCAGGGAATAAATTTAGTCAGTTTCCATTAATAATGGCATTACTCTCACGGCGCCTTTACTGCCAAAATGGAGCCGAGCCACCAGGACGCTGAATTTATCCCTCATATTAGTCCGCACGGCCTTACTGGTGGTAATAAGGTAAGTAAATTACATTAGCGTTCTTCAGCAATGTCCAGACGAAAACAAGTCTTCTGTGTAGTCAATGGTAGCCTATGGTGAGATTTAGTAGAATATACGAATGATCCTGAATACCAATCCTGAATATTAAGCAGAGTCGGAGTTCGCACATTTTTCTTTTTGAGGTGTGTAAAATTTTGATGGGTTCTCATTTCTCAGTACGCACGACGCATCTGGCGGGTCCGGTGTGCATTTCCTGCAGTGCTAATCAACACACCCAAACCTCCGTGACCCAGTATTGATTTGACTTTTTACGTCCTTGACCACCTCCCACCCCTGTGCTTCCAGCATTATGAACACAGTGAAACAGAGCCACGTGTCTCAATCACGGCTTATAGGTTTCCTTCAGAAAGCCAAAATCATTGCACGCTTGAGTACCTAGTAATTTGACGACTGAGTTCTGTGATCTTTCTGAAGTCTGTGATAGCGCTAATAGGCACAAATGCCCTCTCGCTGCATTTCTGTTCCTTTTTTGATTTCTCCTGGGCCATTTTATCTGTCTGCCTGGGGATTGTTACCAGTCTGGGATGAAGTAAATGTAAATGCGCCGATGGTTAAGGCGGCCGCCACAGGTTGGGTGTCTGCTCACCGGGCTGGAATGCTGCTTCTTTGATTCAGTCATGTTTCTGCTGTATAACATGCTATGAAGATGTTCCTTACAGCCCACAGAGGTGGCAGTCATCCGTGCCGCACGTCTCCCTTCCAACATTCAGTCTGCGCAGTATTTTAACCTCAGAATTCCATGTGGTTCCGAGTCGGACATGGGAAGTCTCTGCATGAATTTGCAGTCTTGAGTGTGTGGCTGAACAAAGTGACGATGATTAAGAGTGACTGGAGGGTTTTCTGAAATGGTAGATAATCAAGACAAAATCCAGAAAAGAATGACCTTCTTGAAAGAAATCACACCCAAGTATAATTATAACTGTTGAAGTGATGGAACACAGTTACCTCTCTCACTATGATTGCTTATTTATGTATTTGACCTACAGAACATGCATGACATTGTTTTCACCTCCAAGTACTTGATTAGCTGTTATTCCTGTCCATGTCAAAGATCATCCTTGTAAAATTTACATGCATGTAATTTATTTATTTTTTGGGCAAACAGAAAGACGAGTCACAGAATAATCAGAGAATAAACAGAGAATACCAATAGTGCAAAAATGACCAGGCATCTGAAATGGAGCTGAAGAAACCAACAGGGCACTGTAATTGATATGGAAACCAGTGGCAGTTTTAAATAAGAAAAAAAAGCCTTTCCCTACATGAAATGAGGTCTTGGTGTTGATTTGCCTGCCAATTACCGGCGGCTCTGGTCAGCTGCTGTGATTGGCTTGGACCGAGAGTGTTTTCTTTTACAGTAATTAGGCATTGTTCAGTAAACAGCACATAGAGTTCGCATTAGTCATACAGGCAAATTCTGAGCTCCTGCTCTCGATGAGGCTCAGACTGCTCTTTGTGTTTGATTTAATTTGGCTGACATTAGGATCGGATGAAGTTTTAATTAATGCTGCCTTATTTCTATCTCATGATTAAAAGCCTTGCTGGTTGCATCTGACAGCAGGAAACTTTGCCTTCTGCCGCGGGAGTGCATAATCTGCGACAGAGTGTGTGTTCATGGACCATTGTCCCACAGGGGAAATACAACTGAAATACGCTGTGAACATAAAGTTTGTGCTGATTACCAGGTTGTGCATCCCGAGATGACTGACAAGCAATAATGCAACCATAACAACATAAAGAAGCAGCGCAATTCTGCTACAAATGCGTAAATAACTATGACCATGACTATGACCCGTCTAAATAAATATTGACCTGTCTAAATAAGTGAGGCGGTTTGTACTATTTGTACTAGGTGACGTACTCCAGCTGCCACCATGATGAGCACATTCTGTCGTCTCATTAGTTTAGCCATGTGGTAACATAAGAAGATGAATGAATACAATGAAGCAGGTGTACACAGGAATTCATTTATTTGAGAACAGGAGCGATGTGTTCCTTAGACCATAACTCTCCCTCAGGTTTCCATAGCATCTTCTTCCCTTTCTTCACCTGTTTTTTTTTTTCTGTAGCTGGAGGTGGGCCATGGTGAATTTAGACTTCGTATTCATTTCTCAAGCAGTCCAGGGGAGGATAACTCCATTGAATAACATGGTAATTACATGGTACTAAGGCCTTGCTGAATTCAGGTCGTTCCTCAGCTAGTGTAGGTAATTCTTTCACAAACTATGTGTGTATATGTTTGTGAGTGTGTGTATGAGTGTGTGTGTGTGTAGGTGTGTTTGCATGGCAAGGATATTGCAGAGGTTTTAGTATGGGGAAGAGCTATGAAGAAATTACCTTTCATTTCTCTGGAGCTGAGAGGCTGTCTGTTTCTGAGGCTGAAAGCGGTCACACTGTAGCCGCCTCTCACTGTACACCAGCGCTAAAATGTTTATTACATTAGGGCTTAGGGGAATGAAGACTAGATTTAAAGAATGATTGAATTTTAACCAAAGAATCTCATCTCCTTTTAGCTATTGATTTTGACTGGGAGTACTGAGAGTTTGAGGTGAGCCACTAGGTAGATCAGAATAAACTGCACTAACGGGTAGATCTGATTAATCTCCACTAACTGGCAGATCCAAATAATCCCCATTAACTTGTAGATCCAAATGATCACCAATAGATCAGAATACTCATCACTTAATCAAATGTTGTGAAGTTGTCTAATATATGTGTGCATCTGTGCATCAGAGCATTAAAAACATTGTCTATGTTTTTGTGCTTCAGTGTAAACTTTTTTTTTAATCTTGTGATAACGTCAACTTTGCACAAGGTCCTTGCAAGCACCATCGATTTAATTCAAACACAGATGTCTAGCTGGATGAAAACAGCTTAGTGAATGGGTCTAAGACTTCTTTTCTGAGGGATTAAGGAAAACAGTAGACATATATGATGGAAAATATCAATACTCAGTAGGAGAGAAATAGCGTTAGGCTGGTGCCTTTGCCTTCACTGAGCTGGTTTATTGCCGTCTGTGGAATTTACGATGAGTCTCCCAGTGGACCGGTGGAACTGGCAGTGTCTTTTGATTTGTTGTCTGTTTCTAAGGTTACATCTCACTGGCTCTAAAGCGGCAGTTAGGTCACTACAGGAAAGAATAAATGCATCATTCAGACCTTACCCCAACTGTCTGTTAAAATGGCACTTAGGAAACCAACCAGGACCCTTGGATGCTGAACATTATTGTTATGCATGCGTGAAAGGAAGCTTCCTATTACTGTGTGAGCCCGATACCCTGAGTGATGGCTGGATTGAATCTCCAGGATGGGTTCGTGTTTTTCATGTGAGAGAAATCATTACAGTTTTGGTCTTGGTTGTGATTGATTGAGAGAACATGGGTGGTCCAGCATTAGCAGATACGGTACATTAGAAAACAATATGTTTGACAAAAAACATGGAAAAAGAAATTGATTCTGGAGTTAGAGCAGCATGTGTGTATGTGTGTGTGGTGTATGGCTTATTCGGTATGTAGTGGAGGTATACCTAAAAGCTGCTATTTTCTCTTGCTGAACGAACAGGGGCTGGGAAGCGTTTAAATTCCTTTTGTGCTTGTGGACAGCGAATCTTGACACAGACATGAGAAGAAGAAATTGCAGTGAGGGGCTCAAATCATCCCTGTTCCTCTGCCCTTGATGTTGATTGGAAACGCCAAAGGACAGCACTCAAAGTCATCAAACTGAATGCATGAGAATTTCTGATTTTAGAGATGGCTGGCCCATCACGAGCATCATGAAAGGAAACCATTACAACCTCCACCATTTGTACTCTGGGGTGTTCAGAATGCCGGCCTCACACTGTTCGTGGGATCACCTGACCTCAACGTGTATATTTTAATTTGCAGTTTTGTTTTTAACAACTCTAATAATACTCTGATATCTAATAACTTTGCTATTAACGTGGTTGGTCATGGCTGACGCATTATATATAAAAGATTTATTCTGACAGACATGATGAATATTACAATCATTCACATTAGGTTCACATTTAGAGGAACGTCAAGAAGCTGTATAGAGCTTAACAACTAGGCAGCAGCTTTGCCACGTAAGACTAGAAAAGGACCGAATGCACAATACTACCATAAAATATAAGAAGAAGTGGGTTTGTAACAGACTAAGACAGTAATAAATACAAATAAAAAATCTGAACATTCATGCAATAAAAAAAAAAAAAGCTTTTAGAAACCTCTTGGTTGCACAGAATGAAGCACTGTGAGGTAAGGCATGGTAATCTGAGTGGGGAACGAAACACTGGCGCCGTCCAGCTCGTGCTAATGTCAGCTCATCAGCCAGGCAGTGCTGGGTCATTGTTCCGTTCTGATTGTGCAGCTTCCTTCGCAAATGGTAAAGGCAGTGGTCTCAGTTCATCACACTGTCATGTAAATGCAAAGCTATGTGTAGTCTACTTTGGAAAACAAAACAAACAAGAAAACAACAACAACAAACAAACAAACAAAAAAAAAAACAGTACCTCATCACATTCTGCCCGTTGCCGCCCTTTGCTCTCCTCTACTGCATGTTTACGAGTCGTCCTCCGTTTTGATGACGTGGTACAGCGTGACATTGAAAATGACCTGGTGACCGTTGTTCCAGGCGTACAACGCCCGCTCTCTGGCGTTGTAGTCGAGCATGGAGATGTGAAAGTACTGGTTGTGGAAGGGAATGTCTGTGTACTCATAGGTGGATGTCTTGGTGTTGTAGGAGTAGTAGACCTTGGCTCCAGTCAGGTGGGAGTTGGTGATGTAGAGCGTGCCGCAGATCATGAAGGACTCGCCGGCGTTGCGTTTGGAGTACTCCGTGTTCCACGTGTGCAACACCTCCAGGGTCTGGGGCTCCAGTTGGCTGATCACGATGTTTCCTGCGTTTTGATTGGTGGCGTAGACGGCCCAGAGGCCCAGCTCATCGGCCATCAGGTCGATGTCGGAGAAGCCGCCCCAGGTGTAGGGGTAGACGTTGTGGAAGCCGGCATACTCAAGTGCCCTCTGGGCCAGCACCCGGCCCGTCTCGAAGCTGTACTTCACGATAATGTTGCTCTGCTCTTTGTTGTAATACAGTGAGCCGTTGTACACCACATGGTTGGTTCCTGCCCACTTAAAGGGCAGGTAATAGGTTCGCGACTCCAAGCCAGAGACAAAGTCCGCAATGGACTTATATTCACGCACCACCTTGCTGTTGGTGTAGGTGTCCATGTACCACACCTGTAGTAAAGACATAGAAATCTTTAGGGTGCTCCTAAGACTGAATGGCACCTGTCTCAAAGGGAAATTTGTTTAATATAGAAGATATTATATAGAAGCACATACTTTAATTGTTAACTGTGATTAATTGTTTACATTTAGGCAAATAATACTGTAATTTTTTAAGGATAAGCTGAAGCTATGTATTAAAACTCCAGGTGACCCCATTCACAGTGATACAGTATTGGGTTTTCCTCCCAAGACTATATATTTCTTCCACAAATTGATTATTGTAGTTCTATAGCACTCACTCTATTGTTTCTTGGAGATGCCATTGGATCAGTCATCCATGCGCCAAACCGGGTCCCTGATGTCTTTACAGTCACGGGTCCTGTGATTTTCATTAATTTCCCACACGCTGGTAATAATGAAACACACTGATAAGATGTAGGACAGTTTTTTCCCCTCTCCTTCTAACTAGATTCTTGAAGCCAATTTCATGGCTGCCCTGATGATGTGTGTGGCTGTGTTCTGAATGTTAAAACAGTATCACCACCGAAATATGAAACAGCTTAACACGTCTGCCTCCCAGACTAGGACACAATTAGCACAGCTATCAATAATGGATTCAGACATCTGTTAGAATTGCTTTAAGCAGCTATTTAAGGCTGTTTTTTGGTAAATCTGTTTCAGACTCAAAGGTGGCATTTAAAGGTATTTAACAGCATGTCTCATTTGAAAATATTCAATTACATTGTTTGAATTTTGCTTATATACCACTTAAAGGTGAAGTTCACTACTTATATACACAAATATGACCAAAGGTACATATATAGGTCCATAGATGTAATTCACTTTGCAAAAATTTCGGGTAATTTCTACCCTGGTAAATCTGCCTCAGTTAACTGGCCAACTGTAAGTGCTGTTATTGTGAAATGCAACACCAGCTCAGCTATGAAGTGGGAGACCATGTGAAGCTCACACAGCCTGTTCTCTGTTTCATCACTCACTACACAGTTCCACACTGCCTCTGAAAAGCAACATCAGCACAAGAACTGTGTGTCAGGAGATTTATAAAATAGGGTCCCATGTCCGAGCAGCCGCACACCAGTCTAATATCACAACGTGCGACGTGAGGTGTCAGCTGAAGTGCCTCCGTACATCGGCACTGGACTCCAGGGTGGGTGAGACGTGTTCTCTAGAGTGATGAATCACTTCACTATCTGAGTGTCTGATGGATGAATCTGGGTGTGGCAGAATGCTCACACGAAAGTCTGGTGGAGCAGGAACAGTGGTGGGTGGGGGGCAGTTGTTCAAGTTTTAGGCTAGGCCAGTTTGGTACACTTTTGTGAGTGTTTGTGATGTCACAAATACTCACAGACACAGTCAATAACCTTGTGTATAGCCATCCCACAACAATGAAGTCTGTTGCCACCACACATAGGGGGCCAACTCCATATTGATATCCATAGTTCCAGAAAGGAATGAACAACAAGATCAAATAGGTGTAATGGTCAGGTGTCTACATACCTTTGGCCATACAGTGTATACCACAGAATGTATATAAAGTGTGTTGGGAAATATTCAGTATATATAAAATGTGTTGGGGGAAAACTGAAATCTAAATGACAAATGATAATTTTTTTTAAACCAACTCCGTCTATATGGAACTTTAGTGGAATTAGAGCTTTTGGTGATGGGTTTTATCCCCATGATGACAGTAATGTGAGTGATAATGGAGGTGGATAGGTAGTGATGATGATGAAGATGATGATGGCAAAATGGTCATAAAAGAAATGTTGCTGGCGGTAATTGACTGTGACATTGACTAAGGACATGGAAATACTAAAATGATCACGATTTTGTTCATATCTCCGACAGTCCTCCATATAGTGTCAGCAGTTCTGATGGACATATCAATGATGAGAATGTCAAATACTTGTGGTACCATTAGCTGTAGCAGCGGTTTTAATAGATTGCAGTAGAGCTGTGTCAGTACTAATATCTTTCCTTCATTATGGACACCAGGGAAGCATTTGCATTTATTACTAATCAGCTATTTGCTTGCTGCCCCTCTGTATTTCCTATTATTTTTAGCTATTGCCTGTGTAACTTATGTAGTCTTTACATAGTAATAAATCTTGTTTCATTGGTGATTTATATAGGTTTATTACTCATATTGATAATTGCTCATGTTGATAAGGACATGGTGATATGACAGTATAGTGGACTTTGGACAAAAATACTGATTATTGTAACCCTATGGTTTTCTCATAATGATGGTTGAACTAATGATTGTAAAGGCTCTGGGTTTATTGATAATGGTAGTAGTAATGATTGTAGCAGTTCTAGGTTTATTGATAATGGTAGTAGTAATGATTGTAACAGCTCTAGGTTTATTGATGATGGTACTTGATTGTAGCAGCTCTAGGTTTATTGATAATGATAGTAGTAATGATTGTAGCAGCTCTAGGTTTATTGATGATGTTTGAAGCAATGATTGTAGCACGTCTAGGTTTACTGATGATGGTAGTAGTAATGATCGTAGCAGCTCTAGGTTTATTGATGGTGGTAGTAATGATCGTAGCAGCTCTAGGTTTATTGATGGTGGTAGTAATGATTGTAGCAGCTCTAGGTTTATTGATGGTGGTAGTAGTGGTACAGGCTGTGAGGGCACTGACTGAGTTTGTTCATGCAGTTGCGGAGACGGCTGTCGAGGCTGATGACTCTCTGGTAGAGCTGCTCGTAATCGTAGGCACCCAGCTCCTCCTGGATCCCTGTGAGCACGGACGACAGATTCCGGATCTCCTCTTTGAACTGGGAGATTAGCTTAGCGTCTGTTTTGTACTGCTCCAACACAGGGATCAGGGGCTGCAGCTCATCCATTCTGTCCTTCAGTTCCTGATCACACACAGACAAGACACGTGTGCCCATGCACATGCAGACAGAGCACCTGGATCAGGCCGGCTTTTACTGGTCGGACAAGCCTCTGAGATGAAAAGCTGTTTCATCATGGGCATAAGTGGTGAGAGTTGGTAAGAGAAGGTGCACACGCACAGCCTTTGTCCTCGGTGCTTGGCTGGGGTGATAGCCCAAAGAAACAAAGAACTAAGCCCACACAGCAGTCTCTCTGCACCATTCATTTATTACAACGGCGTTTGACCAGAAGAAGATCCATATAAAATTGAAAAGCTGTCACATAGTAAATAAATGCTACATTTTGAGTAGTGTGCAGTCTTTGTTCTGTGCAGTCTTTGTTGCTGCATTAATGATGAATGTCCCAGGATTGTAACGCATTTCAGTGACGTTAAGATGCAGCAGCTTAACAGATGTGCTCAAAGTGTCTGTCTGTCTGTCTACATAACCGGAAAGGGACGCTTTTATGGATTTACGTGTCGAAGTGATTGTGAACATTTGATTTATAAACATTCAGACATATTCTTGCTGAATTCACAAAAAATTTATATAAATATACATAACATTTTTTCTAACCATTTCTAACAGCAAAAAACACCTTTAGATAATTTTTTCAAGAGAGCATTTACCTTGAAGTTCCTAGCCATGAGGGTTTTGCGGTCTTCCTCGATCTGTCTGAACTTGCTCCTGAGTCCCTTCATCTGATTCTCCATCTTCATGACATACTGGAAGTCCCTCTGCGTGCGCAGGTTCAGCACCTCGATGGACTGCGACATGTTTTGCACCTGCGCCACGGAAACGGCACGTCACCGAGCAGAACCGCTGCTTCTCGCAAATCATGCACAGGCCGGTTATGTTCCAACTCACACATTTATCACTGGAATACGGATGCCTTAAGGAGCTGAATCAGGAGACCTAGTGCAGGGCAACATACAAAAGAGCAAAGTGCGTGAGCCCGAGGACCACTGCTCTATACGGCTCAGGGGCTCCTCCTCTACTGGCTACAGCTCGGCAGGCCAAGCCAGGGGCTCAAAGTGCCGATCTGGAGGCTCCCCAACATCAGCCTACACCGTTTCCTCTTCCCCAGCTGAGGATACGAACGGGGTGTGTAGAACCAGGAAGAGCTGCGCCGTGTTATGGAGGTCCAGGACGCGAGACCTCCGCTGCGAGCTCTCCTCCGTTTGAAAAAAGTGATGCCATCACTTTGGTTACTCTTGAGCTGCCACTGGTTCTTTATCAGGCTTGTCTTGCAGTAATGAATCTTTGAAAGGTTGGATGACAAACAGCCTTTGGCCACTGAGGTTAACTTTAGATCTGAGGTGTTTTCTTCTCATCTATCAGTCAGGACCAGTCTTGTAGACAGGAGCAGGGGAAATGCATAAATCATAAACAACTTCATCCTCTGTGGGTTTGGAGGCAGTAAAGCATATAGAGATGGTAATAAATCTACATGTTAATGTTGGCAGCTAATGCTGTCCAATGGGATGGACTATATGTCATTAATCATTAATACTGGCATTAAGTACCCCGCAGAGACTGGACCATGTGCTGTAGTTGAGGAACACACATTGTGCGTATGTGTGAGTGTATCTGTGTGAGTGTGTGTTAGTGCTACAAAAAGAGAAAAACAACAAGACACAATGGGTTGGAAAGAACAGCTTCAGTGTTTGTGTCTGTGCAGTGTCCTGTGTTTTAGCTACAGTGGTTTGTGTCTGTGCAGTGTCCTGTGTTTTAGCTACAGTGGTTTCATAAAATGTGTCTGTCCCTAAGGCATAAATGCATTAGTCATTCATTCATACAACACTCTATTCAGAACATCAGAGGGTGTGTGTAAGAGAAAGAGTAAGAGGCTGTAAGTGAGTGTGGTCATGAGTAAGAGAAAAAGAGGAAGTGTGTGTCAGTGTGTGTGTTTGAGCAAGAGGAGGTGTGTGTGTGTGTGTGTGACAGAGAGAGGGGCGAGTGTACGAATGTGCGTGTGTATGAGACAGAAACTGTTTTTGCGTGTGTGTATCCAAGGCCTTTCTGGAACCTTCTCCAGTAGCTGTCGCAGCTGTTTGCTCTTGGCGTCTCTCGAGCAGAGGTTCTGCTCAGGTGCCACCACAGTGCAGATACATCGGCCGTCTGCATCCTGTGCCGAGCTGTACACCTGCCAGCCCTCCTTTGGTCCGATCGTCTGCACACACACACAAACATCTCACATGGGACTTCCTCAACACACACACACACAGTTGCATTACTACCTTTGTGAGAACTTTATCTGAATATTGTACTACTGTAGGTAAATAAATGTATGCTTATTTCCAATCCCAACATCAACCTTCAGTTATCAAAACGAATCATTTTCCCTAGAAGTGAAAAAAAATGAATGGTCTTTTGGGGACAGTCTTTTTGGTGTCCACAAGGGACTAATCGCATGTCCACACTCACACAACAAGTGTTGCTTCCTAGACACACAGAGAGGTAATCACAATTATTCTGGTGTATGGTGAAGCGTTTAGAGAGAAATTATGTGATACGCTGGCTGCATGTGGATGGAATGTCATAAAGAGTCTCTCTCTGTCTCTCTCCATGCCATCTTCAGGCCTACCACATGGTAACAGATGCCCCCCCCCAATCTAACAGCCTGACACAAACACAGCTGCCGTCTCCCCCGGCGACAGCAGCGGTTGTTGGGGTGAGGATGGATGCGGTTGCAGTGGAGAGCACACCCTCCCCCGCTCGCGTGGCACTGCCTTCCAGGAGCTCTAATCTAAGTGGAAATGTGTTTTAGTTGGGAGTGTGAGGACAGCTCAGGGGCTTCCAGCAGATCAGACGGGGGGGGGGGACGACATGTCAGACAGCATGGCACACGTCCTCGCTGCTCCTCCTCCTACCCCCACGGCTGGATCTGATCCCCCCTCTCCTGGCTTTGATGTATAATTTGTACAGTTGAGGTGGAGTTGAGATGCGAGGCACATCGAGGTGAGGAACAAAAGCAAACAGGGTTTGAAAAACGGCTGTTTGATTCAACAGTCCCAGCAGAAATGTGTGGAGAAAAAGTGAGAGAGGAAGAGAGAGGAAGAGACAGAAAGCAGTGTAGTAGTTGTAGTAGTAGGAAAGAGAGAGAGAGTCTGAGACTAGGGCCTCTGAGTGTACCGGATGGGACAAACAGTCGTGCAGCTCATCATCTCTCCATCTTTACTGTCTGCTCCATCGGCACACACAAACACACACACACACACACACAATATACTGCTGTCAGTCATGTTTGGGCTTATTCAGTGTTATTTTAGCTTATTCTGTTCCTGTTCTTCTTCATCTCTCTATTCAGGTCTCTTTTCTTCCCTTGTTTCTTCTCTTCTATTCCCCTCTCTCATCTCTCCCTGTTTCATATAGGAGAGCACACACGCCACATATTCATCATCATAAATATATCTATGGCACAATGGGACATACATTCTGCAGATTTGCTATTGCACACTAGTAAGTCAATTTGATATTTCACTTCATCACTGTGCGCCTGTGTGCAGTATGTGATTACAAAAAGCCATATGCTGTGTGAAGACAGGGAGAGAATCATTTGAAAACAGAACCGAATTAGGTCCAACCCTCTGTAGGAAAGTAATGACTGCTCTCTGCATTCAAACACCAGGTCTAATTCACTACATCTGGCCAGAGAAAATGACCCTCTTGACTGGCCACGGTAATTCATCAAACCATTTCATCCAAACACGAAGAGCTGCTTGCTAAATGAGTTAACGTGTTGATTCTGAGCCTGGACAACATGAAGCTGGAACTGCACTGAGACAGGCGCTTAAGCCAACCGCAGCATGCTGGGACAAACGGTAGACTTATGATGGCAAGACATGGATGCAATCCCACAGGGAAGGCTAAACGTGAAATGTGCATGTGTGTGTGTGTGTGTGTAATGTATATCCATATGCAAGCATTAATAAATGTTGAATGTTGAACTGAATTTTCTTGAGACAGATTCTTTATCTGCAGCTTTATTTTGGTGTGCTTTGTCATGCTGGTCATCAATCTTTCATAAAACAAAAGCCATTATAAAGACAGAAGACCTGGCGTTTTCATTACTTATCATAAAAGGAAAATGTGTGTGCAGGTTTTCTTTCTTTCACTTTCCTGCTCTATTTCCCTCTTTCTCTTTCCCTTTCTCTCTTTTTCACTGTTTCCCTGTCTCCCCATCTCATTCACTCTCTCTTTCCCTTTCTCTGTTTCTTTCCCTCTTTTTCTGTTTCTCTATTTCTCTTTTCTCTCCATCCCTCTGTCCCTCTCCCTCTCTCTTTCCCTCTCTCTCCCCCTCCCCCCTATCTCTCTCCATCTATTTCTCTCTCTTTCTCTTTCTTGTGCATCCCCTTTTACTGTGTAGTACAGCTTGTAATGCATTATCTGGCCAAACAAGCCCATGTAGAACAAGTGTTTGCTATCAGCCCTGCAAACTGATGAGACTGGGATCAAATGCCCTGTTCTGCCTCTACCTGTTCAGCACCACAAACCTAATTCCCACCACTGCTGCAGGATCCAGTTTTAATTAGAGGCAGAGCTGCACTGTTACTGCCAATACAAATAACCAAAATGCTCATTTCAGCTGACAGGTCATGAAGGATGTCACTTTGCCAATCTATTATAGAGGACATTCGGTGACAGATTCAAAACTTAGAAAACAGGCAGCATTCACAAACACTCCACCCACACACCCACACACCCACACACACACACATCTTACTTGTCTTGTTTCCACTTTTCGAATGCCCCTAGACTTTGACATCTATGAATTTTCTTAATCAAATTGTGACTGCCTAAACCTATCCAGACAGTGACACCTTTGTCCATGACACATCCCATTAAAGCTGACTGAGTAGCCTGAATAAACACTCCCTTATATTTATCAAGTGTCTCTAGGCGAGGGCATTTATCCTAGATTAGTGACCATGTATAATTGTCCAATTATGTTCATAAAAATACAAAACCAATCCTAGATTCTCTTCCATGAATCCGATCCTAGATGCTCAGTGTTCCATAAAACCAATCAGAGATCCTCACTCTTTCATAAACCTCAATCCTAGATCCTCAGTCTTTCATAAAATAAATCCTAGATCCTGACTTCAATAAAACCAATCCTAGATCCTCTCTTCCATAAACCAATCCTAGATCCTCCTTCTTTCATAAAACTAATCCTAGATCCTCACTCTTGCTTTGATGAGCTTTGTTAGTGTGGCCTTGTGAATGTATCACTCTAAATTTAGTGTTTTGACCTTTGGACTGTAACCTTAATAACAGTGAGGGCAGTTGGGCTGGCATGTGTATGTGTGTGTGTGGGTGGGGGGAGTTGAAGGAGAGAGAGACAGAGTGATCCACAATGACAAGACAAGACAACTGCAAAAACTGTTCCTTTGCAGCTCTTGGAGCTACTGGAAGGTAGACACTGACATCAAAGCTGCTCGAGGCATTGTTTTCTAGTAAAGGGGCAGGTGTTAAAAAAAACAATTCTCCACCAGGACTGAGACTGTCCCCGCATCAGTGGGTCATTCCCTTGATATGGTTAGATGATCCAGGAACAGAATGTAAGCCACTTGGGGAATCTTGCTCTGTAAATTATCCTTGTGTGCAAAACACCTTCTTCAGTAATTTCAAATGAAGTAAACCATGTCCTTTTGCATGTACTGTAGCTGGTAATTGTGAAAGCACATATTCCAGTGATTCATGCTGATTATCTCAAATAGCCGTTATCATTATTTCATTAGCAAGGGCAACATAATCAGAAACCAAATCTGTTAACCTTAAGCCATTAATCGTCACACGTAAACACATCAAAGCATAGGTTTAATTATTATAACGCTATATGTGCCTTATTAAGAGATGCTTCTGTCTGTTTATTGATTAATTGACTGGCTAAGGATTATAGATGCCATTTTGTATTTTAAATTAGATTAATATTTTACTAAATGCAAAATGTCGGCTGAAAGATTACCTTTCTGTGAAGACATCGTTAGGCTACTCAACCTATTGAGTGTGCATACAAAATGAAGTGCAAGACTTTTTGCGTGGTGCCTGAACGCCCCCTGTCCTTGAGAAACACTTCAGCACCTCCGTAGAGTGGACAGCTCCTCAGCTCCCCCCCACACACACACACAACGCACACATTTTAGCAACCATTGCAAGTATATTTGGCGTTACATTAGTCTACAGTACAGCGACTGATTTACCACTTGTTACGCTGCTAGAATTTTAGTACGGGAGGCCTGTTGTAGTGAGAACGTTTTTTTTCTGTCTACTGAGAAGATATAGCGCATATGTTCTGTAACTGTCCGTTTTGAAATATGGGAGTCCAGACAGGATTGAATTAGCCTACCTTCTTGTCACAGCGCTATAGCCTATGAAACAATCGCATCAAACCCAGCCAATGTCAGAATTTTCACACAAACACAACATATAACACATTAAATCGGGTAAAGCGGTAATAACTGATCGAATGGAATACCTACTGCGTCACGCGCATTTCCCCCAGAAAGAATAGCTTTTATGATTTGGCAAGGAAATTGCAGAGCGAATTTTTAAACTGCAAGTGTCAGCATCTACTGAGTGCGAACTTAAAAAGGGTGAAGGTATAGCGCCATTGCATTAAGGATTTTTTTTTCTTCTGGCAAAACCTTGCAAAGACCAACCTATAGGCTCAGATATCTCTGAATGTAACAGGCGACATCGTCACACGTGTTTGAACATATCTAGACATAACTGTAACGTTTGTTGTAACCTGGACAAAGTTTGAAAATTATAGCGACACGTTTTCATGAATCGCATATTAATGCACGTAACATATTTCAAAATCATTTTGTTTATTATTTCTTGATTTAGACCATAGAAGCACACAAACTTCAAGAAACGTGTGAAAACACGAAGCGGCGGGTGAACCTCATAGACCTTAAACACAGACACGATTCCCGCAGTTTTAAAATGATCAGCTACTTACTTACCACATATTTGTTTCATTGGGTTATTACAGAAAGCACAAATATTCAAGACTACGCTTTACAGCGTTAAGATTTGATGGCTCACCATTGAAGGATATAATCCGAAGACGACGAGTGAAAAGAGTGGACACAGGATGCCGAAAAGAGACCGCATTCTGTCGGGAGACAATTGTACTTTTCAGGCGTATTCTCACGCGGTCCTGACTACACGGACCGGCAGCGTCGCCGCTGGAAGATGCCCGCCGATCAGAGTGGCAAAACAGAACAGGGCGGATAAATCCACATTCATTACCCCGCTGTGTGCCGCGTGGCTCCTGCGTGTAACCAATACTGATCGCGCCGTTGGACAGCGCAGCGGTGGAGAAAAGTTAGGACCACACGTTTCGGCGCTATACAAGTGATTGCAGGAGAGTTCCCGAGGCCAGGGAGCAGTATACCACTGACGCGCGTCAAACCCACGCCGTAAATCGAAACCTGCACAACGGATATGACATCATTTGGTGGTTCACATCAGTTCACTTGAACCAAATGTTCTTAATGATCAAATGATTATTTATTCCACAGGAGCCCATCCCACTTGCGTTTCTCCGCGCCAACAAACTTGTTTTTTCTTCTTGGGTCTGTCATGTCAGCTCCTGGACTACAGCCAACAGCAAGTGGCGCGAACATGCAGTGAAATGCTACGCGAATCGGACATTTCCAATGATTAGCGACGGATAAAAGTACATATATACAAAAGTACTCAACGAATATTATTCGCTCTCTTAAGCACAGTATAAGAACATTACTCCATACTTTATAAGCAACTGGTCCGGATATTTTATAGCTCGTCGTGATTCCACACTTCACAAGTAAGCACTATTTCTAGTCTTGCCCGCTAGGTTAGTTAAAGTGGCGAAGACTGACATATTCAGATTGGGAAGTGATCAGGCTTTATTACCTTAGAAAACACCTTAGCCTGTAGTTTTGGTACAGTAGTCAATTACGGCCCTTCAGCTGACGAAAAAACTTGATAATTAGCTTATGAGCTAAACTGTATTAGAGGTAAACGTGCTGTGGACCAGCTAAGGTATTGATTGTCCTCTTTGTCTGTTATCCGAAATTCTCTGTAATTGATTGCATGCAACCAGTGATAATGCCCCCTATTCATGGCCAATTAATTCATGGGAGATTGCAGTGTGCTCCATACAGTGAGATTTCCTCTCAGCATGGCCCTGCAGGATATGTGTTATGTGTCTCCTTTTGGACCTGAGTAAGGCAGATGAGGAGGGTCTCACAAGTTTGCACCTACAGGAGCAAGAAGCTGAGATGGGTGTGGTCTGTGTTAGAGACCTCTCCCATCTGGGTGTTACTCCCTTCTTCAAGAGGTGTAAAACATTCTCTAGTGTTGGACAGGATGACTGGTGGGTCCTCCCTTAGGAGTGTGTGTGTGTGTGTGTGTGTGTGTTGTGTTCGCGTGTGTGTGTGTGTTGGCCGTCAGTGGTTGCGGCACCGTGAGCATGATTAGCCACATCAGGTTTGTTTACAGCAGCAGGATGAGAGCAGAACAGCAGTGAGGCCAGCGGGTGGGAGAGAGGGACAGAACCAGCCGGATATAAGTGTGTGTGTGTGTGTGTGTGTGTGCGCTCTGAGGTTAAACATCATGTCTGACAGATTGCTTTACACAGCTGAACGTTTGGCAGCAAGTACACCCTGGAGGCAACACTCTGCTGAAGATCCTGTTCAACTGATCCTCAGTGTTTAGAACTTTCTGGAAGGTGCATTTGAAGGACATCACCATATAAGGGAACTCAAACGAGGGCAGTATTGAATGTCACAAGAACATAACTAAAAGGAGGGCATTTGAAGGGTTATACTGTTGAATTGAGTAACACTATGGACTGGAGACAGATGCTCAAGGTTGCAAAAAGGATAGTTTTATTACAAATGGGATATTCAAAATACAAAGTAAAAAAACAGTAAAAAAATAGGTAAAAGCCATAGTGAACATATGCAACAATCAACAATCTCAAAGGACAAGTGCAAATATACAGGTGTAAACAGGAAGGAGGAAATAAGACCAAGGTGAAAGGGGCTAGTAATCAGGGGAGGCAGATCCAACGAGATTAGTGGAAATAGTAGGAGTGACAGAGGTTGGGAGGTCAGGGGGTGTGGCAATGTGTACTTTTTTTTTCTTCGAGCAAACTGCATTGCTTCAGGCTCTCGTGAATCGTTCACACTTCCACAGTTCATTTGTAGCATTGCAGTGTATTGGGTGTGTAATCTCATGTTTACTCTGTTGTAATTCTACACTGACAACTCTTCACACCAGAACTAAACAGTCTGTAGCCAGTATGTTTGAAGAACTTTCATGAAATGTTCCCAATTTGGACCATATCTGCTTCTGTGTTTTTACACAAGATGAGTTGTATGAGTTCTCTAATGCACTCTTGGTTAATTACACAGCTTGCAGCATAATTAAAATGTACGTGGAATTGGTACAGGACTCAACCAGTAAAAACATTATATAATGTGTGTGTTTAGGTGTGTGTGTATGTGTGAGGTCTATTTGCATCTCTATTAGTACCTTCATTCCTTTATTCCTGTGATGACATATTTTGTTCATGTATATATTTTATATATATTTTACACAAGCCTCACATCTCTATATCACAATTGCCCTACCCCAGTGGCCATGTTACTATGACTACCCTGTCTTGTGTTTGTGGTTTGACTGACTTCCTGGTTTTGCCACCATGTGTTTTGTCTTCTTCGTCTGAGCCACGCCCTCTTGTTATTGCTTTCACTTGTTCCTTTTTTGGAGCTTGTTATCTTGTGCATATTTTCTCTGTGTTCCCGCAGTCCAGAGCTGGTTATTGTCACCAATGCTGCATGGTGTTCTGGCTCGCATAAGCTGCTAGAAGGTTTTGACCCATACCAGGTTTTGGTTTGATTTCTGCCTTGCTGACGGTGGTACTGGCTACACTTACCCTGCCTACCCCTGATGTTGTATCCTCCAGAGAGGAGGATCTACATGGGTATGTTAGGGAGTGCTATGTGTGCTGTGGCCAGCCAGTCTACTCTAGCCCCAGTACAGGGGAGCCTGCTGGCCTTGGATAGTGCCCAGAAGCTGCTTCTGGAGGTGGAGTCTGCATCTTGTAGCATGGAAGGCACTGACCCAACACCCTTGCACTCTCAAAGATCTTTACCGTGTCTCTGCTGTGGAAGATGATGTCCTGTCTTCAGCCCTACTGCATCTAATCTCATGGATGTAGTTTTAGCTCTCTTCTTTCTGTTTCTGGTATATTCCTGTGTTTTACGTATCCCTGTCTTTCATTGTGTGGACATTTGTCTCATCTCCCCTTATCTAGCTGTGTGTATCTCTTGCCTTCCTGTGATCTGTTATAATTGTCCTGTTAAGTGTATGCCTCTGGGTTTCTTGTTGTAACTCAGGTTCCCTTTGTCCTGTTTTTTGTTTTATGGTGTTGCAATCTTCCTGTTAATATGTTGCATTCATCTTTTGTTACCTGTACTCACAGCTACCTGATATTGGAAGATTTTAAGTGCAGCGGTTTTGTATTTGCCCCAAATAAGCATCATTCATCTCAGTTTGTGTCCTGCCTCGCCTCACTCAGTGTTACAACTAGACATAAGCTTCTAGTCTACAGAGACCATGTGGTGATTTAAACTGTGGAATTCACACCCAGATCTCTCTGTGATTACTCTCCCATTTCATCTCATCATCTTCCTCTGGACTAAGCATGATTCTCTTCAGTCTACCTCATAGTACACTATGTTTTTTCTACTGTAATGTTAACAGGGTTTTGAGAGAGGCACTGTATATATGCATAAATCAGATGAATGTGTTTGGAATAAGCTTTACGTTTGTTTCAGTAGAATTGATGGATGTTTACTCATTACCATCCAGCATTCTGTTCATGTTCAGTCATGATTTAGTCGGGATGCACAGGTTTGGATGCACAGGTTTGGATGCGCAGGTTTGAGATGCACAGGTTTGGATGCGCAGGTTTGAGATGCACAGGTTTGGATGCACAGGTTTGAGATGCACAGGTTTGAGATGCACAGGTTTGGATGTGCAGGCTTGAGATGCACAGGTTTGGATGCACAGGTTTGGATGCACAGGTTTGAGATGCACAGGTTTGAGATGCACAGGTTTGGATGCACAGGTTAGGATGCACAGGTTTGAGATGCACAGGCTTGAGATGCACAGGTTTGAGTTGCTCCGGTTGCAGTGGGATGGCACAGCCCAGGTTTGGTTTGGGGCTGACTTACTCGTAGGTGACACTAATGACCACACAACATGACAGGCCATTCCACATCGCACGCACATTACCCTGCCCAAAAAAGTCTTGCATGGGCATGCCACAATGAGGAGCCTTATTTGAGAACATCAGACTGAATTAGTGTGAATCTGTGGTTTATTTGCACATGCAGTCTTGTGTGAGAAAACAAAGTGGAGTGTTTGAAAATGAGATTTTGCTGTATCTCTTTTGGCGTGTGTTTATGCAACTCTTATTGTAATTTGCCCTTTCAAATTTCCTTCTGCATAATGTATTAGTCTATCAGAGGTGGGCGTAAAACTGTTTACTTTCCAAATCACATCAGAGCGTCATACCTGGCTGTGGGACTGCATTCTGTCTGTCTGTCTTCTGCTGTTCATGCTAATGGACATTTCTTTCTCTTTTTGTCTCTCTTTGCCTTCCTTTACCTCTCACTCCTATTCTCTGTTCAATTGTCTACTATGCCTGTCTGACTCTCTGTCTCTCTCTCTCACACACAAACATTAAACACATAGACAATAAAAAACACTGTTGTTGACACAAATCTGTGCACTTCTGTACATAGTGGAGTACTAGGTGCAATTACATTTACATACTGCATTTATTTTTACACACACACACACACACACACACACACACATGCTCTCTCAAACTGTACACACAGGACAGATTACAGCCTGTTGTGCACATGTACCATGGCTTACAGCTGAGCTCCATGAAGTGTTTGTGTGTGTGTGTGTCTGTGTGCGTACATGTGTTCAGTTAGTATCTGCTCTGTAGTGTTAATGATCAGCCTAGGGAAAAGACATCAGTTGTCACACTGGTGGCCTTCAGGGCACAGTACGTACCTGAAGTTCAGATATCGTTGCAAATTTAAACACAACACACACACACTGACACTGATCGTTCAGTCTCTCTGTGGTGTTCTCCCTGTTCATTTCTACTTTCCTTTCTGTTTGTGTGTGTGTGTGTGTGTGTGTGTGAGACCCCATCACCATATTTGTTTATCTTAATACCTTTAGCAACGTTCTAAAGCTGTTAACTGGTTGGGTGAGAGGCTGACTTTGCTCTAAGCCTTTATGGATGCTGTCTTTCTCGGGAAGTCATTACTGAGAGGTGCCTGGCTGCTCTATGGCCCAGGGCTCCTCACCTGCAGCGGGCTTTAAATGCTAACACCTCCTCACTTTACGTCACTCACTTTCATCCTCTTTGTCCCTCATTCCAGTTCCAGTGTGCAAAATTAAAGAGACATTTTCCCTGAAGGCTCAAGCTGGTTACGTTCCACTGGGCTATGCAAGGAGCCATTGAATACCAGCAGCTAAGTTATTAATTCTTGAAACAATATTAAAGATCAGAAACGATTGAAATGCTCACTAAACACAAGCCTACTCTGAACTCTTTAAAACCAATGTCTTTTACCTGTTTCAACAAAAAAAAACTTGCATTGTGATGTATCAGCAGGATTCTTCTAAAGACAGACATGGCAATATTTGTTCCTTGTACTATACAGTTTAAAAGTTTTCAAAAACGTAACGCTGTAGTATAATGTGACTTCAGCAAAATGCTGAAGTTTGACATTATTATCAGTGCAGTATAATGTCAGATTTCACCAATGTGTTTTACTCAGAAAAGAAGGGGAAAACCCCAGAAAAACTGTGGTTGCCGTGTTTCCAGTGATGAAAATGGCTGGATTCATACTAGATATCTCACAAGAACTGATACTTCTGGGCCAAGTCCATACAGTACAAACATTCTGAAAATGACACGGTTCTTGTTTGCTGTGGTACCAAATGTTTCACAGTTCTCCTATGGGGTGAGATCGCTCGTCTTTTTTATGAGAGCGCAAAGACGAGGTTAAATCGAGCAAATACGCCACACTGAGCACACAAGAAACCCGAGCAAAAACAGTGACAGCAAGAGCAGAGAAACAAGAATTGCAGTTAAGTGCGCTCGTTTCAGCTCATTTTCAGCTCGTTTTCAGCGCGCGTTTCAGTTATTTGCTCGCTTCTAACACTTCTGCTCGCTTCATGATCACTAGAGGAAATACATCACAGATCAAGATGCCACAGATAATAACATTTACCACTCAAAGCCAAAACTACATTAGCTTACTAACTATCTGTAACTTCACAATGAAGTCTAAATTTGGAATGCTGATTCTTAATCAACATTTAATTCAACGTTTCTTTGGTTTTGAGTGGTAAACGTTACCATCTGTGGCACTTTAGCTAACCATGAGGTCTAATGGCTTAAAAAGGCTTATCGGAGGTTGCGTTCAATTACGCGCATGCGTAGTCTAAATCGGGTTTCCGGTTCAAATCGGGTATGGCAGTTGCAATCGATGGTTCAGGTAATCATCTACCAAGCCGTGATCTGTGACGTATTTCCTCTTGTAATCATGAAACGAGCATAAATTTTAGAAGCGAACAAAAAACTGAAACGCTAGTTGAAAACAGTGAAACGCTCGCAGGGCTGCGAGAAATGAGCGCACTTGATTATTCAATTATTGTTTCTTTGCTCTTGCTGTCACTGTTTTTGCTCGGTTTTCTTGATTTTACGTGCTCAGTGTGGTTTATCTGCTCGATTTAACCTCATCGTTGCGCTCTCATATTAAAGACAGTAATCTCACTACATACTCTCCCAGACCACATGAGAGCAGAAACGCTAAGACAACGCCACCACAAACGAGGAATAGCGTCGGTAAAAGCAAGAGAAACCAAATGTCTGCTGCGACCTTTAAAAAATGTTTGACCTTAGTTTAAAAAATGGCAAAAGTTTTGTGTGGAAATACGACAAACAGGGTAAAAAATGTAACAACGCAAAGCCATTAAGCAAGTAAGTCATGCAAAAAACAAAAACATTTGTCACTAAAGAAGTATACATAACAAATTTAGCTAGCTTTAGCACTTCAAAGACAGACATCCAGAGCTGTAAAGTGAAGAGTTTTGTCAAATGTTCATAACCTGTTACGTTACTGTTATTGTGTGTGAACTTCGACGGCACGCAACTTTCACAAACAGCTAACGTTAGGTTGCTCAGGCTCACGCTGAGGTAATTCATAACCAATGAGTAGTAGTAAAAACTTTAAAACTTCATATTCAGAAAGCTACATAAACAGATTACTCTGCATCCTTGCTCATAATTAATAGGATATTAGCAGACTGTGTATAGCAACTCTGTGGTTTTCTTTGAACTATTTTGCGAATCTATACATAAAATAATTTGTACTTGGTAGGACCAAAGTAGAGACCCATTTTCAATGTTCACCAAAATGAGAAGAAATTATGGAATTTATTATGTCAACCAGAGACTGCATGGCTTTGGCTCATTTTCTGTAAAGAACATATACAATAACACATTTTCAATATTTTCTCACACCTGATCCCACCTGTAAATTGGGGGTGGAGTAAAACAAATAAATAGCCTTGTGTGTGGCTCTGCAGTAAATCAAGAAAAAAAAAGGTTCTCTGTTCAGAGGGCCTTAGAGCTGATTTTGGAAGAGGGAGAAGATTGGGATAATGAAGATTTCTCTGAATTAGAAGATTAAACGTCTGTCACTTTAGAGTTTGACCCTGAGCCTGAAAAATGAGCCAGTCTTCATCCAGCCTCAGGACCCCCTCATCAGCCTATCAGAATCCTACCATAGAACCATCCACACGACCAGTCAGTCAGCAAACATATCAGCAGCCAGCAAGTGGACAAATATTGCCAAAATATGGTGAAATTTAATGGTCTCCTTGCCCAAAGAAAGAGCCACCTCAAAGGGTTGCCAATGTGTTAAAGATGCCACCAGGACCAATACAGATAGCAGTTACTCATGTGCAGTACATGGAGTCTTCTTTTGAACTTTTCATCATGACATTCATCACATCCAGAAAATAATTTTGGTTTCCACAAATTTAGAGTGAAGGCGTGTGTTAGGAGAAGGCTGGAGGGAGGTGGACCAAATCAGTTTACGGGTATACTTTGAGCTTCTCATCCTTGCTGGAGTTTTCAGATGCAAAGAGGAATCCACAGAATCACTGTGGATGCAGAACGTTTCTGTGCCACAATGTGTCTAGACAGATTTCATTTTACTTCCAGGATTATCCGCTTTGATAATTGAGGTGACGGACAGACTTGTGGCAAAGAGATAAACTAGTTGCCATCAGGGCAATGTGGGACAAGTGGGTGCAGTGCCTACCCCTGTTTTACAACCCTGGCCCTAATGTCACTGTTGAGCAGCTGGTGCCATTTAGGGGCCACTGCCCCTTCAGGCAGCACCATCTAAACCTGCAAAATAAGGAATCAAGACCTGTGCTGCCTGTGATGCTGGATCATCACATGCATGGAACTGGCAGGTGTGTACAGGGTAGCCAGATGGAAGAGCTCCTGAGAATAACCAAGGAATGAGTTGTCCTAGACATGACACCGGGACTCTGTGGACACAAGAAACACTGAGTTGTGTGGACCGAAAAGTTGGACAGAAAAACACAGTATGTGTGCATCAAGTGCTAAAGATACATATGCAACATGCACACAGTAAGACTTTGCCCCTCGTGTGTTGTAAAGGCTGTTAGGAACAGACTTAGACTCTTAGACTTAGACTGTATTGCATTGTTTTGTTGTTTTTTGCATCAGAAAAAATCGAAATACAAAATTGGTATCGAGAATCGTAGAATTTCAGTGGAATTGGTACAGACTAATGAATGTCTGGTATCGTGACATCCCGAACCTTTGTTATTGGTGCGTTCATTTCTTGATGATGATGTGTTTGTTTCATCATGGTTGGTCCTGATGCTGGATATGTCTCTGGCCACGGCTGGAATTCACAGTGTGAGTCACCTTCACTGACTACAGGATGTGCCCATAAGAAGACCTGCTGCTTTCCGAGAGCAGAGGGTGTGGGGGACTAGGGAGGGAGGGAGGGAGCAAGGGAGAGTGGATGTTGGGGCAGAGACAGAGAGGGAGAGAGGGAGGGACAGAGGAGATAGGGGCAGAGAGAAAGAGAGGAGGTCGGGGCAGAGAGAGCACATTCACATTCCTCCCGTGTGTTTTATTCTATCTTTGTACAGAAAAGAGATGGCCATTTAGTACACTGCAGACTGGCAAGACTGCAAGACTGATGCCCGAGCCCTACTTCAAGAAGCTTATGGAACAGAAGGGCAACGCAGCAACATGGAGAGGAAAAGGGACAGATCCAGCTTAGTGGGCTATATGGAGGAGACACTTCAGATGTGATCACATGGGTAATGTTGACTAATCCTTTCTAGAATCTGGAAAGTTTGGCCATATTATCCCTATGCTTTCAACAATCTGTTAACTCCCCATTGGATTCTACGTTGATTACAAGATGCCATTACTGTCCAACTATTACTGAAATCCCACTATTACCATAAAGATCTTGCCCATAGTATGTGAGGAAGATTACTGCCTATTATGATCTGATGTACCTGACTCAGTTACAAGCTAAGTTCTTTAAATCAATACATACAGTAGAATGATTAAAACTTTGACCGGAAAAAAATGCTTTTTGCTACAAAGCATACAAAGTCTTAAAAATGATCCTGGCATAGGGTAGGACGTAGGTGTGATCAAGTCAATCTTTAATCAAGTCAGTGGTGCACACACAAAAACAACCAAGGCAACTGTGGCCAAACTGAAACTAAAAATACAAAGAAACAACAAATGCCTGGGACTGACAAAGAAATAGCACATGGAACATAGAAAAAAGGCAGACGAGTAGCTCACAAACATACACACACATTCCATGCTCAGCAAAGCAGCACACCCACCCAGGGGTTTAGATACACTAGGGAAAATGAAGACAAACAAGGAACAATGGGAACTATCACTGGGAGGAGCTATAGACAAGGGGGAGGAGCCAGGAAGGACAACAGAAAGCAAAACAAAAGCACATGGCATAAGAAATGCATGAAGCTGAAAGAAAACAATGCATAGCACTGGGAATCGTGACGCAACAAGGGGAAACCTTAGCATTCCTCCTTGTGTGACAACACCTTGCCTGTTGTCTAGACTTGAAATGCTCATTTTGTGTGTGTGTGTGTGTGTGAGAGCGAGAGAGAGAGTGTGTGAGTGGTGTAGTGCAAAATTCTGGGGCCACACCACAGAGGGCAGGAGACTCTTTTTAAAATTTTTCGTATTATTTTTTATGTATGACCTATTTCTGTGGCTACGTCCTCAACTTGAGGCCCACCCAGACTGTGTGGTCTGCGTTCTCCTTCCCTACACCAGTGTTAGGTGTGTGTGTAATGTGTGTTGTGTTCTTTGGGGGTAAACCTCAGCTCTAATGTGTGTAGATCTATCCCATTATAATTGTCAAAGATGTAGGGTGTTGAAGGCAAGGCTGGCGGAGCAGACAGTGGGATGTATTGTTTTTTCTTGTATCACCTGCCACATACACCTCTCTCTGTGCCAGATGAACAGAGCTGTATTACAAAATGCATCACAAGCCCAATAGACCCAGCTGAGCAGGAATAATTAATTCCCACTTTTATTGTAGCTTTTAACAGTGCCCTCCGACATCTACTGTGTATGTGTGTGTGTATGTGTGAATGTTTGTCTCTGGTTGTGTGTGTGTATGTGGGGGCGGGTGAGATGCATCATCTCTACTGTATTGTTTACATGTAGTTTTGTTCCTGATACAGCCAACCGCTGACCCCACAAAATACCCAAAACAACGTGAAATGGTTATGATGCTTCTGTTTGTTATCGATGAGTTTATTGCTGTGGATTACTGTCATCATTTGACTGTTGGCATGGCAATATTGTTACAGAGCAGCCTTGCAATAAAAACCCTTCAAAATATACTGAATTGAGTTGAGATAACGAAATAAGGAGTACAGAGAAAGATACATAGAAATATGAGTGAGAAAGAGGCCATTCAGACAAAGAATGTAATCCATAGAAATACAGAGATGGAGAAAAGAGAGAGATAGACAGACACTCCCAGAAAGCGTGAGACAGATGGAGGAGGCAGTTCAAAATATGTTGAGAGCTGTAGCGCACAGACCCTCAAAGCATTGTATATGGACAAAGTGTGTGTGTGTGTGTGTGTGTGTGTGTGTGTGTGTGTGGAGGGTTGTGTGGGTGTGGATGTGTGCGTGTGTGTTAGAGTGGGAGAGGGTATGGGAAGGAGAGGGAGTGCTAACTGATTAGGATGCGAGTTCTACTAGTGTACAGTGTTACTGTTTCTCTTCCCTGCTCTCTCTCTCTCCCTCTCCCTCTCTCCTTCTCTTTCTCTCCCTCTCTCTCTCCTTTCTCTCCCACTCCACTTGTCTCTGAGAGAATTAGAACAGCTCAACTCTCCAGCACTGAGTGGCTGGTCAATCAATCTTGCATCTCAATTACCCCCTTCATTATCCTGCTCTGATTGGTTTAAGCAAAACAGCCTTGGAGGGGCACGGGGAAAAGTGTCCTCCAGAGAGCTTATGTTTCAGTGGCCTGATGTGATATGACACATTTGAATCCTGTACCCCCCTCCCTTCCTCCGATCACCTTAAGAGTCACACAGCCACAGCTGATCCTGTTGTTCTGCCTCTCTGAGTGTTTCCTCCTCTGCCTCCTTGGCGGGTGGAGGACAGGGTGGAGGAGTGGACTGTCTCTGGCGCCATCGGCCTGAAGCAGCTGTTAGACTCGTATGGCAGGTCAGTGTGGTCTCCGCTTCCCTCCATGCTGCAGCTCCTCTACGAGGCCTCAAGCTGTGGGAGATTCTCCATAGCCACATGCCTGCCACTTAACTGCATTTATGAAATAACGTCCTGTCAAAGATGGTCCTGCTTTTCCTCAGGTACCCCAGGGTGTTTTGGAGCCAGGCGAGTCCATATCATGTTTGGACATCTCTCATCTCTCATATGCCGACACCACAGTTTCAGCCTTTATAGGTACAGGAGAAACATTTTGAAGAGGAAATTTCAAGATAATAAACATTACCTAGCGGCTGTCCTTGATATTCATATTCATGGTATCACTGGATGGAGAGAAACTTGTGAACGGGAGACAGGCAATACAAGTCTTTAAGCAAGTCAGATAACTGTAGGTGTGTGATGAGATGCAATGTACAGACTTCTTCTTATATGCGTAAGAGGCACAGCTCCAGGGTGAAATTGCCTTTATCTTTACAGCGTTTAACAGGAGCTCTTGTCCAGCGCGACGCAGAGAATTGCTTTGTCATCTCCGTGAAAGTTATGTGACTCTTATGCTAGTGCAACTGTGCCAACGTGTAAGGATCCCATCAAGCCTATTCAGTACTGTAGTAAACCACTTCTGCTTCTACATGGTTGTAGCCCCAAGTGCTCTCATCACTACTGAGGAAACCTTGGTACTAACCTTCTACATTCTCTCTACTTTTACTACCACATGTTTCACCACTGCTGTTTTCTGCATCTTGTTCAAAATCACTGTAACTGATTAGTTAATGCCATTGCTTGCTTGTCTGTTTGGATATGGAGGGTCCACATGATGTTTGCTTTGTACCACTCTGTGGTTCCTCCTGTTTGGATGTGAGAGTCTCCAGATCATTTGCCTTCCACTTATATGATCCCTGCCGCATGGCTGTCTCTCAGTGTGTGCTTTCCTTCTCTGCTTCTTGCATCCTGCTACTTGCTGCTAGAACATCTCCGGGGCTTTCTTTGCATAATCTACACCAGGAGTCTTGTCTGACGTGACACACCACAGCTTCGACTGACCCAGTACTTCATCCTTGTTCTCGTGCTGCTGTGATTAGTGGCTTTGTGCTGTGCTTCAGTCCTGTCCTTTCCAGAGTGCCCATCAGATCATCCTTCAGGGGCCATTGCATGGAGGTACGCATGCATGTTTCATGTCTCTTCCTTAACAATGTATTTTAAACTTTGTAGGCACCTTCCCACCTTTTTTTTCGGGCTGGCGTACAGACTTTGGATGTTGGATCTTGCATTGTGAGGAGTTTTCTGGTCTTGATGTAAGCGGCTTCCAGATCTTCTCATGGCCAGCCTATTGTGACTGCTTGGTATCTGATGACTGGCTAGACATCTATGGTTATTGCTTTGATTGTATTATTCCCCTTCAGATAGATATGGAGGAATTGCTTTATGCTTTGTGTGTATGTGAATGTTTCTGGCCTTCTAGTTACTGCCTCATGGGTTCCATGTGACTACAGAATTTTCTTTTTTTTGGTGTCTCATGTCATCCTGTTCAGTTTTGAATGAAAAATCTGATGGTTTTACCGACTTCATACAGGACTTTCAAGTTTCCATGAGTACTGAGTCTTTGTCTTTTAGTTGATCCAGCCATTGCTCAGGTTGGTTTGACCCGTCTTGCAGTCTTGTTGGAAAGTTCTTTGTCAGTAGCTGATGCACTCAGCCTCTGGTGAGGTTTCCAATCTCATTATGGGCGGTACTCATATTTCTGCAGATGTGTTCATTCAACTCAGTGACTGGTTTTCTTAAAGGAGCTTCTGAGTTGTGGACGGGCAAGTTATTGGTGGTTGGATGGTCCATCATGTCCAGTACTGGACCATGGGGTCACACCAGGTCTTGACCCTGCCCAGTAATGTTTGTCACCCACTGTTGTTCTGTTGTGATGTTGATTTGGTTTCTGCTCTGGGAGATTATGGTGCTCTGCTATGTCATTGTTGATTTTTCCGAATAATGTATCCAGTATTGTTCTGTTTCTGCTCGGGGTGGTTCTACAGTCTCTGATTTGTTACACTGTAACTCAGAGTAAACTCAAAGGTTCTTTTGCCAAGAAGCCATTTATTCTATTGGCCACTACTTCATGTAGCTGCCAGTGCCGTTAACCTATTGGCTGCCGCAATATTTCCTCTGTTGCCAGACACCATCTTTGAAGTGTATACCGTTCTGGATCCCTGTCTGCTCACTTCCATCTGAGTTGTCTTTATTTGTGTCCAAGTAGGACATTGAGGGCATCCTGTGGTTCATAATTTGTTTCATAGTATCTCAAACAAGACTTCTGCCGAAACTCATTACCAGAATGATAGTTTTAGTTAAACTGCACATATTGCAACTAGCACAATGTCTGATGGTACTAAGCCATTAATTCAAGGGTACCTATGCTCACAATAGTTCCCCTTTGACACAGCTCTCTTCTGCATGTCTGCAACTGAGCCACATGATATATTGACTATACACTGTGGCATTCCTAGATTCAAGGGTTCTGGTGTTACTGTCAAAAGCACAAAAGACATTTCCCCTTTCTTTCATTCATTCATTGCATGTTGTGAGAGGGGCGTGGCTTAATGATGACTCAGTGATGGTTACCCAGTCTTGCCCTTAGGCATTCTCTCATGTGCTATTATAGCAGGATTCTTTTGGCTTCATATTACCTTGTCCATCTGTAATTTATGTGATTCATTCCAGTAAAACATTATACATACATATACATATACAGTACATACATCCACTCACTGGCCACTTTATTAGGTACACCCTAATAAAGTGGACTGTGGAGGCAATTCGAGTACAGTGAACTCATTGTCGTGTTCAAGAAACCAGTCTGAGATAATATGCGCTTTATGACATGGCGCGTTATCCTGCAGGAAGTAGCCATCAGAAGATGTGGTCATAAAGGGATGGACATGGTCAGCAACAATACTCAGGTAGGCTGTGGCGTTGACACGATGCTCAATTGATACTAATGGGCCCAAAGTGTGCCAGGAAAATATCCCCCACACCATTGCAACACCACCACCAGCCTGAACCGTTGATACAAGGCAGGATGAATCCATGCTTTTATGTCGTTGACGCCAAATTCTGACCCTACCATCCGAATGTGGCAGAAGAAATTGAGACTCATCAGACCAGGCAACGTTTTTCCAATCTTCTATTGTCCAATTTTGGTGAGCCTGTGCGAATTGTAGCCTCAGTTTCCTGTTCTTAGATGACAGGAGTGGCACCCGGTGTGGTCTTCTGCTGCTGTAGCCCATCCGCCTCAAGGTTTGACATGTTGTGCATTCAGAGATGCTCTTCTGCCTCGGTAGTAACAACTGGTTATTTGAGTTACTGTTGCCGTTCTATCAGCTCAAACCAGTCTGGCCATTCTCCTCTGACCTCTGGCATCAACAAGGCATTTGCACCCACAGAACTGCAGCTCACTGTATATTTTTTCTCTTTTTTGAACCATTCTCTGTAAACCCTAGAGATGGTTGTGCGTGAAAATCCCAGTAGATCAGCAGGATCTGAAATACTCAGACCAGCTCGTCTGGCACCAACAACCATGCCACGTTCAAAATCACCTTTCTTAAATCACCTTTCTTCGCCATTCTGATGCTCTGTTTGAACTGCAGCAGATTGTCTTGGCCATGTCTACATTCCTAAATGCATTGAGTTGCTCCCATGTGATTGGCTAATTCGACACTTGCGTTAATGAGCAGTTGGACAGGTATATCTAATAAAGTGGCCGGTGAGTTTATATGATTATTCAGAATATATATATATATATATATATATATATATATATATATATATATATATATATATATATATATATATATATATATATGAATATATATTCAGAATTCAGTATTCAGAATATATATATTCATCAGCTATGCTACACACTATATGGACAAAAGTTTAGAGACGTGGGACACACTTTCTGATGATTTAATTCAGTTGTTTCATTCAGTCTCATTGCCAGTCTCAAGTGTCTAAAATGAAGTACCTAGCCATGCCCTCTGTCACAAACATTTGTGAAAGAATAGGTTGTTCTGAAGAGCTCACTGAATTTGAGTGGTACAGTAATAGGATGCCACTGTTACCAAATCGGTTTGTGCGATTCAACTCAGCCATGAAGTGGCAGACTATGTAAAGCTACTCAGCCATGAAGTAGCAGACCACGGAAAGTTCTAGAGTTTGGTCGGCTGAGGTGAAGTGCTGAGGCGCATAGTGCGTGAAAGTTGCCAGTGCTCTGCAGACGCAGTAACTGCAGACTTCCAAACCTCCTCTGGCATTAACATCAGAGTAAAAAGAGTGTGGCAGAAGCTTTGTGGCATTTGGGTTTTGCTCTCATGAGCAGCTGCATGCAAGCCTTACATCACCATTCACTACAGATGGAGTGGTGTAAACGTCTTCTGTGGAGTGACCAATAACTTCTCTATCTAGGCCTTTTGTTCAAGGGAACCTGGGGAGGTTGTGCAATTGCATGCTGAGATGGTTGCAAGGGTCAAGTAGCATTGTACAGGGAGACCTGCCAAGATTGAGTTTCTGTAGTCCAGTCTTAAAATGATGAGGACAAATTGCTTGTCTAGACACACAACTGAGTGCCCTCTGGACAAGGTTATATCTTCCTGGTGTAGGAAAAACTGGAAAATCTGCATATTGAAATTACAGTAGATGACACAAGCAGCTAGACCACACCTAGTTGTTTGACAGTCAAGTATTTTTTGTTGTTGTTTTTTACATCATAGACACTTTGGATAAAAAAAAACTTGATGACACCATCTAAACACCATGAACAGTGCCTTATATAGCACATTATTTTGTGATATACTATGTAATGTGTATCTCTAATGTGTCTTCCCCACTGCAGCTAGCTCTGCCTACATTTATGGGGATTGTCTGGTACTAATATTGGGAGACAATGGAAGGAAAAAAAATTATTGTAGTTTAGTGGTTTCCTCTCTTGTAGTTGCTAGTCCTGTCCCAGCAGTGTTCCAGTGTCTCTTGGCTATCACCTGAAGCTCTCAGGACACCTGGTAAAAAATGTTTTTGTGTCTCTCCACAGCTTCTGCTTCACAAAGGAATAGTTGTAGCAAAACCGAATGAATTGAATTGATTTTAATTTAATTGAATTTTGTGCCAAACAGGAGACCATCGGCCTGCTGAGGGATATACTCAGAGCTGGCCATAGGCCAGAGATACCACTGAGGAGGGAGAGGGAGGGAGAGAGAGACAGAGACAAAGGAAACAAAGAAAGAAACAGGGAGATAGACACAGAGATAGAGAGAGAGAGGCAGAGAGATCGACAGAGAAAACTAGAGAGAGAGACAGAGAGATAGACAGAGAGACAGAGAAACAAACAAAACAACAAAAATAAATAAAAAAAAGTGTAAAAAAATTATGTATAAATAGATGAGCATTGTTCAGATCTCAGCTGTTTCTACAGCTTGGTCCCATGTTAGCATGTTAGCCTGAGTACACTTAATTAATAGGTTTACCACAGATGTTCCTCTTTGCATTAAACCATGTGCCCAGGACTCCAGCTTGTAACCCTGCAGTCTTGCTCAGGCCCTGTTAAAGCATGTCAAAGCGACACGTGTATTCCTCTCACGTGTTGGTGCCAGCGCGCTGGCTCGATGCGCTCCCATGGTCTGAGAGGTGAAGCTGTGATGCTCGGAGGGCAGACGCTTCCACCGCTGGTGGCCTTGAGCTCCAGCAGCCATTCGCTGAGCAACGTTCTGCCTGGGGCTGGGGGAGACCAGGGTCGCCACCACCGCTGGGGGACCCGCACACGGCCATCCCCAACGGCTGATGGGAGCAGCCCACCACAGCCACATTACTGTGTAGACAGACAGACCGATAGAAAACAAGATCAAGTCCAGGGGACAGAAAACAACAGTCAGAACAAGTAATGTATAAATTAACTGCCATTCAACCAAGGTGACAAAAAGCGTGTGTGTTTTTCGACAGATGGTGTTTAGAAAACAGTGTTTCTAGATGTGTTTTGTGTGTGTGTATCAGCTTGCTTGAAACTAGACATACCAGTGTGAACCACTGATGCCTGTGTTGTGTGTTTCCTACTGCTAGACCCTATGGCCCCTCCTGTAGACTTTAATTTCAGTCCTAATCCTGACTAAACTTCCTCTAGTATTCAGATCCTTATAAAACCCTTGATTAGGGTCCAGTGTGTTAGATGATATCCTGGGGGTGATGGGATAGAGCACCAGCATGCTGATGTGCTACATTAAAACATTAGGACTGTGTGTGTGTGTGTGTGTGTGTGTGTGTGTGTGTGTGTGTGTGTGTGCTTGCGTGCGTGTGTGTGCAGTTGACACCGGATGCTTGAAATATACTGCTTGACTGCCTTTGCAGTTTGATATCTTTTACACTAACTTCAAATTGTCTTCTTGTTACCAACTAACTGCAATATTCAGATTATTCAATTTGGAGCACTTGTGTTAAATTGGGACCTGATTGTTGCAAAGCTGTACAGTATGTCTCCTTGACCAGGACTCAGAATACCTGTATTCAACCTTACCTTTAGCCACTCAGCCATCTTGCCTCTGGAAAAACACATGACACATTATGTCTGTGATAATGCCTTAAATGTAGTCTTCAATATATAATTTCCATAAATAAGTCCTTAAATTCATCAGTACTTTAATTAGGGGAATGTATTTGCATGTTTAATGGTTTATTGGTGGATTTCTTAAAGCGTTGTAATGCACGAGGCATCATGAAGCGATTAGAGGACACACACAAATGCTGAGATGAGTGAGATTTATTCAGGCAAAATCCAAAAGCAGAGACGTGTAGATGGTCCATGGTCATATCAGTAGAGCCAGACATAGAAACATACCAGCACGCAGAGACTTACACATACTAAACAAACCAAATAAACTTTACTGTGGGATACCAACACTAACAATAGGGCTGTATAGAGAATAAAGATCATGAATGACAAAACACAGGGTATAAATACTCTAAACTAAAAAGGAACCCATGAGACTAATAATGAGGGGCGGGATTACAATTTGACAGAGATGTGGCAGGAGAAGACATGGGAAAACCAAACATAGCAAAACAAAGACATAACAGACAACTGGGGGCGGGGTCAAACATGACTAGGATTGAAAGATTTATCTGGATTTATTGAGGGATTGCATGCTTAGGCATGTAAATGAGGGGTGAGATTCCTTTAGAATTGCTGAACCTGATTGGTGAACAGAGCTGCTTGCTGGCAGCTATTCATTTCTTTTTTTTTTTCTTTTCTATTCACCCTCCTTTCAATGCAATTTCAAATTCTCAGATTGTGCCCATGTCTGTCTGAAAACAAAAACACAACAGCAAACAAATACAAAAACAAGTCTACAAACACATGAAACACATCTGTTTTCACATCTGTCTCATATCCAGAGCTGATTTAAGGTATGAACTATACCAGTCAAAATACCACAGCTGTGTGATGTAATCTCATTAACTGTATTATCATGCCTACGAAACATGTTTCCTGTGACTTTCAGCTTTCAGGCTACGGGATTGTCGCAAAAGTTCATACTACTTTATACAAATGAAAGCACACACCAAGTGTGTAGCACTTAAGTTAAACTGTAACTAACAGGGCACTATGGTAACGCTAATGCTAAAATGGGATGCTTAAAGTAGTTTACCATGGAAATTCGATTAATACTTAATTATAAATGTTAATTTTAGAAACCTAGTCCTTAGTTGCCCTGTGTATGTAACTGAACAATATATATACAGATATCTAAAATATAGTGTGTATATGAATTCATATGTGTGTGGATGAATTACATCTTTCTTGAAATATAGGAAGACTTACAAGGCTGCAGTCAAACCATTAGGGCTGTATACATGACATGGACAAATGTATGTGGACACCTGACTATCACAGTTGTATGACCTTGTTGGATATCAGTACATTTATATATCCATTCAGTTATAGTACAGTGTAGTGCATAAGAATGCTGGCTCTGGCGAACTGGGATTCAAGCCCCATCGGGGCAAGTGCTCTGTGCTACACCAGTGAGATTCCTTGGGCAAGACTCCTAACACTACACTTGCCTGCCTATGTAACATGCTTGAAAGATGAAAGTGACTCAGGAAAAGAGCATCTGCATAATGTGTAAAATGTAAATATGCTTTTCCCACTCTTTTGGGATGGCTCTGCACAAGATGTTGGAGTGAGTGTGGAAATTTCTCCTCATTCAGTCGTAGGTATGAGGTCAAGCACTGATGTTGGGTGAGGAGGCCTGGATCACAATTGGCATTCCAATTCATCCCAAAGGTGTTCAGTGTTGAGGTTAAGACACTGAAAGTCCTCCACACCACACTCATCAAACCTTATTTTAATGGACCATATCTTAATGTTGCCACAAAGTTGGAACCATATGTCTGTGTAAAAGGTCTTAACATTAACATTGTTCAGTGGAGTTAAGGCGCTTAGGTGGGGCTTATGCGCAGTGCTATATTAAACGTTGCTCTGCCATATTTAAAGTCACTGAGCTTTTCAGTATAATCCATTCTACTGCCAATATTTGTATTTTGAGATTGCATGGATGTTTGCTTGATTTTATATGCATATTAGCAATGGGTGTGGCTGAGTACCTGAATAATTAGGAGGGGTGTCCACATTCCTTTGGCCATATAGTATATCAACAAATTGGGGGGATAGCAGTTCTCATGCAAGAACCACTGGTATGACTAGATTCTTTCTCATTTGCATAAATGCATGCAATTGATGAATGTGAAAAGCTCTCTTCAATTGCTTACATGAGCGAGTTAAGAATGAATCTATTTGTTCATTAAGTTGCATGAAGCACATCAAGTTCTAGAACATGTGTAAATGTGTAGGGTCAGATGAAGACAATATCTGACCATGATATAAGTGTAAATCTGTCTGATATCGGTGTAAACAGCTCAAACCGGTGTGTCTACAAACACATTGAGACCAGGTCTGTTTATGACCCATCATAGATCACGAGTCAGCGCTCTCCAGCAAACATTTACATGATGTTGGCAGTAGACTTGCACCAGGAGAAAAAAAGCCAAACTAAAGGGTCCTTATGACTCAGATCCAATCTGGAAAGTCGGACAGACTGACGTCTGGCCAAAATTTGCCAATCAGTGGAGATGGTGCTGCAAAGAAAGGAAGCAAGGTGATGCATTAGAATTTTTAAAGTATATATTGAAATTTTAAATGGATGAATCTGAATTCTAAAGGGGTTTATTTGGATTCTAAAGAGGTTTATTTGGATTCTAGCAGCTGCTGGTGGTTGCATTCACTCTTAAAATGTAACATTGGTTTTGTCTGTGTAATTACTTAGTTATATCAGTCTACCTGTAGCAATTTTCTACTGCTGAAAAAAATAAATAAACACAGGGATCAACGTTAGTGGCTGTTGCAGTGTAGTCTTCTGCAGAGATCTGGAGTGTTATTATCAGAAAGCCGTAATTTTCCATCAGTCTGTGAAATATCTGGAAGGTTTTTGTTTTTTTGTTTTTTTTTCACCAAGGGAGGGTAATCTAACCTGCTGTCTGGTGCTTCTCTTTATCGAACTGTTTCTTGTCTGTGGGCTCAGAAATGAGATACAGCTTTGTCAAGTTTTTTCTCCTCTGAAAAGCTCTCTAATAATTGATGGAGTTTGTGATGGGGATTTCTATCCACATTGCAAAGAGAATTCATAGTAGACATGCATAGATGTTTTGAGGACTGTGGCAATTAGCTTGAAGCAACATCATTGCCAGCACTAACAAACTAACTCATGTACAGTGTGAACCTGTTAAGGTGCCCGTTCTGAACTCTCCCACTGCATAAATGAATGTTGATAATTACTGGTGTGTTCCAAAATTGCCACCTTTCACAGGCCAATTTGAGCAGAATTTGTTATTTAATAGGGAGCCATGTTTTAGCTTCGGTGCGGATTCTGTTAATCGCTTAGGCACCTACATACAGTGATTCAGCCATCAATAATTTATCCAGTCAGTCTCCCAGGCCAGCAGGAGGAGGGTCTAGAAGGCCCTTATTCAGAACAGTAAGGCTATAAGCCAGTTTTCTTGGTTTCCTGTAGCCAGTACCTCTGGAAAACAGATACATCCCAATACCAGGAAGATCCAAACAGAAGTTCCTGTTGTGTGATGTTCAGAGTGAAGTGAGCTTATTTAGAAAAGCAGATTTTAAAGCACCAAATGTTGATCAATGTGCTATACAAACAGATAAAAAATCAATTAAGAATGTCTTACAAAGATCAAAACAAGAACAAAGACAAAGAGGAGCTCAAATGTGCCATGTCCAGTGAAACGACGTCCTAGCTGCTAATACAAAGTTTGCTTATATGAAACTATTTTCCAATGTGTATTTCAGTTAGTTTAGAACTATTTACCACTTTTTGCGATGCCTTAAAGAACCACATGTTCCTACCACTAAAGCTCATCTTCCTGTTTCACCTGTGGCTGGATTTTTCATTTATTAGATTTTTTATTTTATTTGTGGTCTTAAAACGCCTGTATGACTTGACTCCTCATCCCAGTGTATATTGCAGTTGTTGAAACAATGGAAAGTTTTTTCCCAGAAGCTACCTAGAAGCTATTGTCCCAGTAGCAAGTCGAGTACCATCTGTTCTGTATAGACACATATTTTGTAGACAGGACATGTAGATTTCCTGTGGACATCAGGACACGTAGACCCTCTGCAGTTGGACTTCCTGTTGACATCAGGACACGAAGACCCTCTGCATTTGGACTTCCTGTGGACGTCAGGACTTGTAGACCCTCTGCATTTGGACTTCCTGTTGACATCAGGACACATAGACCCTCTGCATTTGGACTTCCCGTGGACGTCAGGACACGTAGACCCTCTGCATTTGGACTCCCTGTGGAAATTAGGACACGTAGACCCTCTGCAGCTAGATTTACGTAAATGCATGCAGTAATTCCTCATCCAGCCATCAAGCCCTACAGGAGTGGGATCAGGTGTCACAGGGTGCAGGGAAATGCCCCACCAATAAGTGCCTGATTGAGTGAATGCCAGTGTTTTAGGGTTCAGACTGGGGTGGGCCAGACCTGGACTAATGCAGTCACACGGCTCTATTGCACTGCTTTGCCAGGGTCGAGTCGTTCACGCTGTAAAACCACTCTGCTTTTGGCATTCGGGTTGGGCAGCGTGTTCATGTATTCTGGTGTGAGAGCACCTTTTAGGGTGTGACGTCTCCTTAGACAAACGCACACGACAAACCCCAGGTGCCCTTGCTGCTCCCCTCTGATCTTCACAGGATCATCAGGGGGGCGTTGAGAAGCTGGCGGATGCGAGTGTGATATGCCCTGACACGGAGCCTCCACAAGTTCGGCACCCAGGCAGCGAGACCTGATTGAACTTCATTCAGATGAGAGCGCGTCTTTGAAGCGCGCCGAACGGGGGCCTTTGTTTTGGGTTTTCGGCAGTCTCGAAGGTCCCCGACAAAGGTATAACAGGGTGAACGCCCGCGGGCCTGTTCATCATCATTTCTCCCTCGTCTCTGATCACCCTGCCTCGCCTTTCATCTTGTCCTTGAAGCCTGCTGGAGTGGGCCTGAAAGACAAACACACCACGTCATGTCATTTCGTTTCAGGCTTTTCTCCAGAATTCCAATATCCTCCCACCCCTCGGACTCCACTCGGAGAGGCTACCGTTCACACTCTTCACCATCTTCACCATCTTCGGCTCCCGCTCCGTGATGTCGGTGTGTGTGTGTGTGTGTGAGCGGGCCGCAGCCCTGTTCGCGGGTGATGGCACCATGTGTGACTCCTGATCATGGGCGGGGCCAGCTGAACATAACCACACCTCTTCAGCCAAAGCCCCTCCAGTATGCGCTAGGACATCCTTGTGCTTCACAGGTCCGAGGCTTGTCTTTGAACTTAAGAGCACATGTGTACAGTGTAACGATTTGGCAGGATGGGCTGGACGCAGGAGCATAGAGCTTTAATCAGGAAGACTAACAGAAAGGAAGTAACAATACTAACAACAAAAGATGATAAACCTAAACCAAACAACTGATAAATACACACAACTACCAAATAACGTGACAACGTGCAATGAGGAAGCATCAGAAAATACAGACATTAAGGAAAACTACTAACACGGAGGTAAGTATAAAACATAACATACACAGAATGACTAAACCAAACACGGAGCTAAGAACAAGGAGACAAATAGCAGGAATCACTAAGACAATGGCAAACCTACTACATCCAATAATCCACAACATGGGAGTCAGAACACTGGGTATAAATACACAACTAACAAGGAACTTAACAGAACACAGATGGCAACAATAAGCAAAGGTGGGGATATAGACAGAGGCGTGGCATACAGAAAACACACTAAACAAGGAAACAACTAAAACAAGGAAAGGACCAGCAGGGAGGAATACACAAAACCCAAGATGTCAGATGGGGGCGGAGCTACATGTGACATACAGCTTGTGTAAAGTAATTCGGTATTAGTCCACACCATGCTCATAAAAGATAGTGCCATGACGTTCCTTCGCTGTGTGCTCTGGAGAGAAGAAAAGGAAAGGAAGGAAAGAAGGATAGTCAAATTGAACACGGTGAGGATGCTTTGATTCCATGCAGACATCACATAAATGAGTTGTTTGCCCACACCGGCCTCTTGCCCTGATGACTTATGCTAGCATGCTAGCGTTTTTCAGTGGAAAAAATGAATGGGCCCCGTAATCATTAGCATTCTAGTTGAAACAGGAGTCTTTACCTTGAAAAAGGAGCTGCAGAGTACAGACTCGTCCCTCGTTCTCTGTCCCAGGTTCATTATGCGACTGGCTACTCCCAGCCGATCTCACTGATTGGGTCAGACTACTTGGTCCAGATGTATTCATGTCCATATCAGACCACCCCAATTAATTACAATACCCCAAATAACTGACCTGCCTTTGCAACACAGCCAGTCATTTCAATCAGCAACCAGTAATTTTTTTTTTAAATCCCTCTCCTTTGCTTTTCATGTATTAAGGGCCCGTTACACACCCTGAACAGAGCATATGGCTCAGACGTGTGGAAAGTGGTCAGTAATGAACCGTGGCAGATGCTCAGGAAGGCATTTGAGCTCACCCTTGGATGGCTGATATTTAATTGGACAGCCAGGTCCTCTGATCCATAGGTTGTTGTGTGTGCTTGCTGTAGTGTTTGGTGTGTGTGTGTGTGTGTGTTCGGCTGGGTGTGTTGCTAGCCATGCGCTTGTATTGCTAGAGCTGCTGGTAAACACACACTCTCCAGCAGAAATGCTTGCTGTTAAAGGGTCCTCACAGGTCTGGTTTGCAGATGGCTCGATGAGAAGCATATGTTTGGAGAGATTGTAAACAAACTGTAATGTAATGTGTTCCCAGACGAGGTGTACCAATAACCTCCAAACTGCATTAGATGGTTCTGCAGTGAGGATGAGGTCATGGGAAAGAGGTGTGTATTTGTGTGTAAACACATGAGATTATGTGTGCATTCATTTGTGTGCTCGTGTGTGTGTGTGGGAAGCTGGCGAACATAGCGAGTCCAAGGCCCTGAGCTCTAACCATTTCCCTGTCCCTGCCTGGTAACCCTGGACTCTTTTCATGATGCTCCTGAAAATGCCCCTGTTGGGTTTTGTTAGCTGCTAAGTTATTACTGCGCGTTTTGAATACTATTTGTTCCATAAAATAAGTTTTAATTTCTGAATTTAAAAAGTTGGTTTTAAAGTTATGAATATTCTCTAGATAAACCCGTGTGGTGTCAGTCATGTCGGGTGCTGTGCCTGTAGTCTTCTTTTCCCTTCTGCAGGTGCCTTACAGCTTCACATTTGCTTTCAGCGATTGGCTGAGAACCGAGCAGGTGCTTTTCTTCATCGCTGGCAGTCCGTTTCTCGTCTGTGGCTTTCAGTTCCTTTTCGGGCACACTGCAGTGGCAGCTGTTGGCTGTGTGATATTTTCACCCAGCTCGTTAGACACAGCACACAACGCTGGAGTTTCAAAGTCAGGACGGTTGTTGGGCTTCGTGTTTGATCTTGCCTTCTCTCGTCTGTGAGGGATGGACTGGAAGTGTTCAAGCAAGCAGTGGCATTTCTGTGTGTGTGTGTGTGTGTGTGTGTGTGTGTGTGTGTGTACGCGTGCACGCGTGCAAGTGTTTCTGTTTGCATGCGGGTATGTGTTTGTGTGTGTGTGTGTGTTCGCATGTGTGTATGCGCGTTTGCATGTGTGTGTGTGTGTGCGTGTGTGTGTATGTCTGTGTGTGAGTGGGTGCGCGTGTGTGCATGTTTTTTTAATCCATGAGTTTGCACCGTGCCAGGCCTGCAGTGGATTAATTATACATTTGCATGAGTGGATAGCTCAGGTAATTACCCACGCTAGGCGGAGCGAGGGCGGCGAATGAGAGCGCGGGAACACTGGCAGCGCTGCTTTGTCATACTTTATCTTCTGGAACAGATAAAGCTCAGCCTGGCTGCTTAGATTTATTTTCTTCATCCAGCCATGCTGTGAACATGAAGGGAGGGGCGGGACCGTAGTTACACTCCCTCTGTTATTGGGTGACTGATCTGTCTGGGTGTCACGTCAGGTCCCAGGAAGAATGTTGATGCTCCGTCCAGCAGGGGCACGTTTGTCACAGCGGTGTCCGGTGGAGCCCGTCGTTGAGGACCATTCGCTCCCTGCGGCAGAGAGGTGGAGAGATGAATTTCTGCCAATAAGCAGATGTCGTTATGGAAATACATCAGCAATAAGGTCTGATTGAAATGGGTCATTTAGAACATAAGACTCGTGTTTATATAGCAATGTTGTTTTTTTTTAACTTGACGTGATTTTGTTTCAAGGTTCATTATTCATTTCTCTACTTTTTCTGTTGTGGTGATTTAAAAGTCTCAGTGGAAGACGTTACCAGAGCTCTTCATCCTCACACTCTGTTCATGGAGCTTTTCTCTACAGTTCATTGGTTGTTTTCGGGCATCAACGAGATGGTGTGGGCCAGTCTCAACCTCTGGTCTATCGCTTCATGCGTTGCATGTTAATCTGCGGTAACATGGCATGGTCACGGAGTACGTTTCTGTTCTTCCTGGTGTCTGTGCTGGAGAAATACAGCCTAGTTTCTCAACTTCAGATAGCGCTGTATGTCATATGGTGCATCTAGGTTTCGTGTGAATTGTGTGTGTTGAATTGTGTGTGTGTGTGTGTGTGTGTGTGTTGGGGGGGTCCAGCTATTGAAGCTTTACAAAGACAGATTGCTTCCATCGAGTGCTCTGCCTGTGTGCATCCAGCAGCTGCCTGTGGTGCCGCGCACCACACAGCTGGAGTTCGGGTGCTCTGTGTGCGTGTGCTTGTCTGCGTGTGCTTGTTTGCATGTGCTCTGTGTGTGTGTGCTTATCTGCGTGTGCTCTGTGCTTGTGTGCGTGTGCTCTTTGTGTGCGTGTGCTCTGTGTGCGTGTGCTCTGTGTGCGTGTGCTCTGTGCACGTGTGCTCTGTGTGCATGCGCTTGTCTGCGTGTGCTCTGTGCTTGTGTGCATGTGCTCTTTGTGTGCGTGTGCTCTGTGTGCGTGTGCTCTGTGTGCGTGTGCTCTGTGTGCGTGTTCTCTGTGCACGTGTGCTCTGTGTGCATGCGCTTGTCTGCGTGTGCTCTGTGCTTGTGTGCGTGTGCTCTTTGTGTGCGTGTGCTCTGTGTGCGTGTGCTCTGTGTGCGTGTGCTCTGTGCACGTGTGCTCTGTGTGCATGTGCTTGTCTGCGTGTGCTTGTGCTCTGTGCTTGTGTGCATGTGCTCTCTGTGCATGTGTGCTCTGTGCATGTGTGCTTGTCTGCGAGCGCTCTGTGTGCATGTGCTCTGTGTGCATGTGCTCTGTGTGCATGTGCTTCTCTGCGAGCGTTCTGTGCGTGTGTGCGTGTGCTCTGTGTGTGTCATGCGTGTCGAACAGGAACAGGAGCATGGAGGGCTGTGGGAACTGCTTTGTGTACTTCCAATGCAGAGCTTCCCTGTGGTACACACACGCTTACGACCCCATCCACTCAAACACATGCCCTCCATACCATTTAAGGGTGAATCCATAAATAAAGCAGTATTTATTTTTCCTTTTTGACAAGAAGAACATATCCAGAGGCAAACAGATCCATTTAAATTTTCATATAAAATGTAATTAGTGTGCCTGTTTTTATTACTCATCTGATCCTCAAATTCAGTAGGTTATTTAGTTATAGAAAAGCTACAGAAGAAAGGACTTGAAGTTCTCTACTGCTTAGAGAGAGACATTTACATTATGTTTACATATACATTTATGTTACATTTACAATTACATTTACGCCACTTCGCAGATGTTCTTGTACTGAGCAACTTTCTCTATCAAATCCATATCCTCATGTGACTGTCAAGCTAAAGCCCTTGCTAGAGTGGAAAAGAAGTGCATATTTAAGTGCTTAGTGAAGAGGTGAGTCTGCAGTCTTTTTTTGAAGGCAGCCAGTGACTCGGCTGTATGGACAGACTGCATGGTCAGTGGAAGTTCATTCCACCAGCTGGGTGCAGGATGGAGGAGTCATGAGACAGGTCTTCACTGTGTCTCAAGGGATGATGGTTCACGTTGAGCAATACTAAAGCCTGGAAAACAGCATGGTGCAGAATGGTGTTTGATTAGACAAACTGACAAACTGTGTGTGTTAGATAAATTGAATAAAATACATTTTTATTTGAATAAAAATAAAATATTTAATATTTATTTACAACAGCTGTTGACACAAAGCAGCTTTAAAGATGTCTAAGTTCAAGTGCCCTCAGAGCTCAGAGGGCTCAGAGGACTTAAAGGACTCTGAGGGCTCAGAGGACTCAGAGGAGAGCCCATCCTGCTCATACTGAGCCCAGACACTGCAGCAGCAACAATAAAAACCACAACATACGCTGACGCAATAGAGACTAGAAGGTCTAGAATGGGTTCCTAGAAGGTGCTTGTCTGGGTTCACTGAGTGTTTGTGTTTGGGTGAGAAGAAGACAACCAGAGAGGATGTCTAGTTCTGCATTCATCCACGTACTATTCAGTCCTTTGAAAACACTTTTCATGACCTAAGAACTGAAGCCCCAATGCTAGAAGCTGATGGTGTAATGCTACAAAGCAGCACCCTTAAGGAAACTCGCCGTGCTACTTATCCACAAGCCCGAGCCCAACCGTACACTAACCACGGAAGGAAAGGCACCGGGCAGCAGTCAGCCGGCTGATAACTGGTTCCTAGTCTTGGAAGCCACAGCCTCTGGGCTACAGCTCTGTGCAGTGCCGTCTCCCTGCAACTAATTGGCGGATACTCAGGAAGGGGCTAACACAAAAAACAAAACACATATTTTAACATGTAAGTCAGGTTTAGCCATTCCGTTTTGCATTCAGAACTGCAGGGGTTAAGTAATAGATATTTACTATTAATCACACTGCACAATAACGACACTCCACCACAGGCAAGGAAAGTTGAGAATAAAGAAACGACAATCACTTGGATACACAGTACTCCCATGAGTCTTTGACGTGACTGTAGTCTGTAGGGGAGAAAATGAGGAAAGCCAGGATGCCGAGTACATTATTCTCTTCCCGTGCAGAGGCCTGGGAGACACCTGTTAATTAGCTGCAGTGTGTGATGAATGAGACGCGGAAGTAATGAATTTAACCTCAAGTTAACGGTCGAGTTGCGTTGGCTTCAACCTTTGCATACAGGTGTTAATTATAGCTCTCTGGGACAGAAATACTTCTGTTGTCTTTGAAATCGAACTTCAATACCCTTCAGAAAGGAAACAAGATAATGACTTGAAGTGCTAAAAATATCTTAAAGCCTGTTAGCGAACAGGAAGCGTTAGCTTCAGAACGGCTCATGGGGCTTTCACAGCAGCAGTCGTGGTTATACTGGACACGTGCAAAGAATCGACAGCACACACAGCAGGTTCACGGTTGTTTTGGAATCCAGTTTTTAATATTAAGATGAACCATAAAAAGCACATTTAAACATTTACTCATTTTAGTTACAAAAAGGGGTCACTGAAAAGAGGGCATCATTGCATTCACAGAGGACGTCTGAACATAACAGGCCTAACAGATATGTCCGTCTTTATCTTTTTCTCATAAAAAAACAAAATTCCCCACCCAAAATATATAAACTTAACTGTGTAACCAAGGTATATACAGGGCACAGTGGCCTCTCTTCTCTATGGATATTAAGAAGGGTTGAGGTATACGACCAAAGTAAAACAAACAAACAAAAAACAAAAACAATTTAAATAGTTGAATGAATGCCGTGATTGGTCAGGACGACAGGTACGTGCGGCGACGTTAGTGACACACGGGGAGCAGCCTGTGTGTGGCGCGTGTCTTCCCAGCCGAGGTGTTCGGAGTCTGCAGCCAGACCCAGCCTCGGGTGGCCAGTATATACAAAGGACATGCGTTATAATTAGAAGTAGGGGACTGTTTGAATGCTCACTTTTATTTGCTTAATAATAGGTACACAGTATTTATCACAAAATATGATTTCTCTCTTTCCCCAGTTCTTTAATTTATATTATAGATGGTGGGTTTTGCTGTCTTTGTTAGGGTCACTGAATTTGGGAGCCAGATGCAATTCTGATACACATGTACGTTTTGGAAGTGGAAACAGAATGAACAATAATGTACAAAATTATAATTACAGTTTTATCAAAATACACCTTCGTTCTCTTAGCACCTCTTTTATTATTCATACTTTGTTATTATAATATTTGTTTTTTCTGTATTTAGATCAAGCACCATTGTTGTTTTCTTCTCTGTATATCTTTGTTGTACAGCACCGATAGACTCCATTGGTGAGGTGTCCATCTCCCTCCCTCCCCCTCTCTCTCTCCCGCTCTCCCTCTCTATCTGTCTCTCTCCCTCCCTCTGTGGACACCCCTCCCCCCCCCCCCGCTGTTCCCCCGAACTCTCCGCTTTGCCACCTCTCCCCCATGCCCTCCGTTGCCCCGGTGACCAGTTGCGTGTCACACTGTTCTCGCACTCCGTAGGAACCGCTTCCTCTTTAAACTATTATTCAGAACTTACATGTGGCATGCACGGAGGCTGGGTGATCTGGTGGTACCCAAAAAAAAAAGAAAAAAAAGTCTTGGAATAAAAATGTCTCTTGTGCAGACCCGTCCTTCCCTGTCAAGTTGTTTTTTCATTATGTCACTTTTTTTTTTAATTTAGCCAAGGAAGCAGACTGGACCAACTTCGAATCCAAATTTCTGATTAGAATCCCCGAAATCATTCAACATGACGTCTACGATCGGAACCTGATCGATTTTGGGGGTGTTGATCTCTATCACAGTCTTTCCGTAGCCCTTCCGCACCTGCAGGGTCGAGACAGGGACAGAGGAAGCATATCAGACTCACAACAAGAAATGCTATGAGCTTTCATGAGGTTCATGAGTTGTGTGCTGACATTGCATCACTGAGACCAGTGCCAAAGCAAGCCAGCCTTGGATTTCCCATCTAATTGGGACTGTTACTTTTATTTCATTAACTGGCTACTGAGGCTACGCGGCATGAACAAAATAGCATATTGCTATAGTGTTTCTTTCTACATATTGTGATTAAAAAAAGTGATTAGCTCTCATTTGCATGTTTCAAAATTCTGCGATATCAGTATCCCAATACTGGTGGGATGTGTTGTCAGCAGCTGCTGAGCTACAGGGGGACACGTACCGCGCAGGTGTCAGACAGGGCCTTGATGTAGGGGTTGTTGTCGTAGGACATCTCCTCGTCGTTGGACCCGAGGAAGCGGAGAGCTTTGTCGTAGCTGCCCCCTGTGGCGTCGTACCAGCCTGTTGACTGGTGGCAGCTGTAGGTGAAGTTTTGCCTCGCAGAGGCTGTCAGTAGTCTAAGGAAAGTCATCTGCACTGAGTTTATAGAGCTGCCTTCAGCGTCCACATAAGATAGCTGTAAGAACAGACAGTAGCAGGAGAAAACATTAGTGGCATGGTTACTGTTTCTTTGAACTAAACACACACACACAAACACACACACACACACACATACACACTGGCAAAACTCAAAATCCAGTCATGCTTTCAGGCAGTGTAGAGGAAATGCTCTGAACAGGAGCTAGATGCATGAAGGGGAAGATATTTTCTAAGAGACCGTCCCCCCCTCTCTCTTTCTTTCCCTCTCTTTCTTTCCCTCTCTCTCTTTTCCCTCTTTCTTGACCACATTAACTATGGATGGTGCATGTGGGGCTTTGTGCTCCAAGACCTCAGGTCACAGAATCTTTAAAAGCATCTCTAAAGCAGCACTGTTCCTGCTCTCTATTTATGTCACTGGGAGGATGGGGCTCACTCAGGACCTGGAGAAGCCTTTTAACTGGGGGGTGGGGGGTGAGGGCCGTGGGGATGAGACGGAAGACGACCAGAGTGCACTTACCAGGGTGCCATGTGTAAATGAGCTAAACCACGAGCCTGGGGCCTCTCTGGACCAGGAGGACAGCGGCACCTGCGCAGGAGCACGGAGGCCAACAGCGTTAGAGCAAGCGCACTGCGCGAGAATACCAAATGAAGTTAAAAAATAATAACATTGATCAGAATTTCAGTCGCATTGCGTGCAGAATTCCATCTCTCAGAAACCACAACACTATGCCAGTCAGTGTTTGCCTGTTCAGGTCCAACCCGAGTTTAGCCAGAAGAATCTCCACGCAGGGGTTGTGTGAACCCTGACGTGGGATTGACCTGGTGAACCCTGGGATTGACCCGAATTCTGTGAACTGTAAGACATGCGTCTGCTGTCACGTTGGCTTTTCAGGGTGACACTCACTCTACTCGATTTCTTCCCGGGGTAGATGCAGGTCTCGCCCCCTGCTGTGAAGTTGCAGTATACTTTGAAGGAATCCCCAGAGCATCCCTGGTTAGGATCAATGTAGTATTCACCTGAGCAGAGAAAAAAACCCAAGCAACATACGTGAACTTCACTCCAACAGTGATGACACACAGGCAGTGTTTACATGTGTATGGCATTTGGTAGACGGTCTAACCCAGAGTCACTTACATATTCATCAGTATGACGCATGCATGCACTACCAGATGAGCTACAGAAGCAGCACTCACTTAACTGATGACTTACAGTTTCAGTTCTTATGTAATAGATATCATTTTGGTTCAAAAACAGAAAGGTTATAAACATAGAGGGCAAAAATACCAAAACAACTGCAGTTCTGAAAGGTCACTACAGGCATTAGCATTTTGTAAGCCATTTTCTTTGTCTGTAGCTGGTAAAGTACTGTCCTTCCTCTCCTGTCTCCCTATCCAGCTTCAGCTAACCACAAAATAGAAAGAAAATAAACTTCCCGCATTTTGAATAAAACATGGAAATTGGCAAACAAAACTGCCCTTTTCACAGATCCACAGTAGCCTTTCACCAGGAGAATAGTCCATATGCAAGATTGGCTCTCTCACATACCCAAAGTTCAAATTATACAGTGACAAATGGGAGGGGGTGGTCAGCCTTTACCCAGGGACATGTCTTTTGACCCACAACCCCCCCCCCCCCCAACAGTTTTTTGGATTTTGATCATCAATTATTTTGTATTATATTTATGGTATTTTGCAGAAGCTCTTAGCCGTTTTATATATCAATCCATACATTTATGAGTATAAAGTTATTCCATGGGAATAACAAACCTATGAGTGTTACTATCATATGTTCAACCAGGTGAACAACAAGAGTATTGTAATTAGATCAGGTCCAATAGCAGAGAAAACTGTAAACCAGGTGTGTCCAGGTCTAAGAGTGTGCAATATTATATGACAATAGATTGAAATGGATCTAATGTGAATACTACTGATGCCCTCAGGACCAGGTACATTAGTACAGGGTTGGAATTAACTCATCAGAGCCTTTGATTTCCAGGACCGAGGTAGAAAATCTTGGAACATCCTCTGACATATATAAACCCAACATATTGTGGGGATCCATTTATGACCAAGCATCTGAATTCTGAATACTGCCTTAAAAGACAGAAAAGAAAAAAAGAGTTTGAGAAAGAGTTCGAAAATCCTGACCTAGGTCCACTTAAGTTGTTAATAGGACTAACTTTGGTCAGTATCTCTCTGGTTACAGAACCGTTGTAGAGAGAGTTTCCTCTTTTACTTGATCCAGCATATGAGAGCTCTCTCATTAATCTCTCATTAAGCCTTTTTTGGCCATGGCAATAGAGTTTCAAGCAAATAATCCCCCAATTTACCATCATGGAATTCGGGGTGACTGAGCTGCAGGTCTTTGCAGGTCCTGGCTGGGTTGCTCTGGCTTCCGATGGGGTACTTCATGCGTTCAATGTCTTGCTTGAGGTTGTTGAGAGAGCCGAAGATGTCCTCCATGCCTTCGCCGTAGTCCATGACAATGTCTGCCTCGTCCGCCTGCATGTCACTGGAACGCCGTGTCTTCTTGGGTGAGCGGATAGGCAACGGCTGGACGACCTCACCTGGAGGGCCCTGTGTAAATGACACGGAGCCAATGTCAAGGTATCTGGTCTAAGTTAGCCACAACTTTCAAATGCAAACCAATCAGTTTCTTCTAATGCAGCAAATTACTCAATTGCGCAGTCAGGTTTTGATAAATCTAGACATCTTTGTGGCTGTGGTCATAAAGATTAGGTGCCGATTTCACATTCTGATGTCATAATAAAAGTCCTCAAATCTTTCACACGTTTAGAGCAGAGAAGAACTTACAGGAGGACCAGGAGGGCCGACCATGCCAGTGTCTCCCTTTGGACCAGCAGAGCCCTGGACAAACACAATACTTCATCAAAACTGTGTCTCGACTCCAAATATAAATCTGAAAAATATTTAGAAATTTAGAAAAGGAAAGGGGTAGCACTTACCGTAGAACCCTTGGAACCCTTAGGACCTTGGGGACCCTAGTGAGAAAACAGCCAGAGAGTGAATTTAATGAATGAATTTGTGTAGACCACAGAACATAGTGTTCAAGGCAGAGAGTAACTTACAGGCAGGCCAGGAGGTCCCGGGGGACCAATGGGTCCAGAAGCACCAGAAATGCCCTACAACACAACACAAAGTGGTGAGCTTGCATTCTCCTGTACTGAGAGCTCGTTATGAGAGATTGCTTTCAAATTGGTATCAAGAGGCTTGAGCGTATGGGGACATTCATTTACCCAGAGGAAAAAACTCAGAGCAAAGAGTAAACGATTTGTGATGTTTAGAAAAAAAATGGGGAAAGGAATTATGTTTGATGTATTGTTCTGACATCTGCTAATTTCAAAGTCACAGAGGGATAAATGACACCAAACTCGGTGTAGATGGTGCTAATTCTGATCTGAGGTTTTCAGATCATGATTCTTTAGGGAAACATCAGATGATCAGATGTTTCCCTACAGTCCTGAGTGTGTGAAGGAGAAGAAGCGAAGACACTTCTGTTTTTTAAATCACTTTTGTCTTCTTTACATTATTTAATTTCAAGGGATTACATTTGCTTCACTTCTTTAATATACCAGGCAAGGCTGCACAGGGCCAAGGCTGTTGCTAATTACATATTCACTCAATTTGCAGTGTTTGTTGAAAAATGGATGAAGTCTTTCTTCCTCTGAATTCCACCACATACTTGCTCAGGCTTGCTAAAACCACCCCGTGTTAGAGAACTGTGACGCTTTCACAGACAACAGAGAGATGCACAAATGAGGAAAAAACCCTCAATTACCTCAATTTTATTACATCCACTTTTGATCGGACCACGTGATGTAGCATAATTACTCTAGTCGCTGTGTTGCTAGGCATGCCCTTTAGTCTTTCATATGGTTATTATAACAAATAAACAAACATAAAACCTTTCAAGGGGAGTTTGATGTACTTTGTCAACACTTCAGATGTCTGTAGTGGAGAGGGGCACCTTGCCCTTGACTCATAGCAATGCAGACAGAGACAGAAAGAGAGAGCGAGAGAAAGAAAGAGAGACAGAGAGAGAGAGTGAGAGAGTCAGTTACTTACAGAATCACCCTTAGACCCAGGTGTGCCCTGAGGTCCAGGTAAACCACGGTCTCCCTTTTCTCCCTGTTCACCAGGAGGGCCTATAAGACCAATGAGACCAGGGTGGCCCTGTTCAAACACACACACACACACACACACACACACACAAAGCATGTACTGGATCACAGATCATTATCAAAGTCAACATGCCAACATGTAGGTCAAACAGAGTATAGTCAAAACTTGAAGTAAAATAATATCCATGTAGGACATTTCAGTGTGTAAACTGAACTAATATACATCACAATATCTTGAACCAGAGACAAGCAGTTGAATCTAGTCATTAGCACAAGCAGGGTTTTTGTAATAAAATGCATGTGTTGAATATACAACCCCCACAAAAAGCTACAGTGGTGTCAGGAAAGGAGATTGAATCTCACTCACCTTCTCACCCTTTGACCCAGGGTCGCCTCTCAGGCCTGGCAGTCCAGGGGGTCCCTAATATGACAGAACCAACAGTGAGAAATCACTCACACCTAGACACACACACACACGCTTGTGCACATGCCCATAGGGATCAAGAGATAGAATGAAGAGAGAGTGGACTGAGAGTTTGAGAACAGGCAGGAGCAGGGAAGAGGAGAGAAGTAGGGAGAACAGGTAAAGGGTGAGATGTGGGCAGAGCTGGTGGTGAGGGGGGAGGGGGGAGATGCAGGAAAAAGGGGGAGAGGACTCTCACCATTGGCCCTGGTGGGCCATCTTGACCAGGTGCACCAGGAAGTCCTTGTTCACCCTATGAAAAAAATGCATTCAATTATATCAGGCATTATTGCCCCAGTACTGCTTACAACCTGCTATCGATTTACTGCAGGCTGCAGCGTGATTAATAGTCCCTAAAAATGTGTGTTCAAATGAAAAAGAAAAAAAAAACCATATTGTGGCCACTGAGGGGTTATTGATTGCTCTGTTCAATGTTGCTTGTGTCTGTTTGTAGGTGTGTGTGCCTGTGTGTTTGCTGTGTTTGTAGCTGTGTGTGCCTGTGTGTGTGCTGTGTTTGTAGGTGTGTGTGTCTGCATGCCTGCTGTGTTTGTAGGTGTGTGCATATCTGGGCATGGTCCATTTGGCTAAAACGATGGGGGAGGCAGCAGGTGGCTGGGTAGGTGCATGCAGATGCTTACCACAGGGCCGGGGATCCCTCTCAGACCCTCAGGACCTGGCTTTCCTGAAGGCCCCTGGGGTCCGACAGGGCCAGTTTTGCCTGGGGGGCCCTCGGCTCCTGCCTCGCCCTGGACACAGATGGTAGTGAGTGGACAGGAACGGGCACTACAGCTTTCTCAATCTTGGTCGGTACTTAGAGGAACATGTCTGCCAGTAGCACTCATTTTGCTCATCGTGACTGGTGGCCTTAGGTTAGTCTCAGACAAATTACCTCCCAATGGTTTAATATCAATTCAATTTTGTAATATCAGTTTACATTTTTTAAAAGATGGGAGATCAAAGAAACCTAAATCATCGCCCTGTCATCTATAAATCATCTCATTAAAAATCCACATATAAAACCCCATGTTTAAACCCAGATGGACAGGTCATGAAGGTATTTGTTTTTTAATTTCTCCTCTGAACTATATTCATGCTGTGTTGGTCACATGACACTAAAGGGATGGAGGGTCATCTGTTACCTTAGCACCCTTCTCCCCTTGCCTGCCCTCCGCTCCTGGTGCTCCTGGAGGTCCCTGGGAAGGGAAAGACAGACAAAAAATCGTGCGTGTTTGTGTGTTTGTTGGCATAGTGCTTTAGCACAGACACGATATGAAGCGTCTAACGAGAGCTACTCCAGCCAATCATGGTGAGGCGTGCTGCTTATGCGCAGTGGGCATTACGTTAATATTCAGACGTTGGCTGTTTTTTGTCTTCATTATTGTTTTAATGGTGCGGCCCGTCTCTCAGCTGTGTGTATTCCACTGTTACCCCATTTGGATGGAGAGGCTAAGGTTCCATATTTGCATATGTGGGGTTTGTTGTCGTAAATGACTGGCGCAATGTGTATTCGTTAAACGAAATCGTGGCGAATAAATTATCTAATGCATAATGAGGTTTAATAAATGCCGCCCCACACTTCAATAGTGTCATGGAGAATACCACAGTAATCGTCAGACGCCAGTTATGAATTCACAAATAAACAAACACACAAAATAAATATAGAAGATAGCAAGGAGACTCAGCATTGTTAGAGGGGAGGAGAGGGAGAGTGAGATATATCAGCTTCAGTTCACAACGCTCTGGGTGATCCGCTGAGTAAGCAGAAACTCTACATTTGATTAAAAAAACAAGCTTAGGTCTGAATTCCAGAGTGAGGTTGCTGGGCACTGCCGGGCTTGTCTGTCTTGTCTCTGATGCCGTCCTCTTCCCACCCACATTCCTACACCACCCTGTCCCTGATGCCGTCCTCTTCCCACCCGCATTCCTACACCACCCTGTCCCTGATGCCGTCCTCTTCCCACCCGCATTCCTACACCACCCTGTCCCTGATGCCGTCCTCTTCCCACCCACATTCCTACACCACCCTGTCCCTGATGCCGTCCTCTTCCCACCCACATTCCTACACCACCCTGTCCCTGATGCCGTCCTCTTCCCACCCGCATTCCTACACCACCCTGTCCCTGATGCCGTCCTCTTCCCACCCGCATTCCTACACCACCCTGTCCCTGATGCCGTCCTCTTCCCACCCGCATTCCTACACCACCCTGTCCCTGATGCCGTCCTCTTCCCACCCGCATTCAAGGCTTTCGCTCCTACACTGGCAACTTTCCCTTCTTTAATCCATTTGTCATAAGTAACCAGATCTGCTGGTGGGACGGTTCACTGGCGCTGTCAGCACATTGGAAAACTGACATCCTTTCGGCTCATCCATTCTGACCGAATAACGCGAATGTGAGTTTTGTCAGGAGCCTTGATGGAGGTGTTCAGTGAGAACAGCACGCGTTCCTTCACAAAACACATTATTGTTATTCAGCCTTCCTCTGGATGATGTGGCATCAGCAAACACAGAGTAGACTAATCAAGTCACCGCACATTGATTCCCCGAGAGAACTGATGACAGAATGTAGACCGCTAGCAAGTCCGGAGCGGGGGACCCAACGATATTCCACTGTCCAATTCAATAACAGCATTTTCCATCTTGTTGCAAAATAACCTGGCTTAAATGTAAAAGTTTACTTTCCCCTTATGCATAAAATAAAAGTATTACAGTATTGCTGAAGTAGATATTATCATCAGTGGGGCTGAGACGTCCGGCAAAGCCTTTTGTTTTGATGAGCCACTGGGAGACAAGTTAAGCAGAGTATGACAGTGCCCCCTCCCCATGGTGCAGACAGGTAGTCATTGTGTTTTCACATTGCTGTCACTCAACCAGGCGCTGATCAATATCAAGGAATCTCCGTCTCTAGGCCGCGTGAGAGGTGTTACCAAGCACCTCCGGGGAAATGGGTTCTCGCTCTGTGCGTCTGCACTGTCTCCACGTTGTGTTTTCTATTTCACGTAAGTGATGAATTATCAACTTTTGAGTGTCCCTGCAGGCTAGCAGGCGACGTGGCTGTGCGGTTTGTAGCTGAAATGGTGTGACCCATGTCTCACTCGCCGACTGCTCTGATGAGAATGACTCAGCTCATCATTCTTTCTACAGAGTCACGTGAGATTTTGGGACACAGCAATTTCACACGTGACTCTGACTCAATTTGGTCTAACTCACACAATTTATCTAATGCCTGTCTCCTGTCCTGGAAAATGATAAAGTGTGTGATTACTTGTCCAGCCCAGAAGAAAACAGACCCTACTGTTAGTGAGAAACAGCAATTCTTGGACAAATCCCAGAAGCTGACAGTAAAGCAGTGGAAGTGAATGGCTGATGTCTCAGATAAATGGAAGACAGTAATGTCATTAAGGTTAATGTTTTTACTTACTCTTTTACCGGGAGGTCCTGGTGGACCAGCTTCTCCAGATGGACCAGGAGGCCCCTAAACCAGAGTGTTATGGTCAAAATATTTGCATAAGGCTTCACAGACAAATACAATATTAAGAATGTGCAATACAAATTCTGCATGGAAGTCAAACATATTTTTGTTGGACATAAATTAGCTTCTGTTTGGAACCATTGAAAAGAGAATAAATATGAGATATATATCCAGAGAAAGAGGATAAATATACATTTCTTCACTGCAAATTATCTGATTCACAACCTGTTAACTTAAAAAAAGTTTTTATCACTTTATCTATTTATTTGTTTGCTTGTGTGTTTATGAAATAAATGCTTCCTAAGTACATCCAAAGAAATAAAACCGTATAATGATAACCTTTCGCACGCTTCCTCAGGACCCAGTTTGTCACATGGAGGAGCGATAAATTGTAGAAATGTATCTCTTCCAGATAGAAAAATGGAGCCAAGCACCTTATCAGAGTTACAATTCTTTAAACAGGTCTTCATGTAATAGTTCCACTCTAGAAAAACACTGCATGCTTACATGAGTGAAGCCTCTTGCTAGATAATTCTTATCTAGTCGAATTTGTATCTTTGTAGAATTTGTTGTTAGAAGACACACGTGGCTGCATACGGTAATTCTTCAATGTATGTTACTTCAGAAGAAGTCATTCCTTACAACACTGAAAGTTCATGGAATATTTAAAGAACATTACAATGAAAACCATACTGAAACTTACTGAGGAAACAAATTTCCTGAGTTACTCAACTGTGTGATGGAACAATACAAACCTCTAATCAGAGAAGTTGCATGCTTCTGTACAAAGGTTTCATACTACTAGAACTTTCTCCTCATTAAACTTTAATAGACTTGAAGATTGTAGATAAGGCGTTGCATTAAAGTTCACTACACAATTGTAGGCTAGACATATCGGTTCATAAAAATACATTCATGTCAATAAAAGGTAAATTAAACCTTTTCCTTCTGGCTTGCAAATTCAAATTGCATTCATAAATGTTAATAAGAACTGCAATTTATAGACCTGTGCTACGGGCTGGGAGAATGTTGCTTGCCTTTCGTATTTTCTTAATCATATTATGCCAATGAACAGCAAATACCTTCTCACTGAGGTAAAATAGTAATACTCCCTTGTTCACTTAGATCCAATGCACAGAATAAAGTGCAGGATGAAAAGTTGACCAAACACAATACCTTACCTAGAGCAATGAAATCAGCAAGGGCCCAAATCTCTTTTAAACATGAACTACATTACCCAGCAGGCCCTCTGGGAAATGTGAATCAGTTCATATTAGAGAAATAAGCAAGTATGAGATGTTGTTTTGTGTATGCTAGGTACATTACTATAGGTCCAGTGGATTAAACTTAATATATGTGCATATGGAACCCCGGGGGCTTTTTACTCTGCACCAGGGGCATTTGGGTACTTACAGATTGACCAGCTTCACCGTCTTCGCCCTTCTCCCCTGGACTGCCATCCGTGCCCTAGCAGGAGCGTAGGGTGTTAGATGGTTCCGCTCCAGAACCCAGTCAGGTCCAGGACACACACATAGTTCAACCCTTTCATGTATTGTGGCCATAAAGGCATTTTTTTTCTTATAAGACAATATTAACGTTATCATTTACTTATTTTTTAAAATTAGATATCAAGTGGGGAATTGAATTTCCTTTCATTTAAACATCGTCATGTTTAATAATGGATTTTTAAGCCTATTATTATTTTCATAATTCTGTGGAGTTTGATACTCACAGCAACACCAGGCTCACCAGGGGGACCAGGATCTCCAGGGAAACCAACAGGTCCCTACAGCAACAAATGAGCAATATACAGCTGGTCAAATACAATGACATTCATGTTTATTAGGAACCAATCAATTATAGTAATTATTTTGGAAAAAACCTTGGGATTTATATTGAATTGATGAAGTTCTTTTTCTTTTAATGCACCAGGAAATGACACCTACAAAGTTTCTCAGTCGTATAAGGGGACATAGGGGCCCAGTGTTTCTGCATTCTTACAGCTATAATCAAAAAGCTGCATCCAGTGCTTCATAAAAGGTGTAAATGCCATTTTTAATCTCTACCCATAGCAGAGGCTAACCTATGTGTCTTTGTTTGAGAAAAGCAGATCAGTCTCACTGCTACTACTGGACGGATCATTGACACGGCGGATCAGACATTTTTGGCATTCACCTCACTTCTCTCCTCAGCTTTATCTGTGTGTGCCACTGGTTTATGGCAGTTTCACCCGGATTACCCTTACAGGTTTACACTTACAGGATTACCCTTGGGACCATCGTCTCCAGGTGGTCCTTTAGGTCCTGCTGGTCCAGCTGTACCGGGTGGGCCTGCTTCACCCTTTTCTCCTCTCTCACCTTTGGGGCCCTGCAGAGAAAATCACAAACATGACAACCAAAAACTACAAATAAAGATTTGCAGGCAGGTAAGAAGAATGTAAGAAAGTAGATCAATGTAGAAAGAAGAATGTTATTTCCCATTTTGAATATGAAGGATTTCATGATGTATAATCCTTTACTATACACTTAAACCATATCTTATTGCATCATATGGTAATGCTCACTAATGCTCGTTGTATGTTGTATGTGTGTTGTGGAACGGTTTCTATAGAGATTGTTTCTATAGAGATTGTTTGTCTGCCTAGTGTCTATAGAGATTATGTGTCTGTCTACATATACTGACTGTAGAGATTGCTGATTAATGGACTTCTGCAAAAAAGAATCTGTTGAATCTGTTGAATCTTGTTACTGATAACAAGTCAAGTAAACATTGACACCTTGTTAACCCAAACATATGTGGAAACAATGATAAATGATAACAGTCAGTTAGAGATACAGGGAACATATTTTGGACTGATCTGCAAGTCCATTTTGTAGCATTCTTAGTATTTCCACACTGGCCTCCAAAATATGAGTGTACTTTCAGTAATAATATGATAATCATATAAAATCTGCTACAGTAGTCTGTTCAATTCATATCAGAAGAGAACACCACACAGACACACACACACACACACACTTACTCCAGGTCCAGACTCTCCAGGAGGTCCAGGATTGCCAGCTTCACCTTGCTCTCCCTAGGAGAGATTTAATTTCATTGGTTAAAAGCGTTACCATGGTAACCAAAGCACATTTATGGCATAGTGTGAGTTATACCAAAAAAAAAAAACAAAAAAACAAAAAGACCCAACGCCATAATTACTGATGACAGCAGCATGCCCAAAATAACATGCCTAGCAGTTGAAAAGTTCTCTCCTGTTTTTCTTGGCTGGAGTGAAGTGAGCTGGTGACTGCTGTACAGCTGTTCTAACTCTATTCTTGGCTTGCTCAGCATAATGGTACCATCCTGCAGTTCATGCTCCAAAGTCATCTCAGCTGCCAGCCACCGTATTAAAAATTGATGGCGAGAGGAGATGTGCCAAATCACTGCAAAATGAAGGAGTGTTGTTGGAACTGCCCTAACAGAGGAATTAATGGTGTTGGGGTACTAACTCAGACAAAAGCCTGACACTTGAAATGGATGTGAGGAGTGAGTCAGGGAGACCCATACAAGGTCTGTTCCTCTCACAGCGCAAGGTGTGAACTGTAGCTCCCGGCTTCTGAAGATGAATTGGGGTCTGTTGGGAATTGAAGGTGCTACTTACCTTCTCTCCAACTGCTCCCATGCCTCCGATACCACCAGGGGGACCTTGTGGACCCTACAACAGATTAGTCAAAGTCAAAGTCAGCTTTAGAGTAATTAGATTAGAGAGACCAGGGAGGTTTTCAAAGTAATAGTAACACTGCAGAAGGTGTAGACAGCTCCCAGAGTAAGGTGGGGGGGGGTGTAAGTGCTTCTACACACAGTCTGTTTGCTTATTGATATTTAGAGTGTATGTACAAAGGTACCAAGCCGCATGATGATAAATGTCAGTTAGGAACATTTGTGTAATGCCAATTGATTTGTTTTGCTTTTTCAATTGCACTCACACATAAACCCCCTAGCATACAAAGAGAGGAGTGTAGGTTTGTTGAGTGTTTAAGATCGAGATACACACTAATTGAGAGAGAAACTTACATCAGCTCCACTAGGACCCTGGGGACCTCTTGGGCCGGGCGGGCCGGGGGGACCCTGTGTAGAGACAGTACAGATGTTCTCATGTAAGGCTCATTTGCAAAACAAGGTCTTATTTAGGGTTATCCACCTTTTGTTAGAAGGTTTATCCACTGACCACTAGTATTGTACTGTGCATCATCCTTCAGATCACTGGCATTAGTAATGATGAATATACACTATACAATAAACAGACTTATGTGTGTTAATTCTGGGACATGTTTCCCAAAAATAATGAATCTTGTACTTAGACACAGATAATTGTAGTTTAGAGAGGAGATGCATCACAGGAGGGTCTGGAGAACACCATGTTGACTCGTATAAGTGATCACACAATGTTCCTTGCAGTTCACAAAAATCAACTCAGCTCATAAATGACAATAAAGAGGCACGCACCATTGGTCCAACGTCTCCGTTTTCTCCCTTTTCTCCTGGTGGACCAGGGAGACCCTGCAAGGACAGACGTGCTTACAGTTTCATTGCTGGACTTCCTTTTTTCAATAACAAAGAATATAAAATGGGTTATAGATTTGGTTTTATGCTTTGACGCCACATCACCTTGATATAAACATGATTACCGACTCATAATGAACTTTAAGATTTACCTCAGTGAATGTAAGAACAGTAGTGTGAGGAGTATCTCGCAAGATCATCCATGTGTAAACTGGTTTGCATGTCTGAAGTGCGTGGCTATACAAATGCAAAAAGAGCTAACCCAGTACATACTGAACATAAAGTCAACAGTTCTTACTGTAAACCAGTTTCTGTAAAAACCCTTTAGCAAAAAAAGAAGAAGCATTTTTAAGGTGTGTGTGCGCATGTGTGTGTGTGTGTGTGTGTGTGTGGAAGGTGGGTGGGCACTACTTTTTGTCTTCCTCCGAATCCTCTACCATGATGAAAATTGATGTGTTTCATTTCTGGTGAGCGCACGAGCGGCTAAAGTGTGGAAATGAACAATGGCAGAAGAAGCAGTGGAAAGGCTCTTCAGACAGGAAGAGAGAACTGGGCCCAGATGCAGTTACTGGGGCAGGCAATAAAGCTCCACGGCAACCCGGGCATGGAGGGTCTGAGCCGTGCGGCCGGCGTGAGCGGGCAGAGAGAGATTTGTGCTTATTGAGTTTCTCAGTGGCACAGTTCTTGTGCAATCTTCTTTTAACAGGTTTTTGGCCTATTTAAGCACATTCTCTCCTCTTTCCCTCTTGGCAGGCCCCTCAGTGGGTGCGTTCTGGCTAGAGACCTAAGAAGGCAACAAAGCTATTTCACACAGCGCCGTGTGCTCCACTCTATATGAATGCAACGGGTTCGTTTTCTGCAGTCAGAATGGCACCTGGTGACGGCCAGCTGAACAGATGCATACATGGTGTTTCCATCTATTCATCTGCTGCTATGATGCTTTTCTTTGGGTGGCTAAATGAAAGACGTTGCTGATTTGAGCTTAATTAATTAATGGCCATTTGAACGTGACGCTTTTTCTCCAAGAGCCGTGACCCCCTGCGCTGTGGAGGCCTGAGGCAGACAGCCGTGAGTGGAGGAGAGTCAGAACACAACCAAATATGAGTCACGTGTCCCATTAGGGGCTCCGGCCAGAGTTTGTGTGAGCCAGCCCCAAACAGGCGCGCCAGCCGCCCCTCTCAGGTGTCACACGTTTTGATCCCTGACATTTAGCCTCTAATTGCATCCCCAGTCTCTGACTTTGTGATGCGATTCAAAGGCAGCCTGTCACCAGCTGCCAGGAGCACCTCCATAGTGCAATTTCACCTGATATTTACACACCAAATCCATAGGAGCTGTGGGAGCAGGACGTATAGCACACATGCGCTGGCCATGGTGTCAGAGAGCCTGGACGCTGAGTGGGTCTCACTGGGCCTCCAGAGATGGCTACGGTCTCAAGGTCAGATAGCATTAGCACAAATACTCTGTAAAGGCTGCAGAGAGCACGTGCAGCAGCCTAATGCCTATTGGACCAGGTCACTCGATTTAATTAATAAAACACAAATGAAAGTGCATTACGCCCAATTAAAGTTTAATTGAGTGGAATGACTTTGAGGTTTAGTGGCGTGCGGGCGGATTACCGACAATGCAGTAAACGTAATTCCATTACTATGAGGATTCCACTTCAGAGAAGCCAGCAGCTAATATATTTATGATGGATGGACATGCTGAAGATCTTTGTGGCTGGCTACTTTATTGTTATCAAACACAGAGGCAGAGATGATCAGATACTTATGTCTTTTAATTCTTCTTACGTACATATTTCTTTCATGGTCACCAAACACCTTTCCTTTGGAAATGAGGATGGCGGCATCTGCTTGCTTGGGACAGCTCCCTTCACTGCCTGTCCCTTCACTGCCTGTCCATTCACTGCCTGTCCATTCACTGCCTGTCCCTTCTCTGCCTGTCCCTTCACTGCCTGTCCCTTCACTGCCTGTCCATTCACTGCCTGTCCCTTCTCTGCCTGTCCCTTCACTGCCTGTCCCTTCACTGCCTGTCCCTTCACTGCCTGTCCCTTCACTGCTTGTCCCTTCACTGCCTGTCCCTTCACTGCCTGTCCATTCACTGCCTGTCCCTTCTCTGCCTGTCCCTTCACTGCCTGTCCCTTCACTGCATGTCCCTTCACTGGCTGTCCCTTCACTGCAGGTCCCTTCACTGCCTGTCCTTTATGGTCCTTCACCAAAGATACTTCTGGTACCTCTCCTAATTCTTCACCTTTTTTTCACCTAACCTTTTGCTTCATTTCTCAGTCAGCCCCATGAGCTGTGAAAGAGAAAAGGAGAAAAGGCTGGCAACCACCCCCCCCCCCCTCCCCCCGCCACCTACCGCAGTGCTGCTACGTATCCAGGCAGCACTGTACGCAGTGGTTACCTGACAGACACCCACTTAGAATAGACGCACAATAGGTCCAATGTTAGAGTGAAAGCAGCAGCCATTAACCGCAGGACGAGGGAAGAGGGAGACAGGCTATGCTACGTTCATATTCTTGTCATGAGGAATAAGAAAAAAAAGATATGTTCAAAGTGTTCAGGTGTTCCAGTTCAACCCGCTCTAACAACGAGGTGACTAAAGGTTGTACATTGGCGCACAGTTAATTCTTGTGCAGTACGTTGGCCACAATTAATTAAAATAAAGTCACAGAGTGAAAGACAAACTTAAAGGACAGAAAACATTAGCAAATGGCTAGAGAGTCAAGATCTGATCATTCGCAGATGCGATGAGACTAAACTAGTTGTGGCCTCAAGAAATATGATTGTTTTGTCAGAATTTTATGCTTATGTTGTTGGTTGCAGATGATGGTTGCAGAGCTGCAGAGCCATGTAAAAAGTTAAAATAAATAAAAATTAAATAATGACAGCTTCTGATCACAGGATCTAGGGTGGTACCGGTTATATTCCAGATCCTCTCTTAAAACATCCGATGCAGTGGAATTTAGATGTAATGATCAGTGAACCTGTGTAGCAGATGAGCACGAAATCTGTGCTCATCTCAAATGCACCCCCAATTACAGCTCAAAGGCAAATCACTGAATACCAATGAGTGACATCCTGCCACTCAAGTAATACTAATGTCTTGGAGCCAGCGATGCTGGGTGCCGGCGGCTGTGACTCACCTATCTGAAAGGGCATGATTGCAGGCCCGTGTGGAGGTGACTCACCTGAAGCCCAATGGGTCCGGGGGGACCAGGAAAACCCCTGGAGCCCTCATCTCCCTTCTGGCCGAACATGCCCTGCTGCCCCCGGGGACCGGGCTCTCCATCTGCTCCCTGCAGGGGCAGAAGTGGAAGGTGTGAGGCACAGTTTAGCTAGCTGCCGGAGGCTGGGTGATCCACAGGTGAGCAGTGCTGGGGAATCTACTCCACAGCTGAACCCGACTGTGCTATAAACTGACTACACCATCAGCTGCTGTGAAGAAGAATTGGCTGCAGTAAAGCTAATAAACTGTAATTGAAACTATCATCTCAGGCACAGATGAAAGTGTGAGGATATGGAAGTTCAGGTGGGAAGTTCTGCATACCGCTGGTCCTGGTGCTCCAATTGGACCCTGCAGACCTGGTGGTCCTGGTGGACCCTGGCACACACAAAAACAACACAAACTCAGAAGGGTTATCCTCACAGTTCTTCAGCTCTTTCCATATCCGCTCCACAGCCATTGTAGTATACACGTGTGTAGGAGAAAGCACATCTATCGTTATTCTCAATGTTGTGAAAGTAGGTGAGCAAAGTCTGTGCTAGCCACAGAAACATACCAATTGCATTAGGTTCAGGTAACAACAAAGAAAAGTTATGTAAAGTTATGTAAAGCTTTCAGTGACATATAAGTGTGTGCTTGTCCTGTGAAGTACCACCAAGCATGGTAAAAACATGGTCAAAATGAGATGAAACCCACAATGCACAGAACAGTGCCTGAGCAAGCTCGGGACAGGAGTGTGAGCTCTTAGGAGTGTGAGTTCTCAGGAGTGTGAGTTCTCAGGAGCGTGAGTTCTCAGGTGTGTGAGTTCTCAGGTGTGTGAGTTCTCAGGAGCGTGAGTTCTCAGGAGTGTGAGTTCTCAGGTGTGTGAGTTCTCAGGTGTGTGAGTTCTCACCTGCTCTCCTTTATCCGCTTTGCTTCCCTTCTGCCCTGGTTCTCCCACTTCTCCCTAAAAAAGACCCAAAGTGTAACTGTTAGCAAGCGCCAGTCACACAGTCTCACTCAGTGCTACATCACTAAACACACCACAAACCAGGGGCCTCTAATGGAGAGAGATTTCTGACTCATTTGGCATGCTGGGTGGGATTATTGCGATCTTGTGTGGTGTGTGTTTGTGTGTGTGTGTGTGTGTGTGTATGTGTGTGTTGAGGGGAGAGGTCCTTTAGATGTTTTACACAATGGTAGCATCACAAAGGCTGAGTGCAACTTTACTGCCTATTAAATGATGAATATCATTTTGAAACTGGCCAAATAAAATGGCCCCCGTGCTGGGCACCCCTGCCAGCTGCACTGCTGATGGAGGACTCTGTCGGGGGGAAGATAAAAGGGAGGCACTGCTTCGCCTTTCGGCCCTGCCGGAGTGGGATTTAAGGCTGCATTCTCTGCTGCTGCCCCTGGTGATGATGATGATGATGGATATGGGACAGGCTGAGATTCAGGGAGACGGATGTGCTGTACAGATGGTCGGGGCGGTGCCCTGATGAAGATTGATCACGTGTCTGATTGGTGTGGCGCACGCGAGTGGTTCTGTGTGAGGCAGCAGGAATCAGGCAGACGGGTGACATCAGACGGCAGCAACGAGACTAACTTTGTCACCGTCCTCTCCGGGTGGACCCTGGGATCCAGGGGGTCCTGGCAGGCCAACTGGACCTTGGACTCCGTCACGACCAGCAGGACCCGATGGCCCTTTCTCACCCTGAACAGAAGCACAAATACATGGAAACACACACACACAAACATGCATTAAAAACAGCATCTGATGAGTCATCAGAGTCTAAAGTGGTTGTCCTGTAGTAAAGGGGAACAAGAGAAGCTGTGTTTGTCGGAAACACTCCGCACTTACGGGGGCACCCTTCTCCCCAGCTGGCCCGGGGGGGCCCTGGGGTCCTGTGCGTCCCGGAAGCCCAATTGGGCCGGCAGGTCCGGCTGCACCTCTCTCTCCAGGTGAACCCTACAGGTACAAGCAACACCCAACAATCATCAGCTACACTGAAAAACATTTAGTCTTTTCTGACAAGATAATATCCGAGTCCCTTCTGATACACAAATCACATTACTCAGAGAAACTTGCTCCAATAACATGACTATTACAGATTAGCAGACAGATCTTGATGTAACTGCAGATTTTTGGACAAAATAGAAAATGGATTGTGGATAATTGTATACAGTGAAAAACACCTGTTTTACCTGGCACTAGGCTGGATAGATTGTTGTTTCTATATAGTAGTAACGCTCGTTGAGAGTAGTAACAAAGTGTCATTAATACCATAAAGAATTTTGATTGATTTTCCTCACTCGGTATAATTAAAAAAAAAGCTGTTCTTCCTATAGCCAATCTTAAATTTATCATTTGAGCAAGAAACTTTAATGTCACTAGCAGTAAATCAAAGCTAGTAATGCTAGTTAGTGGCACAGCAATGTCGTCAGTCACAATTATTTTCATATTTTTTCTCCTTAATATTAATCATTGCTCATTTCTGGCTGCTGAAGGTCTCACAAGGAGCTGGATCAGAACCCCATTACGCTGCCACTCAAGAGTGTCCTTGGACATGAACACGCTAACATCAGAGCCATACGAGTTACCTGATGCATGTCTCTCATTGGCTAGCATCAATATATTGGCACAGAGAGAGCAGGCATGCCATACAAATACAAATACCAAAAAATCTCTTCCTTTCAGCCCTTGTGGCTGGTTTCTTGTCAGTGAACGCATGTCTGACTACTTCATTTCAGACGCATCCAGTTCACATTCTAGTCTGCAGCACAATTCAACACTAAAGCCTGTTGGCGCATCACAGTATGAAAATTATTGGCGCTACCCTTTGAACTATATTTGAACTAGAATTATTTTCTATTTATTTTGATTTTATAATATTTTTTCTTCATTCATGCCATGTTTATCTCAGCATTGTGTGACAAAATATAACCACAAACATTTTTCATTCTGACATTAAGAACATAAAACATTTAATTTTATTGACTAAAGCAACCATATTATTACTTTAATTAACTTTTCATTGAATAAAGAAACACATACAGTTTGTAGAGGAAAAATATATTTTCAGAGAACACTTTCGGAAACTGGTTGCAACATGAGCCATCTCAGAAATTGGTGGGGGCACATCCCCAGAGTTAATGACAATGGTACACTGCTGTTATCTTGACTCTTGGCAACAAATGACAGTGATCTTGCTGGATTTGAAATTCTAGAACAGACACTTGAAATCTTCTAGAACAGACACTTTCTAGGATAGAGCTTTCAAGATCAGACCATTTCTAGGATAGAGTCTTCTAGAACAGACCCTTTCTTGGATAGAACTTTCTAGAACAGATCGCTTAGTGTATAGGATAGAGCCTTATAGAACAGATCCCTTCTAGGATAAACTACTCATGGAATGGAGCGATATCTGGATATGCTGCCATATGGACCCATTTTCAGTCACTGCCCATGTTTAAATTTTTTTTTTAATTATATGCAACAAATCTTATCTGTGCTCAGCAAATGCCATATTTCCTCAAGCAGTGTGATCCACTCCATACAAACTGCTACTTGTACTTATGTGGGCAAATTGCATGAGTTGCCAGGAAACAAAAGGTCTGGCAGTGCAGGATATGTAGCCACGGTGACCATCTTCATGGCTTCCCTCAGCCCTGTGCAATTATCCTGAAAGAACTGAGCAGGAAGTGGACCACTCAAACCCAGAGTGCTTGAGACAGACAGCCTTAATCGAAAATCAAGCAGAGAGGGGCAACAGGCCGCCTCAATCGAACCCAGCAGGAGAGAGGTAGCTCTGTCAGCACAAACCTCTGACACTGTGCAATGCTTATGAGCGTATGTGTGTGTGTGTGTTGTTTATGTACAACATGTGGCATACTGTTCACACACCTCTAGAAGGGTGTACAGCAAACAGAGGCAAATGACCAAACAGACCATGTGCCCCATTTCTAATGATCAACTATTTAAGGCAGGTACACCAAATATGTGAGCAGGTATGACCACTATGGTTAATTACTCTCACCTCTCACTCTACTTGGCTGTAATCTTTCTCTCTTCAAATAAAGTTTAATTTAGACAGAGGTGCAAATACATATGAATGCAAATGTATTTCTTTTTAATCTGACTGACATGGCAAAATTTGAAAGTCTTCTCAATGACACTTTGACTGTCCGTTCTAATCTCACGCAGGCCTGTCAGACCCTTAAAAAGAGCAATTATAGACTGACAATACTTATCTGCTGCTCTTAAAGAGAAACGAATCTGTTAAGAGCAAAATGTCTTTTTATTCTAAGAAAGCTTAAAAGAGACTCCAACTTTCTGCCTGTCACATCAAATTTAACTTGGCAGCTGTGGTGTAGAGTGTCAAGAGTCAGTGATTACGAAATGGCATCCTGAATTTATCTTAAAAAAAAAATCTATCCTTATTTAAAGGATTAAAAGTGCCCTCTTGTGGAAAAAGATGTCACTGCAGGCTGTGTTGCTGATAATACTCAGGTTTGTAAATACCTAAATACCTCAATATTTCTCACTAAGTTGGTATATAATATCATGCTTATTTGTGTGTGTGTGTGTACATAGCACACACCTCCATAGCCTTGAGGTTCAGGGAGCAAAATCTATCTACGGCCTTCCAAGCTCCACCCCAATGAGTAGTGGAGCTCCTGAATACTGAATGTTGCTTGTGATACAACATCAGCGGTGGACCAGCATGGCAAATAAGTACTTACCACTGGACCAGGAGGACCCTGAGGCCCCTCTCCTCCTTTCAATCCGGCTGGACCCTGGAGAGAGAGACAAAGGGACAGGTAGAGAATTAGGGTGGAAAGACAAAACAGTGACAGAGACAGAGAGAGAGAGATGGGTGAGGGGAGAACAGAGAGAGAGAGAGAGAGTGATGGAAAAGGTGACACAAGGTAAACTGAACTACAATCCCAGTAATCCTCCAGGAGTGATGACCAGCAGCATGTGGAAGGTGAGTCTCAGCTGTAGGAGCTGACGCAGAGCCGACCTCAGCGCTCCGTCACGCTCCCTGAAGAGCACAGGCCTCAGCAGGCCGCTCCCTCCCTCCCTCCCTCCCTCCCCCACACGGGCGTTATGGTAAGGCACTCTGAGATAGCTGAGGTGCTGGAACATAACCCAGGTCTTATGAGGATGCTGTGTAGCTGTCTCATATCTTAATCTGCTGCAACAACACACATTGAAGTGTGTGTGTGTGTGTATGTGTGTGTGTTCGGGGGCTTTATCTAGTAGAATATTAGAATTGAATGAGTTTGGATTGATTTTGTTTTCCCCTTTGATTTCTTAAATTGCATGGCGCACTGGTTTGAGGAGAAAGTGACTGAGGAACTGAGTGAGTGAGTGAGTGAGTGAGTAAGTGTATGAGTGAATGAATGTATGTGTGAATGAGTGAGTGTATGAGTGAGTGAGTGTATTAGTGAGTGTATTAGTGAGTGAGTGAGTGTATGGGTGAATGGGTGAGTGTATGACTTCAGCAGGAAGTGGATGAGTGAATGGTTAGATGATTGTATTACAAAAACAGTGAGAACTGTTACAAAGTTAGACACAAACACGAGTGTGCTGTGGTCATAAACATGAGTGTGCTGTGGCCATAAGCATGAGTGTGCTGTGGCCATAAGCATGAGTGTGCTGTGGTCATAAACATGAGTGTGCTGTGGTCATAAACATGAGTGTGCTGTGGCCATAAGCATGAGTGTGCTGTGGCCATAAGCATGAGTGTGCTGTGGTCATAAACATGAGTGCACTGTGGCCATAAACATGAGTGCACTGTGGCCATACACATGAGTGTGCTGTGGCCATAAGCATGAGTGTGCTGTGGCCATAAACATGAGTGTGCTGTGGCCATAAGCATGAGTGTGCTGTGGCCATAAGCATGAGTGTGCTGTGGTCATAAACATGAGTGTGCTGTGGCCATAAGCATGAGTGTGCTGTGGCCATAAACATGAGTGTGCTGTGGCCATAAACATGAGTGTGCTGTGGCCATAAGCATGAGTGCGCTGTGGCCATAAACATGAGTGTGCTGTGGCCATAAGCATGAGTGCGCTGTGGCCATAAACATGAGTGTGCTGTGGCCATAAACATGAGTGTGCCTGTAGTGGTACATAGGAGGGACACCGGAGGGGGCTTGATTTGATGGGGCCCACAGGAGGGGTCCATACATTAATAATAATAATAATAACAATAATAATAATAATAAAGGGCCCCCATCTTGTCTCTTGCGGTGGGGTTCCAGAATTTTGTGTTTGACCACTGTCTGCCTGTGCTATGTGTGAGAGAGTGTTACAGTGTCCATGAAGTTGTGTGCTCATCTCCTGTTTGATGCTGTCTGTTTCTCATTTCCTGGGTTATTTCCTAGCTGGTAGAGCTGTGTTTAAAACCGTTAGGGAACGTCTTGAGAAAAATGACTGTGCTACAATCTGGTGAATTTGATGAGCTTCTGATGTGCTTGGACCTGCAGGGAAAGCCGTGATATATTTGCAACTGAAGCAATATGAATAGGCCATTTATACTGTAAGTGCGTGTAGCGCTGCATATTTTCAATATAAATGTGTTCATTATAATGAGTTATAATTTCAATACAAATGAATTTTTTACAATGCACTCATATATATACTCCGTGATAATGCACTTCAGTGATATGAATGTGTCCGTTACAATGCTCTATATTTTTCGGTTGGTATCCAGTAGCCATGGATTTGCCGTTTGAGCTGGTTTTCAGCAGTTCGGAGGAGAGCTGTATGTGAACACGGCCCTTGTAGCTTGTAAGTTTGGAGATTTGTATTCATTTTATAAGAATGTCACTGTCACGGTGACGCTCCCGGACCCCTCCTTTTGGGCGTGTGTTTACGTCGTCTATGTCCATATGTGTAGTTCCGTGGGTGTGTCGGTGTGGGTGTGTTCATCAGTCTCACCTGTGGCTCGTCTCGTCATCACCAGGAGATAGCGTTGTTTGTCTATTTAATGTGCGTTTACGCAGTGTCTTTGTTTCAAGGTGTTTAAGTGTAAAGTGTGTATTGACCGTTCAGCTACTTCGAGTAGCTTGCGTGTGTGAATAAACATTGATTGTAACGGCAGCTCTGTGGCGTCCTGCTCCAAAATCCCTAACGTTACAGTCACGAGTATCCTTATGTGTGTATTGTTTGTGTGTGTTTGTGTCTGTGTGTGTTTTACTGAGAGTAAAGCTGTGTGTGTGTTCATGTCTATGGAGTGCATTTTTATGTCAAAGAGTGAGTGTGTGTGAGTGTTTACATGCATTAGAGTGTGTGTGTGTGTGTTTGTGTGGGCATAAATGAGCATGTGTACATCGATGTGTGTGAATGTGAGTGCACATGTGTTTATTGAATGTGTTAATGTATATATGCGTGTGTGTGTGTGTGTGTGTGTGTAAATGTGTGTGAATCTATGTCAGAGAGTGTTTATTTGCATTAGGCTATATGTACATGTGGGCTTAAGTAAGCGTGTTTGTTTGTGTATGTCTGTGAGGGTGTGCATGTATGTGTGTGTGTGTGTGTGTGTGCGTAGTGGCTGGTAGGCAGGGAAGAGACTGAACGAGGTCTAGTGGTGAGATACAGCTCACACAGCACACAGCTACACTGACCTTGAGCTGACACCTTCCAGCCAATGAGCAGTGGCCTCCCCTCTAATCAGACGTCTCTCCAATTTCATTATTTATTTAGTGAATAACAAGCAGGCTTCCTGTGCTTTTGGGAAGTGGTAAAGCGAACAGCAACAACAACAAAAACCCCAAACAAAGGATATAAAGTTCACTGTGACCCATGGGTCCTGGGGCAGTGAGGCCTCCCCTCACTCCCACCGAGGCAAATTAGCACAATATATTCAGCGCGGAATAAGAGCAGCCTGTGAGTTTGGCTAATTGGTAAAGTGTCCCATGGACGCCCCGTGGAGAGCAGTGTGGGTGAGCTGTGTGTAGCCCTGTGGTGCTAATGAAATGCTGCAGCAGGAAGATTAGACTGATGTGTGTGTGTGTGTGCACGTGTGTGTGTGTGTGTGTGTGTGAGCTTACTGTTGCTCCAGGAAGCCCACGCTCTCCGGGGAATCCTCTTAACCCAGGTGGGCCATCTTTCCCAGATGGGCCCTGGGGGCCTGGATCACCCTGCCCACACAGACACACATGAGGTCGGTCAATGAATATTTGTTGATTAAAAAATTGCTATTGCAAATGTAATCGTTCAATAGTTATGAAATACCTTTTGTTTTTCTCTAGGAGATTATTGGTTCTACAATACGCAAGGCATGGTGAACTTCACACAGAAAAAGATTCATGTAAATAGTGTGTGGTTAATGCTACCATGCTAGCTGGGCAAAGTTTTGAGAACAGTCAGATTGTTTGATTGGTAAACCTGAGGTACTTTTAATTTTCATGTACAAGATGGTATGTGCAAAATATATTGGCAATTTTCTGATAATATAGTCTTAAGGTCAGTGTATGTTTTATACATCCTTATTCTGAAAAGTTTTTTTAAGTTCATCTTTTCTATCTAATGATGGTGAGTCCAACATAAATACAGCTTCTACAATCTGAGCACAGAAAAATACACAAAAAACAGTCCAAAGAAGGCACTGATTCTTTTTTGAGAAAATTTTTAGGGATAAGGGTTCTTTTAAGGCATTGGCTTTGTAAAGTTAGGTACCAAACACTGTAGTCACTCCGGGGCAGTAAAACACGATGAGGCTGGGTCCTGTGAAAGCATGATCATGTCCTGATCAAACCCAATCAACCCAGATCCTGTTAAAACGTGATCAAGCCCCAGGTCCTGATTAAACCCAATCAAGCCAGATCCTGTTAAAACGTGATCAAGCCCCAGGTCCTGATTAAACCCAATCAAGCCAGATCCTGTTAAAACGTGATCAAGCCCCAGGTCCTGATTAAACCCAATCAAGCCAGATCCTGTTAAAACGTGATCAAGCCCCAGGTCCTGATTAAACCAAATCAAGCCAGATCCTGTTAAAACGTGATCAAGCCCCAGGTCCTGATTAAACCAAATCAAGCCAGATCCTGTTAAAACACGATCAAGCCCCAGGTCCTGATCAAACCCAGTCAAGCCGGATCCTGTTAAAACGTGATCATACCCCATGTCCTGATCAAACCCCAGCTTATGCTTTCTTATTGCCACTGGCCCTGCTAGCTGCTTAAAATAAGCTTGGTGCTGTGGTGGGACAAAACTGTGTAAGCACTATCTGACTCCTCTCAGCCTTAACTTCAGTGCAAGGATGCACTTTGAGATCCAGTGTCTGCTGCTCAGAATACTGATTACCAAATTAGCAAACCATCAAATACAGTTTATGAAGCACACGCACTCCTGGACTTCTTATGGCAGCCTTTGTTATTCTTGATAGGTTTCATTTTTATTTTTGAACGAACCATATTTGTAACGTGTGCATGAAAACAAACGAAATGAGATCGAGTGGTTAACTTAGCACAGGCGACTAGCGGCGGTGCGCTAATGTGAGCGGGTGGACTAGCAGTTGTGGAACTGGGGGTAGGGTGACAGGGAAAGAATATTAGCGGTGGAATTGGGGGTGTGTGTGACAGGGAAGGAATAAAAGTGGTGGAATTGGGGGGTGGGGGTGGGGTTGGGGGGGGGGGGGGGTTGGGGGAAGAGCGATGGTGTTAGAAAGTTGCATCTGACAGGCTGGAAGGCGATGGTATTAGCTGCTAAGCGCAGGTGCCTGTGGTGCTCTCTGGGGAGGGTCACTGCGGTACCAGGCCCTGCCGAACCCTGACTGCTGATGGACAGCTCATCTGGAGTAGGGCAACTGAGTTGATTAGAGTGTCTCCGCCGCCGCAGAAATTGAAAGTGAGATAGTCGCGGCCGAGTTTGAGCTGGCTTTAAAAAAAAAAGAAAAGAAAAAGAGAAAAAAAAAACAAGCACTAAAAACTCCTTCATCTTCTTTCGATTTGCACTCCATTTACAGAGACAATTCAGACAATTTAACCCGGGGTCCAGGCCACAGCTGCGCATCTCCGAGCATTTCCCAGGATGCCATGGTGTGCAGGCTCTGTGAAGTTGAAGGCTCACGCTCTAAGGTAACCCTTATTTTTCTTCAAACAAAGGACCAACAGTTGTTTTAGCCTAGCCTTCAGACTTGGTTTATTAGCCAAATACAGGGTCAATCCACCCTTACCTCTCCTACAGAGTAATATCCGGTTACAGGGGTTTCACGGTGGTTTTGATCAGTAGTTTACCTTAGCACCCTCCTTTCCGGCAGCACCTGGAAGTCCCTGCTCCCCTGGGGGGCCCGGAGGTCCCGGGTGTCCTCTCTCACCAATGGGCCCAGTTTCTCCAGTTGGACCCTGTGAGCACACCACAATTACATGTGAGCTATCATATCACACTGGGACAAAACCCCCGATGACCTAGCACACATGTCAAGCAGCTCGCATAATGATGTCTTACCTGAGGGCCAACCACACCCCCGGGGCCGGGTGGGCCTGTTTTGCCTTGGAAACCCTGCGGACAAAATGAAAGATTTGATCACACCTGGATAGCTGGTGTTTAACGACAGTAAATCCTGATTGGTATGGGTCTCACTGACACTCAACTCGGTGAGCATCACATTACATGGTGATGCTCCAGAGAGGCTACAGACAGGTACACAGCACCTGAATCGTGTCATGCTACTAAAATGAATGCGTATAAAATGAATGACAAGCAACAAATATAACAAGGTAAATACAGATAAAATGTGCCTGTGTACAAATTTGTAATTTTTTTTCTTATTAACATCAGTTAACATTATACAATGTGCATTTTAATTAAAAATGAAAAATAGACATTTATTTACAGACACTTTATTTACAGACAAATGAGGGCCCTCAGCATTGCTTCAGGTTTGAATTATGATTTGTGATTCATGCTTGGCATATTCTCATACACAGAAAGAGAAGTTCACAGTGTCTGTAACGTATTAAACATATCACCAATCAGGACACAGCAATGCCTTGATGGGAAGGAGGCACATTGACCTGAGGTCCATCACATGACCCTGTAGTCCATCACATAACCCTGTGGTCAATCACATGACCCTGTGGTCAATCACATGACCCAGTGGTCAAGTATCACCCCATCCCAGCGGCAGGGATGTGACGTGAGCTGGGTCTGGAGTCAATGCCAAGATTGAGGAGCAATACTGCAGACACGCACTAGTTACCTTCTGTACATCCTTAATTAGAGGAAACTGTATCAGTACCACAGATTAAGCTGCAGCAGGTGTGGACTTTGTGTTTGGCAGTAATGGATGTGTTTTTCTGCCCCACCCCAGCCTGGGAATGACCACAGCTACTAGAGTCTTTCGGTTTGGGTTTTGTGCAGTGCAGCAACAGACAGTTTTGAATGACAGCACAGGGCTGTAAATGTCAGTGCATAATCTGAAATCTAGGGACTGTTTACACTAGAAGATTAAATATCTCCCTCTTCGTTTCCCTCTTTTTATTTGTATAATTCCACATGTGCTTCGCAGGTAGCTCTGTGTGGGGTTGTGTGGAGAACATGCTAAATAGGCTTGTAAATATTCAAACATGACTATATGCAAATTAGTTCGTCTAGGCGCAGGGAAGGCTGTGTTTTGACAATTTCTACTTGCCGCTTCACAAATGTGCCTGTCGTTGGAAACGGAGCTTTGATCGGCTGCTAAAGTCTCGTCTTTGGCCTCTAAACTGCAAATCAGTGTGGTGTGCTGGTGAACAGCTCTCTGATAAATCAGGTGTTATAAAATCATAATGAAACTTACTGAGCACGTAATGAGTCAGGGGACTTGAGTGGAGAGAGAGAGAAAGTGTGAGAGAGAGAGAGAGAGAGGGAGAGAAAGTGTTGCTTGATGGCCATTAAATGAAGTAGCTCTGCTCTTTCCAAGGTTTTCTTGGCTTTATCTGCTCCAGTGGACCCTCAGGAGGTGCTGTGCTGAAGCCAAAGCTTCTGTTTGTGCTCTGGCCGCTGAGCAGCCTGGCTCGGAGCGCACAGCCCTCTCCCATCTCGCTGGAGCGGCTTCGCCTACATCTCTGCTGATTTGAGCGGACAGTTCAAGGAGGCTGATGGTCACTCTCCACCATCCCTAGCTGTCTGAACACAGTGGCCGCAGTACTGCACAGGTCAGTGTTAATGAGCTTTTTTTTAAGTGATTCGAGATAACAGGAAAGCAGCAGACGCCTGCTGCTGAATCAGGTCTCTCCCGGGCCGAGTTTGGCCCAGGCCAGTCCTGAGCTGAACTGGCAGGCTCTCTTGGCCGAAGCGGCCACTCTTTAAAGTGTCTTTAAAGTGTCTTTAAAGTGACAGACACCATTTCCAACTGGAACTGCTAGGCCGCTATTGGATCAGGGAAATCTGACTATCCATAGGATCTATTGGGAAATCTATTGGATCAGGTTGTAGGCAGGTAGACGCTGTTTCCCCCTTACTCCCACACCCAGCTGGAGGCCTAGCATGCCCGTTTCTGTGACAGCTCTGAGTCACATGTGCTACTCACCGTCTCCCCCCGCTGGCCAGGATGACCAGGCAACCCATCCTTCCCAGGTGGTCCCTAGAGACACACAGAGCTGCAGGTTACTTATAAGGTCAGCAGGTATAAATATCAGCAACTGATACAAACATATGAACATAGTTTCATCATGATTAAGCTGCTATGTGTCAAAATCACTACACATTCATTCTATTATCCAAGTATACTAGATCCAAGCACACTGCATCCAACACTAGATGTAGCTCACATTAAAAGGTAATATGCAATAAGAATAAATGAGAATAAGAATAAATATAGGAAACAAATAAATGCCATACATAGTAAATACGTTATATGTTACAAAAATTTACCTCTCATATGCATTTACGCTATTATATATATATATATATATATATATAATTCTGTGCTTTCCCAAACAACTGATTCAACAGAGAAACAGCCGAATCAGTTCACGAACTGTCCGGTAATCAGCTGCACAGCTGAATCATGTGACAGATCAAGAAAAACACTGAACTGCGTTTGACAGTCCTGCTGTACCACTGCACTACAGGACAGAGGATCTCCAGGCCTGGGCCTGGACCACTGCACTGGGTCCGCAGGCAGAACAGCCTTGCAGAGGGGAAAGACGCGGGGCTAGCTCAGCGAAGGCTGGCGGAGGTCAGTCAAGGTCACCATCATTACAGTGCTCTATGTGGCCAATGCAGATGAAATGCAAATTCAGCAATTAGTCCAAACCACCTACACTGCACTGTACTGCGTTGATAATGGAAACGTACGAGCTAACAGCACTTTAATTAAAGCAGCATGCAGCGTGCCACAGGCAAGAGCCCACATCTCGATTAGAGAGCTGCTCAGCCTGCACTGCCGCACTCACTTTAGAAGGGTGCATGAATGACAACACAATACTAACACGCGGCAGCTCTAAAGACGGCTGGCAGAATGGCACACGCAGGATGGAACTAATTATATGCAAAGAAAACATGATGTATGATTAGCATATATTATTGGGGGCTGTGTATTATAGGCTGAATATTTTGAAATGAATCAATGTTTTTGTATACACATGCTCAAAATAAAATAAAATACCCCCCCACCCACCCAAAAAAATGACAGTTGCAGACTGTCAGAACATGAAACCCAAAATTAACAGTATAAATTAAAAAACAGAACAGCAGAGAGGAGAAAGAAAGTAAGAATGTGAGGAGAAGCACTAAGAGCTAGCCAAAAGAAGAACTAAGCACTATCCGTAAAGCACTATCCATTGAACACAATCCGTAAAGCACTATCCATAGAGCACAATCCGTAAAGCACTATCCATAGAGCACAATCTGAAAAGCACTATCTATAAAGCACTATCCATAGAGCACAGTCCGTAAAGCACTATCCATAGAGCACAATCCGTAAAGCACTATCTGTAAAGCACTATCCATAGAGCACAATCCGTAAAGCACTATCTGTAAAGCACTATCCATAGAGCACAATCTGTAAAGCACTATCCACAGAGTTCTATCCGTGAAGCATTCACCATAAAGCACTATCCATAGAGCACAATCCGTAAAGCACTATCCATAAAGCACTATGTATGCTGGTGGCCCGAGAGCCCCAGGGACCACAGTGTGGTTCACTAGCAGTTCTTCTGTACATGCCCCCTCTACCTTTCTGCCCAGCTCATCCCTCATGCTGTGCTAAAGAAACTTCTACTCTTCAGGGTGAAAGTACTGAGTGGACATGCTGTTCTTATTTCCTCGAGTTCCCTCCGCTTTTAAAACAGTGGCAGCCGTGTCGTGTTTGTAAACTGAAAGCTATTATCAGGAGTACGAGGAGGCCGACTGTGCACGTAGTTGCCCGTGCAGAAGCAGCAGACAGATGGGAGGGACGGTTCGTGCTTTTCTAGATGGGAATCGAACACCATGCTTGTCCAGGGACCTGGCTGAAGTCACGTGAAGATAACAGGAAAGCCAAGCCTCCAAAGCCAACAGCCTGCCCCATACACGCTGCCTCTGACAACTTGAAATTATGGATTAGAAAGGTTTGTGTGCTGCACTGCATTATGGGAAGCACTTACTCTCTCTCCAGGTGGACCAGGTGGTCCATCGTTGCCCGCTGTGCCCTGAGACAGTACAAGAGAGACAGTACAAGAGAGACAGACAGATGAACGGAAAGTCAAACAAAGAGACAGACAGGTAGAAGGAGCAAATATTAAAGTTTGTTCAATCAAATAGCTTCAATGAATGGAAGAAACACACAGGTGAGATATAACACCTATAAAACATTTGGTAAGCCTGTGTTTACCTTAGGACCTGGCTTTCCAGTCGGACCTCTGGCACCCCGAGCCCCCCGTGGACCCTTAAGATCCGAAAACACACACACACACACACACACACACACACACACACACAGGCACATGGCCAGGGATGAGTGCCTTTGGAAATGCAGCTTTGGACACAGTCAGTAAACCCTTCATTTAGGATTTCTACACGGGGTTTCTCCAGGTCAGCCTGAAGGGGCGCGTACCGTTGGACCTCTCTGCCCCCTCGGTCCGGATTTCCCTGCAACACCCTTGCAAAAACAAGAACAAGAGAAAACAAGTTAGTATATAGGATATAATTGGCTGGTGCAGACATGGGCTGCTTGGCTGATAAAGCCACACTAGTATTCTTTCACACATTCACACACAGGGTACACACATGCATGAAATCACACACACACACCTGTTCATACGCACGCACGTACAAACACACATGCACAGCACCGGCTGCCTGCAGCAGTAGACAGTAGACTGAGGCAGTTTTTAAATGCCATTTCACTTGACATCCTGTCGCAGTGAGGAGTGAGGTTTTTTTTGACACTTTACTATCTTAGGAAAATTAACATCACTGACATATTTCCCAAAAACCCAAATCCTGTTTTGTTTTCCTCTCTTAAACTGTTATGCTCACTGGGATCAAATCTGCTGCGGAGTGAAAAATCCTTTAAGTCATTAGCTCCAGTCCTGCTGTACAACAGTAGTCCAGTAGTCCACGGTAATAAAGGGCACCATGTATGCGGGTGCAGAATGCCACCCACTGTCAGGGCGTAAACACTGCATATGATCTGGGTGGGTATGATCCCACCCCCCACCCCCCCCCCACCCCGCACATTTGTATTCCAGCCAGGTGTGAAGGTCGGCTGCGCTATGAGACGCGGAGACGAGCGAAAGCACTAGCCTGTGCCAGCCCCTGACCTTTGACCCCGAGTGCTCATTAGCTTCTCCGCCTGTTTTTACTCGGAGTGTGTGAATGTGCTGCCGAAGGCCTTGGACGGTTTACCAATCACCGCGCGCTGTCGCTGGTGTCCGCCCATCGATCGTCGCCTGTGTTTTCTCACTAAATCCTCATACGAGTCCCTTCATAATGGGGATCTATTATCTCCTTTTGTGTTTGGGTAGGGCGCGGTGTGCATTTCATGCAGGGCGAAGCTGCATGATCCATCTTACCCTGGCTCCTTTCTCTCCGTTGGCTCCTGGGAATCCAGGAAAACCGGTCGAACCCTGCAGATCAGAGCAGAAGAGCGGTGAGGGGAGGAGAGGCACGGTGGAGGTGCATGCTGATCAGCTGCTCCTGCTCTCCTGGACACAGTCATTAGCATCCAGCACCCGGCTCCAGTGCAGGGACACACCGAGGGGCTAACCACACCACAGCTACACTGGGGCTCCAACTAGACAGCTGCTAAAGTCAACCCCACACACTCGAATGACCTCTAATTACATGATATACTTTGAGATTCCAACCATACAAGTGTCACTGAAGAAATCAGTATTATATATCAGTAAACCAAATTTTCAACGGGTTATGCATTCGTAAGCTTTTAATTAATAAGAACATGAACAATACTAGACACACATGCTCACGCACACACACACCCACAGAGTTTTCCACAGTGCAGTGAATTAAAAGCAGTTTACCCATGTTCCTCAGTCCTGCCGGCGTTATAAGGAGCCGAGAAAGAAAATCAATACGCTGTTTTACAGCCTTGTCTGAGAGACGGCCTTCGGTGTTTACCCAGCAGAGGCGCGGCAGACGCATGGGCGTGTTAGGGAAGTGCTGGGGCACAACACTGTCTCTATGATGGATGTTCAGCATCCTTCTGTAAAAGACACCAGGGCCAGCCGGGTGACATTGATGGCCACACTTCACTTCATGAAAATTCAGGAGTTGGCCGGCCAGAGCGCGTGGGTTTCAGCGGCCCGCGGGAACGGCGGGTTAGCAGGCTGCCCCGTGATCTCATCCCCCTGCTGTGAACTGAGCTGGCTGATGAAAGCTCCCGACGATAGCTAGATCGTCGAAGGCGTGATTACGGAGAATGACCTTCAGCCGCTGTCGCCGCCCACGATTGTGGGCTGGGGCTCGTCCAGCAACGTGGCCACTGCTGGTTCCTGATGGGCTATGCTGCAGGTCCTCGCAGGGTGAAGCGCAGCAGGACTTCGCGTTATCTCCTGCCCTCCACAACCACAGAGATACGTGACTGCCTTGCCGGACTGCAGAGAGCACTACTCAAGGCTCACAAGACTTTACATTGCTCTCAGATTCTCTGTCTTCACACAGGACTGGAATGACTTATACGCTGGGAATTTAGACCTTTGGAAAAGTAGAACCACACATTCAAAGCAGCGTTCTTCTCAGGGCTGCCTGCGCCACTCTCACAAAGACAGAACACTAATGACCCCTGCTGTGGCCCTGTGGGACTCACCTTTGGCCCCTGCCTTCCTGGGTAGCCCGGCAAGCCAGGAACCCCAAGTTTACCCTGCCGGAGAACAACAGCAGACTTATTAGCAGCATCATAGCTTTCAGGAAAACAAAAAACAAACCCTAGAACGAAAGAAAGAAAAGGTTACAGACGTTCATTCGTCTATGTCCCATGTTAATACACCACACCCTCTGCCCATGACATAGGTCAAAGTCGAACAAGGTGAAGCTGTAGAAGGCCAAGAGCAGCACCCACCTTCTCTCCAGCCAGACCCAGGGGACCTGCTTCACCTACAGGCCCCGCACGGCCCTTGGGCCCCTCAGGCCCGTCCTCACCTCTGGATCCAACCAGACCTATTTCACCCTGAACACACACACACACAGGGTCTGAAACGGGCCAACAAGACCTGACTCAACTGTGCTGACAGAACTGAATATGCTGGTGAAAATATAATAACTTATGTGATATCGTATATTTGGAGCTATTTGATTGCTCATTTGTTTTACATTTCAGTAGAAATTGATATATATATGTAACAATTTGATAGTGGGCATACAGCTAATTAGCTTTTGGCATAAGGAAAGCAATTAAGTGATTTATAATTGATTATTGCTTTATTATTGATGTATTGACATATGTGTGTATATATAAATAATGGTAAATATGTATTTCTATATGTGTATGTATGTGTGCCTATAGCTACAGTATTAGGTCGCCTAGGCTTTTCATAGTTGCGTAGTGAATGCCACGGTGTCTAGCCTGCTGTGTGCAGGCGCTGTTTGTTCCTTTGGTGCGGGACGCTTACCCTGTCTCCTTTGATCCCCATGTCTCCTTTAAAGCCGGGGAATCCGTCCTCACCCTGAACAGGAACAAACACAAATGGTTTAGTTTGTGGCAACGAAAAACAAAACCAGTGTGTCTTCATGAAGTACGTTCATCTCTGAGGCACTTCAATAACACGCTGGTTTGTACTTCAGTGAGCGCACAGTAGACACAGTGCACACACATTGATAATAAACACCACTTGAATTTTGATAAGAGGAATGTGGAGCATGCTGCCATCTGCAGGTGATACTGTGGTAAAGCAGCTTATACTGAAGCACCCTGAGCCTAGTCTCACTTTTAAGGGAGCTGATGCAAGAATCCAGTAATTTTGATAACGTAAAATGAAGGAATATATTTCTTTAGACTAAGCACATGACACGCAAAGGCCTTAGTGATGCCGGCTATTTCTCACTATTTATACATTCAAGTAAGTTCACTGACAACCCCCCCCCCCCCCCACACACACACACACACACACACACACATTAGGGATGACCGAAGGAGTGTTCCTTTTTAATGTGCATACTGAATTCAGCTGGGTCTTCTTGTCAAAGATGTACAAAACATGGTGAGAGTAGATGATATAATGACACAACACATGTCATGACACAGCACATTTCATAAAAGCCCTCCTAAAGAAGACCTTTCCTGGGCTTGAAGTCAAAAGGGCACTGAAGTTTGAGAATGGATTTTCACATTGTGAACAATGTACTTTTTATGTAAAATGAAATTAATTTATTTATACTGTCTCCTCTCTCCTCAACACACACACACATGCACACAGTCTCATACACGTTTTCTCATAGTCACTTCTGGACTCAGGTCTACAAACACCTGCCGTCTGCCCATGTGAATATCTGCAAGTGTAATGCATTATGCATTGTTGTGTATCCCAGACAGAAATATTCAAGACTCTAGCTTTCTGTCACCTGAGAAATATGACTGATTCTTTATTCATACACAGCTCCACAGGGCTAGGTACCAGCCTGACAACCATGGCTTCTTACTCAGCCACACACACTTGCCATCTATGTCACGGCTCTTCAGGTACACCACGCTCTATCCCAATTACACAAGCATGGGAAATTTTCCGTTTTTTTTTATTTTGCATAGCTACTGAATGTGTGTGTGTGTGTGTGTGTGTGTGTCATTTGAGGTTCAGCACATCTGCTGCAGAATCCTGGTCTAGGCTGTTTCATCGTGTCCATCCTTATGTCACATAATTTCCTGTCAGGGCACACAGCTCTGTCCAGTAACAGTTTTAGACCTGGCCTAGTCATTATCAGTCTACTCTGTCATATCTGACCAATCAGGGTTCGTTCTACATCGCACGTATCCAGTCAAATGAATGCCATGCCTTCTCACCTTCTCTCCTTTGCCACCTTTCAGGCCCCGCACCCCGTCAGCTCCCTGTTTGAAAACAAATCACACGGTCAGGCATCAGTGGAACCTCGCCTCATACCCCCAGACGCCCATCAGCCGCAAGACGGCAGCGTACCTTCACTCCACGGGGCCCTGGGTAGCCGATGGGACCCTGAGGACCAGGCTGACCCTGGACACGGTGAAGGACAAGAGAGACAGAGAGACAGAGACAGTGAGTGTGCATCGCTGTTTCAGGCTGTTACCATCAGCAGATATTAACCATGGAGATGAAGCAGGCATGCAGCCATTTATGTGTTGACACTGGGCTAATCTACATATTTCAATACTGCATTCAGCAGTTATATTTCCTTAATTTTTAAACTTAAGGATAAATAATATCAATGACACAGGATTGATGATACAATGATACATGTACATTTAGGTCCTGTCAGTAGAAATATATATATATTTCACTTAAAAAAACAGGTGTTTTTGGAACAGTTAGTCTGTTCATATGGACTAACCAGCACAAAGCTATATTGATACTAGACACCAGTGAAACCCTGATACTAGACACTGATATGGCTGTGTAACAAGGTATTTGTAAATCCTGAGGTGTAGGAATCAGACAGGTTTTCCCAGCTCTCACCAAGGCTCCTTTCTCTCCTGTGGGCCCTTCTTTTCCAGGATGGCCCTTAAAGAGAAAATTAAGTTAATTACAAATTAATTTGTTTTAACAATTAAAAAGATTTTTTTAAAAAGATTTACTCAAACACTCACACAGACACACACACACACACACACACACACACACAAGCACACATGTTTTTTTTTAAGTGAGTTAAGAAGCAAAGCAATAACAGTGGGTTTGTTGTAGAGTTATAGTAGGCCCTTCCTCCAGGCGCTAGCCTGGTTTCCCTGGCTCACGAGGCTGCCCGTTACAGAGAGCCCCGCTGTTCAACAGAAACCTGGGTCTCAGAAATACTACAGCCTACACACGTCTGCCGCGTTCACTCAGACGAAAATCCACAGTATGACCCTCAGACGATGCTTTAGGCTGCAAAACAATAACCCCACTGATGTTACCATATGCCCAAACTGTTATAGAATACTGATGCCTGTTCTCTACAAGCAAATGGCCCAACGATGCAGAATTTTAACCAGATTTTCAAAGGACTATTTCTGTTGTTTTAGATACTGCCCAGTATTGCTGTTTACATGGATTTGTGTTAAGTGACATTAGTGGTTGTTGTAATCATGCAGCTACTGTGTGAGCAGGGCGGAGGTGGAGGTGCAGTGATGGTGTGCTGTGTGAGCAGGGTGGAGGTGCAGTTGTCACATGATCCTGCCTCCCTCCTGTCAGTCATGTCTTTGTTTTGTTCTCCATGTTTTTGAGTGCCTTTTATTTTGAAATTACTGGTTGTGTCAGTCTTCACACCCTCCTTTGTTCTCAGCCCCTCATCATTGCTTTCACCTGTGTCTCGTTAGATTCCTCGTTTGCCTGTGTATTTAAGCCCTGTGTTTTACCCTGCTGTTGGCCGGTCATTGCATGGAGCCTTTGTTGGTTTGGTCTGGCTTCTGTGTGGCATAAGGTTTAGTCTGTCTAGTTGTTTTGTTTGTGTCTTTATATAGTTCCCAATCTGTGGTTCTGTTTAGTGTTTATATCCTGGCTTGTTTTTTCTTATTTTAGTCCTGTTGCTTTTTTGATCTGTAAGTTTGCCTGTTTGTCTCTGTATATTTGAGATGTCCTGGTTGTTTAGTTTGGTTTGTCTGTTTTGTTTTCCTATAATCATGTGTGGCTGTTAAATCATTATAAATCTAAGATTGCCTGCCTCTGCAAATCACTACAGCAGTGATGGTGTGCTGTATGTGCTCTAAGTGGGTAAACACACAGCAGTGGGGTGATGCATGGGAGGGTAGAGCTTACAGGAGGCCCATCAGCTCCAGGTAAGCCAGGCAAGCCAGATCTCCCTTGGGGGCCCTGGAACAGGAGAGAAGGAGAAAGGTGAAGGGAGGTTAAAAGTAGGTAAACACAAGTATACATTTCCAAAAGAGTGTAGGTGTGGAGGTTTTGATATCAAAGTACTGGACAAAGTAATGTTGTAATTGATCAAATGTGGTTCTGAAGAGAGCATGGTGTGAATGTTGGCCTTACCTTCTCCCCTGGGGGTCCAATAGAGCCCTGTGGCCCAGGCAGCCCCTACAGGACACAGAGCAGACAAACATGCCTGAATCTCTGAAACTAAAGCATTAGAAATGGTGTGAATGTAGACAGTGAGCAGCAGGTGGGGTGACTGAGAAGGATGTTGCTGAGAGGTAATGATGCCCTTGCTGTGTTACATTTGGGGTGTGAAGAGTGAGTCAGGAGCAGTGAGTGTTTGCATGCTGTAGTGTAATATTTGCATTGTGTGTTTGAGAATGTGTTGCATTTGTGTGTAAAGACTTCTGTGTTTACTATTGAACACACTCGTGGTAATCTGAGCCCAGTGCTGAGTTGCAGCCAACATCAGTGTTTCCATATGAAGATGCTTTCAGAATCCCTTCAGTATATTCTACCCTATCTTCAAAACCTGAGAATCATTTCACTTTGCCCGTCTGCAAACAGAGGCTGAGTTCCTCTTACTCAGGAATGATGGACAATAGGAGCGGCCTGGCAGCCATCCTGTGGCTGTTTCAGTAATGTGTACCAGAATGAATCTGTGAACAAAACTAATGAAATTTGACAGAATAATCAAATGGATTTTGTAGCAATTATTTACAATAAAGAAATGCCATTTTCTATTTGCAATGGCTAAAATGGACCTTGACTGTCAAATTCAATAAATGGATAATGACACAAATAAATGAATGCACATGAATTGATGTTTCCCTGACAATCTCCTAATATGATTTTACAACCGTGTTTGGCTGGGCTGTAGGTTTGAACCTGCTGGCCTGGCAGAGTTCCGCTTGCTCCTGCTCACCTGGGTACCTGGGATCCCTTGCTGGCCAGGAGGTCCTGGTTCACCTTGAGGTCCCTGAATCAAACACAGCTTTGATCAGTCTTGGCAATTATAAAGAACACTTCCACACAAAGCAATCACATTGCAAAACACAGGGGAAGGTTTCCAAGATAGTCAGCAGTTACCAAAAACATTATCAACTTCAAATGTCTGTGCAGGTCATGACAACACTTAATATTTAAAGGGTTTTGTGTTTCAATACAACACCAATAGGCATTTCATTTGAGATGCTTCAACTCCAGAGATGGCGTAAAAAAAAGGACCCTGTTTAGTCATGGCTACGGCTGTGTCTCGGGTAAAAGGGCCAACCTTCATTAAAATAGCTTGAACAATTAGTGTTTGTGACAGTGGGGTCAACCTTAGTGACCAAGTGGCTAATGTAAACACAGGGAATGAGGGTGGACTGGAGAAAAGCTGGCGTGTCCGTTTAGATAGGCTATGTGAGGTCACATAGGGGTCACATGCCCATCAGAAGCAATGGTCTGGGAAAAAAACATTGTTCACCTTTGTCCTCCAATGCTAGGAGATTTGCTAATGGCCCACCACAGGTTTGCGCTTGCTATGTAAGTCACCAAAATCAGCACAATATGCATTATAGATTAACACTGACTAAATGTGCACCTGATTTACTAGATCCATGTTACATTACAGCATCTAGCAGAGAGGGAAAATGAGTGCAGTCCCAGGCCTTACCATGTTTCCCTTGGGGCCATGTGGGCCATCAACACCAGCCACACCCTGTGGAGAACCATCATATGGAAATGAGCACCAAGCAATCAGAAACGGGTTCAAAGAAACGCTCAAACGTGCCAAATACGTACAGGCTGCCCTGGGGGTCCCGGTGGGCCTCTAGGACCGAGCAGACCTCTGGGACCCTGAGGAGACACACAGGAAAAGCTTTTGATTGTAAACCTCATGTTTGGTAAACCTAGCTTATGGTCCAATGTAGCACACACGATCAGCCAAAGTCAGCCATCACTGATGCTTACAGTCTCGCCAGCCAATCCCCTCGGCCCAATCTCTCCATCCTCCCCCTGAAGACAGACAGAAAATTCAGAGTCACGCAGCGGCGGGACAGGAGGGCTGTGAAGTTTACAGGTCTTTCAATGGCAGTAATACTTACTCTCTGACCATCCTCTCCTGGAGCACCAGGTGGTCCAGCAGGGCCAACCTCACCCTAGCACACACAGTGTGTGTGTGTGAGAGAGAGAGAGAGAACTAGATTAGTCACCTAGTGAGTGGTATTGTCACCTGTGCCACCTGGGAAATATCAGGATCTATTGTGCATCCCCAGTCTGGTGACAGAGGCTCTTCTGTCAACCTGGACAGACTCATTTCCGCTATTTTTTTTTCAACTAGTTTGTCTTTGCAGATCACATGTACTTTCTTATACATCTTCATTTAAATGCTGCTTTTTCTTCCTGATGACACTTGACAATGTTTTCTTTGTCATAAATCAATTTGCACAATAGAGGAACAATTTATCATGATGATGGAATTTGTTATTGCTAATGCTGTGATAAATATTCATGACAGAGAAGTACTCATACTGCATAATCACCAACTCTAGTAAAGTATGTCTAAATGATCGTGACAGATAATGACCTCGTATGGATTCTCAATAGGTTTAAAACTCCAGCAGGCATGAATTTATTGATGTATTTTGTCCACAGTGACTCCACCATCCAAATTAAGAATGTATTAAGAATGCATCCCTCTACTGTAGAGCACACTGATCTGCTGTAAAATACAATAATAATAACACTAATATTGATAATACTAATATCGACAACAAGAACAACATTAATAATAATAATAACAAAGCAAAGTAATTGTTGAAAGCTCCTAGTTTAACCCAAGCTAGAGTAATGCTTGGTGAGGTGATCCTGTCCTGTGCTGATCTAGAACAGAAGCTGAACACCCTGAACTTAATCGATACTGAAAATCTTCAACTCAGGACTTGTCGTTTCACACCAGGACAGTATGTGCTGGCAGACCAGCTGAGTCCGTAATCTGATAAAAAAAACGTGATTCTTCTGAACACTGCGCACTATCGCGTGACTGGAGGAAACCTCAGTGGAGCTCCACTGACAGCCCACACTGTACGCTTCCACTGAAACCTTCAGCAGGATGGCCAGTGATGCCTCCACAAACGGCACACATGCGGTCTGGCTGTCTGTGTTTGGTGTGATCATAAACAGCGGGGCTTGGCATTTGCCTCCAACACAGAAATTGAATGTCAGGCAAAATAAAAACAACGATCACCTTTTTCGTTTTGAGTACTTAGCTTTCGGAGACACAGGGTTGTGTTTGTGTGTGCGAGGGTGCATTGTGTCAGTCAGTTGTTCTAGGTTGAGGACCAATAAACCCTCTCTCAGGTTTCCCTACAGTGTGGCGACATGAAAGGGTCTGGTTGTGTTCTGGCATGGTTCTCCCAAGCTGGGGTGTGTGTTTAATCACGTGGGAGGGGAGCTTAACTTACCCTGTGCCCCTTCTCTCCTGGGAGACCAGGAAGGCCGTCGAACCCTCTGTCACCCTAAATTGCAGTCACAGTTAAAACGTCGGCAACAAAAAAGACGTTTACACTTTGTCCTAGATTTTTACTAATGTTTGCAGCCCACACAAAAATGTAAGTAACGTTGCAACATTTCCACCAATACGCACTAATCTGCAGTATATCTTAAAATACGTTTCCGTATTGGAGAGAGCAGGCTGCGTTTCAGCCGGCGGGGAACTCCTACCTTGGATCCGGACTCTCCGGGCATGCCACGGGCGCCATCTGCTCCTGCGCGACCCTTTCACACGCATTAAACATGACGTTACGACCCACAGCCAGGTTTCCCAAAAGCATCTCAACACAAAGAGCATGGCTGAATGGTGAAGTGAGCTTCACACCCTCACTGGAGATGCTCTCAGCATGGTTTTGGGAAATGGGTGTGTAGAATGTTTCCATTTGACATGTTTATTACAGGGATGTGATTTCAAATAGTGCTCAAAGCTAAACCAAAATTATACAAAGACATTTGGTAAGTTAAAGGCAAGCGAATAAAACATAAGAGTATTAGACACAGAACACTTCACCCAAAGATTTTTTTATAACAAACCCCCCCCCCCCCAACCAAAATAACTCAAGACTCAAAATAACTAATCCATTTTTGTGCACGTTAGTGATACATCTTGTAATACACGTGTTTATTCGTTTTACATGTGTCGCTCTGATTTCAGAAGCAGAGTGTAAGGTTGTTTAGATGGACGACCACGCATATGCGGCCCAGTTCATTCACGTTATAAGCAGGCATGGGGAGAGCCAACCTCAGTCACCGCCCCTTTTCTGACAGCACCAATGTGAGAGTAGCACAGAGGAAATGACTCACTCTCTTCCCAGACTGGCCCACTTGTCCTGATGGACCTTGGACACCCCTCGGACCCTGTGGATGACAGCACACACCAGAAGACCGAGTGAGAAAGACGTCTCCGTACGCAGTGGTTGCGGTTGGTGGTTATTCAACAGCGTCTCACCTGAGGACCCGGATCCCCAGCCTCACCCTTCAGACCAGGAGCACCAGGAAGCCCCTGATTTATGGGGAGACAGACAGACATAGAGAAAGAGAAACAGAGTGAGAGAGTGACACAACAGAGCGCTGTACATGGAGGATGAATGTACTATAGTCAAACAGCAGGTGGCACTATTTCACAGTTTCTAAACTTGCTAAAAATCTACTGTTGCCTTTTGTCAAGTACCTAGCTGTCTACAAATGTTTTAGGATTTTAATAACTAAGTAGGTCTCTGATGTCTGATAGTAGGTCTCTGATGTCTGAAGTGGTTCTTGGCCATGTAGTGATGGCTTTGCGACCCAAGTGATTTCTTATGAACTGCAGGCATCTATATGTGAGGGATCCCCTTGTTTGATAATAAAGAATCAATTAAGAGCTGCACCAAATGTGGGTGAGTGCTACTGTAATCTGATTTTGCAAAATTACTATGCGTGTTTTTGTAAACTGAACGTAATTTGTGGATGCATTTTTTCATATCCCCAAACCTAGATGCGACATCTCTAGCGCCCTCATGTGGTGAGCAGTGTAACAGCAATGCAGCAGCTGTAACAGCAAGAGGGCATTAAAGATCCTGCAAGGCTGCATGAGACCGACAACTAAATTGACCACTTTGGTCTGAGCTAAGATGATACAAGCACACCTGCATGGCGGTTAGCAGGGTGTATTTCACACGTACTTCCACCTACACATACGCACAGATAATCATTAAAGCGTTTAAACTTTTATGCTGGGTCTGGACTTGTGCAAAGCACACCAGCTCACACACCAGCTCACACACCAGCTCACACACAGTTCTCACAGCTCACGTTGGTCTTTTTTTCTTAGCGTTAGCGTCAAGCTATCGTTCCTGCCACTTTCAGCAGGTGGTCGTGTTGCTGGAAGAAGCAGGTGACGATGGCACCATGCAGAAGTGTGATTGGGTCATATGCTACCTGAACTCTACATCCTGCCCCTATCTAAGGTCACTGGCCTTACAGTGCTGTGCCCACTGCACAGAGGAACTTAGACACAGCACACAAGGCACCAAGCTTTGAATATACACCCAGGGAAGCTCTATTGCAGGCTGTTAGGCTGGTAAGTAGAGGTTTGGGATTAGAGGTAAACATGACCACACAGGTACACTGTGGAGGAGTCAGTCTGGGGAGGTTGGGATAGACTCTGTCAGTAGGTCAATAGCACATCTCTGTCATAATAGGGAATCTAATAATTGCAAAGATAATCTGTGAATTATTCCATGACAAACATGATCACTGTGAAGGTGAAATGCACACAAGAATCTATTAGCTGTATGGATATAGTAGGATGTGAATACAGGGAGGTGTTCTGCTTCCCAGGGACTCACCACGGGGCCAGAGCGTCCAGTAAGACCCATGGGCCCTGCAGGCCCTCTCATAGCAAGCTGTGGAGAGGACGCGACAGTTAGGGCCTGTCTGCATTTTACACCCCACCCCACACCCACCAAAAACACAACAACACAACACTCAAACACCAACAAACAAAACAACAAATTATAACAATTATAAGTGCAATTTAAGTGCATGCACACTACACAATATATGGATAAACCACTCCTGGTATATATTACTATAGATATTCTTAGATAGAATGCTATTGCTTATCTGTTTGTGTGTGTGTGGGTGTAGGGGGGTATATGTGTGTGTGTGTGTGTGTGTGTGTGTATGTGGCTGTGTGAGTGTGTGTGGGTGGGGGTAGTGAATAAGGTTTCGAACAGTGCCGTGAAACTCAAGGCTGGACCCTGACCGATCCCTGCTGACCTCTCACACCTGTTGTCCAGCCCACCTGAAGGTCATCAACCTCTCGGCTATTTTCGCCCTTCCTGCTGTGTCGGTGTCAACGGCCTGGTCACCTCACCAACTCTCATTTTAGCGAAAACAAGACCCAACCAAATCTCTCAGCCCCCCTCAGTCCCTGTCCCTCCCACCCCAAACACTCCCACATGACCTGCCCCGCCTCCTCCTGGAACATTTACGTGCGTGCTACCTCTCCCAGCAGGGCCCCGGTGGCAGCTGTAAACGCCTGGGGGCAGTGCGGCTCTCTCCTGCCCCTGGTGCACTCACCCTGGCCTGGGAGAGGATGGCCTGTGCCTGGGCTTCCTGCGCTGACACCACGGGACCCTTCTCGCCATCACCACCGAAACGGAACTGGAGCGCACACACACACACACACGCACACACACACACGCAAAGATCATGAGTCTTTCTACACATGATTGCATTGTGTTAACACTGCTTACTGAAATTCTTCTGTTTGAAAAACTTTAATCTGTCTTATATCTTATATTATATATATATATATATATATATATATATATATATATATATATATATATATATATATATATGACAATGCAAATTGTGGCACACTATGAATAATGCTTTTGTGATCATAATGTTTCTGCTTAGGTCATTGCATGGGCATGTGTTGTATGCACATGTGTGTTCTTTGAGGATAGCAATGTGGTCAGGAATGATAATTAAAAGGAGGGTTTACCGGCAGCATCAGCATGGTACCAGGAGGACCTGGCAACCCATCCGCTCCAGGTAGACCAGGTCGTCCTGGAGGACCCTGAGGGTTAGAAAGAGAGAGAAAGGGAGAGAGAGAGAGAGAGAAAGAGTAATTATTGGTATAAAATCTGTAAAGATATTACTTAGTGAGGAGGGTCAGGTCGTGTCATAGCACATGGGCATTTTAGATCCTCTATAGTTTCCACCTCCACTTGATTTATACGGATTCCTGATTTTCTTAACTTTTCTTGTAGCAACCTTGTAGCAACATTTTAGTGCACATTAGCACTTTCATCTGTATTAACACTGATTAACACTATGTTTGTTCTCTTTTCTTAACATTCTGAAACCTACTCTGAGCATCAGAATGTTGTGTTGGTTGGAGTATGTTGGCTTGCTTGAGTGTGGGCTAAACTTAGAACATAGAAGTTCAACTTTAACCTGTGACCTGTAGTCACATGACATTCTTCCACATAGAACTGTTTACTGTATGCAATGCATATAACAACAAAACAAAACACAAACCCCTGAATTTTGAAAGCATCTTAACCTTGACCCTAACATCTGTTTTTCGAAACGTTTTGGTGTGTATTTTGCTCCAGGTCAGGGGTCATTTCAGGGAAAGGTCAGATTGTCCAGCAAAAGGATCTGCCACTCACCCTATCACCAGAATCTCCAGATGGACCAGGTGGACCTTGCAGACCTGGGGGTCCTGGAAGACCCTAAGGAGTCAGAACAAAATCAGACGTCTGAAACACATCACTACACACGGTAAGCAGTCCAAGGGCCCAAAGCAAAGGGTCCGACAGAATGCTGCAGAACATTCTGGAACTTGGTCACTCACAGCAGGGCCAGAGGTTCCAGGAGGCCCCTCGATCAGCATTCCCTAAGGCAAATAAATCAAACAGATGAAAATCATGTATTAAATCACACTCAGTACCTTTCCAGCCCAGTACATTTATCCTGTGCTATACTTTTTTACACAGATCATGGGGTATATGTAGAAAGAGGTCTGTGCTAAGTATATTAAACCAGGTCATATTTATTTAATTTAATAGCAGGGTTTCAACCAACGAATATGATTTCATTGCGCTATTTATTGATTTTATTGAGTTGTTAAATCAGTGCACATGTATAGGGCACTAGTAAAGAAAATGGTTAATGCATAACCAGTTCCCGCCATTTAACTACGCTAAACATAAAGGACTTTTTCTGTTGTTTAGTGTGGCAAAGGTCAGACTTCAGAATGGGCTGTTGGTAAGGGCTGTTGGTAAGGTTTGTTCACAAACAAATCATTCCCCAAGGAGAGCACTAGACTGCACAGGCCACTGACTTACGGGCTCGATGACGGCAGGCTCTCCCTTCTCTCCTTTCTGTCCTAAAAATGCTGTACCCCGTCCAACCTGTACACACACACACACACCAGGAGGTGTGTCAGGACATGACTGTTGTGGACTGATAGATAAGCTTCATTTACTTTAACATGTGCTCAAGAAGATGTCACTTGTGATGGGTTTGAGTATTAAAGTAGTTTTAATAAAAAAAGTGGTTAATTACAGACATGAATTAAAAGGTGTATAGTATTATTAAATATTGTAATATAAATACAAAAAAAAATATTTGTATTATAAATATTGATAAAAAAAAATTTTAACAGCTATGTCACTGTATAATAAATATGCTTGATCTTTTAATGTGTTTATATAATATCTAAAATATAAAACGACTTTGGCCAAAACAGTAGGAATGCTTGTAAAATGGCAATAAAATAACCCAGTCATGTCATCTTCTTACGCAGCCAATTCACCCTAAAGCTGGAAGGTGCCATCTCAGAGGGCTCAGAGTCAGAGGGACAGCCAGGAAAAAGGTGAAAGGTCAAAGAGACAAACCCAGTTAGTTGAGGTGCAGTGTGCTGGACACAGAAGCTGAATGCTCAACGCCCCGAGAGGGACAGCTCTCTAGTGTCCTTCCAGGGCACCGTAGGTGCTCTGGCTGCACACTGCTGTTCAGGACAGTGTGCTGCTTCAGTACATACCAGTGTGTGCGTAGTGTTCGTAACCGCGAACCATTGTCCTTCAGAGAGGCTGTGTGTACTTTATTTACATTAGTATTAAATAGCACATAATATACTCGAGTTATACATATCACAGAGTGATTCTCAGCCGAATAATAATGATTTGTGTTATAATAATAATGTGCAATTTTGCAGTCATTAGTACTGCAGCATTAAAAGGTACTGTGCAAATATTTATAGGGACGGTGTAAAGTGTGTAAAGTGGGTGTTACATTTCTGTTCTACAAAGAACTGTGCAAGAATGTATGCATGTTTCTGTAGTGCTGTTACATTACAGGGAGTCAAGACCTCTGAAGGTGGATATCTGGGGACATCAACTGGAGGAATGCGGTCACCCACTGTATAATATTAGATATCAACCATACTGTGTAAATTAATCCACAGACACCAACTTTGAAGACCCCCATGATGTGCCGTATGTATCAACTGTGCTCTCTGGCTGAGAGATATGACACAGACAGTGGGAAATATATATTTGAGAGCTTTAGCTGAATGGATGCGAGAGTTGGTGGAGGAGTTATATCTGGAGGCAGGTCGAATATGGGGGAGGAGTTATAGCTAAGGGGAAGTAAGAGTTGGGGGGAGGAGTTTTAGCTGATGGGACATGAGGGGAGGAGTCATAGCTGATGGTAGGTGGGGTGGGGGTAAATAATGTCTTTTTCCAGCATAGGTAGAGAGCAGGGCGTGCCAGAACAGACAGCTGGCTTGTTGGAATGGGATAATTGCTGTGTCTTCAGGCTAGTGGGGTAAATGGAGTCGTGACAGGCCATGGGGCACGACCTCAGCACAGGCACAGAGGGGCTGAACGGAACATGACTTCATTCACAGTATGGAAAATAGCACTGCATGTGTGTGTGTGTGTGTGCATTTGTGGGCCTGGAAGACAGGTATAATGATGTGCACACTGAGAGAGTGACAGTGTGTGTTGATTACAGCTGGTGTTTGGTGTGAAGCATGCCCAGGAGAAAGCAGAAGAGGTTAAGATCAGTTCATCTTGTTCGGACTCCTCACATTCAATCCAGCACATGACAATGATACATTCCACATGCCAAGTGGTGGATGATACAGGCTTGCACGCATGTTAGATTCCCAGATCCAAGAGACCAAGAAACACACACATACATACACACACCCCATGGGTCACACATAGTGTGATACTTACGTCCGTGCTGACCTGCGTTTCCTCTACATCAGTTTCAGCTGGTACCCCAGGCCCAAACGTATCCTCATACGTGGACGTGGGGTTTGGGGCCACATTGCCGAACTCGTCATATGCCCCAAACTCATACTGACTTTTGTCAAGCTCGCTCATGTCATACTCCTTTAGGTCGTACTCCTTCAGGTCATACGGGTCGGATGCTTCAGGCACGCTAGTAGTGCTAGGCTGGGGTGCCTCAGGGGCACCCGTGGGGTCCAGCCATGTTTCGGCTGGCTCAGGGACAGCCTCACCCACAACTTCCTCTTCCACAGCCTTATTATGCCCAAGTAATGCAATTGGTGCAGGAGAGGAGAGGGGGAGGAGGGGAGGGGAGAGGAGGGGAGAGATGGAGAGGTGAGGGTAGAGGAGGAGAGGTGGGGGTAGAGGAGGGGAGGTGAGGGTAGAGGAGGGGTAGGATGAGCAATGGGAAGATGTCTGTTAGTTAAGCAGGTAAGGGCCTACTGCACATCAGCATCAGATATGGATGTAGCATGAATGAACATTAATTACAGCAGGTAAAAACTGGTAGAACTTTTTTTGTCCCATTTAACCTGAGGTTTGGAATTATCAGTGACTACACTATCATCACAGTTCAGGAAACATGTCATTGTATTTCCATGGAAAAAAGTGATCAGTTCTCATAATATATGAATTAATGAAATATATGAATAAATTATTTATGTGAATAAATTAATTACGTGTCTATTGCAGATGGTGAGAGTTTAGATTGTCAGAGACGTGAACTGATAAATTGGCACTGCTGATAAATTACAACTGAGGTAACCACACTATAAATGCAGTTTGAATATGAGATATGACAAATTAATTTTTGCTTAAGAAGGCATATAAAATAAAAGAATATTTACAATATTGTAAGCAACATTTATGTTTAGTCTATGTAAATCTTTCATTTACATAGGGACAAACAAAGTGTTACCTTAAATATTAAAAAAGCATTATGCCATGAAAAGTAAACATACCATAGCAAAAGTCTACAAAACCTTTAAATGTTTCTCTTTTTCCACAAAAAGCATAAAGATGGTGAATAATTAAGTTTAAAGTGGAAAAAAGAGAAGTAAATCATGTTTGAAATAAAATGTGAAAAACTTGCATATGTACAGCATCTTAAGAATAAGCCTTGTTTCTTTATAGCCTAAAGCAATAAAATGCAGAACAACTCCTAAATTCTGTGACCAACAAAGAGTCCACTGCTCTACATTCTTTGTTGATGATTAATGGTTTAGGTTTGGGAACACGATGGATGTAAGTACAAAGCTTATTGCTCACATGGTTCCAATTCTACTAAGTCATTACATCCATGGCTAGTAACATGGCTAGCGTAGCTAGCATAGCTAGAAGGCTGTGAAAGCACTGCGTGTTTGTTGATCATAGTTCTGCTAAAACGTTTAGCACCAGAACTATCCGATCCAGCTGTGGCAGAGGACGTCAGGGACGATGACTGTAGAACCTCGGTTAGCCGGAGGTGCTCGGCAGCTCCACTGAGCTGGTGTGAGGTGGCTTCCTCAGGACGCTCTGTGAAATTCTGACTTACCACATATGGCTGAGGCTTAGCACTTGGCTGTTGAACACTGACACAGCCATTTATTATCAACACCTTGGCGTCCAGATTCTTGTTCTTGAATTCATTTTGTTTCTTTTTTCTATCCAGCCTCTGCTAAGAGGAACTGGAAGAGAGAAGCATGCGTAGATAATGGTGTCCTGGTTTTGTTCACCAAGGGCAAAGGTCACAGCTGGGCTCCAGGGTAATAAATAAATTAGCCACAAAGAGCACCAGCCTCTCTACGTTTGGGAGAAAAGACGTCCCCTAACTGAGAGCAAACTGCTGTCCTTTATACCTACAATTTGAGCTTACCTTGGTTCAGATACTTCTTACTGGGAAGAGAGCAGGGTTTGTCATTTATAATGTTACATAGCTTACTTTGAATTCTTCGATGGGTCCTTTGTCATTGCTGTCATTGCAGCCTTAACAAACATGGACTTGATGGACAGACCAGTAATGCAGGGACAATACACCAACATGATGGAGACATTGAGTGTTCGATCATTAGAACAGAATGTGTGTGTTTAATGCTTTTTGTTCAATAGGTGATCAGGAGGGAGAAACTGAAGAAAAACCACAGAACAATTGCATGGAATTGTTTTGGTTTTCTCATTTGACTCCAAATACTTCCTGTGTCTGGGCTTTAGACTCCTGCTGCATCATGGATAATCTTGTCCCATGGGTAATGCTACATAACAGGTACTCCAGTACCACTTGGTAATACTGTACCACAGTAAAGTGGAATCCACTTTGCTAAGCCTGTCTCAGTGTTTCAAATATCAAAAAAAGCAAATAAAATAGTTACCTCATTGGGTCCAGTGGTGGCAACAGGGGAGCGAGTCTGAGCAGCGTCTACTGTCCCGTAGTCTAGATCACTGTCAGTATAGTACTCGCCGTCTAAGTTGTTTAGCTGAAGCATCGTCAGAGTGAAAGGAAAGAAGGAGGAATACGGAAGGAGGGATTAGCAGAGGAGTACACCACAGAGTTATCAGCCTGGGGCTCACTGCCAGTCTGCTCAGACTAGGGGAGGCAGTGATCGCAGGGCATCAGTGATCTCCCAGGACAGGAGATCTCTATGCCGCCTGAACTGGACTACAGTAGATCTCCATGCATCTGAGCTGGACTACAGCAGATCTCCATGCATCTGAGCTGGACTACAGCAGATCTCCATGCTGGACTACGCTTTGTCCTGTTACCCCTAGAATGGCCTTTCTCGCTGGTGCTGTTGCCTGGTAACCGTGTCTCTTCTTAGAGGCTAAGGTTTTGGCTGCTGTCTTTTTTGGGGCCAGGTACTTATAGGGCCTGGCTTTGGATTTAACAGACTTTTTCATCCTCTTCGTTGTCATGGAGACACTATGCTTCACTCTCTGGAGGAACGTGATGGCGACAGAGGGACAAAAACAAAACACATCAAACATAATCAGAATCAGCACACAAGACGCGACACGTTAGCAGCCCAGACACTGGTCTGGAGAAACAGAGTGGGAGAGTAGGTGAGAGTGTGAAAGAGAGAGATGAAGGTCGTCCCACAGGAACACAAGGAACAGATGTCACATTTGAAGACTTGAAGACACAAACATATGGCACGTGTACATTTGGGATGGAAGTTGGGAAGTCACATGACAGCCAGACACCACATGACAAAAAAAACCCCAAAAACATGCACCTTTTTTGCACCTAGTTTTTCTTTAGTTTGATTTTACCTGAGACTCTGAAAACTCATTTGTCGTGTCGGTGGTAGTTGGCCCATCATAGTAATCATACAAATCTCCATAATCTACTGCAGTTGTATACTGGACAGGAAGAGGAAATGAGGTCAGAGGAAGATTAGTAGAGCATACCAAATTGACTTAAAACACATCAAATGTAACAAACCCAGTGGGTATGATACATATTGATACATATTGCTAGTGCATATTACTGTTTGTAAAAAGAATACAAGCATTGTCTCAGATATAATATATACATGCAGATTCAGAGATCCATCAGTTTTTTATCAATGCTTCACATCAAAGTGTACAGCACGGTCAAAAAGTTCAAGACTATAATCATAAGACAATGCTTTATTCAAGAGCTTTGACTTCAAAGCAGGTTACTGTACAAAAGAAAACCACAATGAACAGCACATTATAAAAGGTCAGAATTTGCCACCTGATTCTGCTGGAGATCAGAGATGTCGAACTGATGACATTTTAATTAGAACGTCAAAGGTGGCTGTCAATGGCTTCATTAACAAGGGTAAGAAACGTGTGAGTAGCCTGTGCGTGTCTGCGTCTTGCCCCCTGATCTCACCACACCCCTGATCTCACCACTCTCCTGATCTCACCACTCCCCTGATCTCACCACTCTCCTGATCTCACCACACCCCTGATCTCACCACTCCCCTGATCTCACCACTATCCTGCTCTCGCTCACTCTAAATGCATAAATGGGATTCATTTCTCACTTCCACAAGCGAAGGAGATTACAGGCCCTGATTAATAGAATGGCCTGCTTCAGTCGCTTTTCTTTATTAGCATTTTATCTCATACCAAATGCTGTGCGTGTATGTATGTGTGTGTGTGTGTGTGTGTGAACCTGTCCTATATACTTTGTACACTGTGAAATAATATGACCTATTCCCAACTCTGTTTAACATCTTATAAATAATAAACATACTTTCCTGTACTCTGTTGGAATGGTAATGCAGCAGTTCAGATTTATGTAGTCAAGAGTTGTTTAAACATTCTGAGGATATTAGAAATCTATCCCAGTCTGAATTAAATATGTAAGTCAGCAGAAGCATCAGTTAGCAGATGCCTGTTTTTTATACATGCACAGGTTTGAAATAAAGTGTCCTCCATTAATTCTCATATGTGTTTTAGTAATAAATGAATAAAACAGTTAATATATGAACACTAAATAATGTGGCCACATTATCTAATGCTCATATATTAAACCCTTGTGAATGTTAAACTATGAATCTCCATGAGCAATTTAGTCCAGACTAAGAGAAAGCTGGACTAAGAGGAGGCTGGACTAAAATTAGGCCAGACCAGACGCTCAGACCAGAGGAAGGCAGCATGGAGCTGCTAATCTTCTTCTGTGTGAGCAATGGCATGTGGTGAGGACAGATGGAGTCAGTGCCTCAGGCTTACGTACTTTATGGGTCTTTATCTATCAGACAGGAGTGGATCCCAGTACCCAGAAGGCCCTGCTGGAGCTCATCAAACAGCTCCACCACTGCCATGCTGGCATGCCTGCACTGGCAACACTCAACTGGGCTGCAGAGGCCAAACCTGGTGATGCTCTGCCAAATCCAGTAGGAGGTTCCAGACTGACATTTATGTCATATTTATTTATATGGCATAATCAACGTGTACACGCCAGTCACAGACAGGCTCGATCATCTGGTATCCCGGTCCACAGAACACACAGGGTTAATACCTAACACAGACAGCAGTGGACGAAGTCTGTTTCGGTTTCTTTACCAGGATCCAAAGCTGGATCCGTGCATCTATATCTGCTGATCGGTTTTGGCATGTGGATCTGGCACATGTGATGACAGGATATGGCAAGGGTAGGGCATGTTTCTGTCTATAAAGGGTCCATGTGTGGGGAAACAGAATAAAAGCCCTGATTTACAAACAACCATCCCTGGACATTCTAATAACGAAGCCCAAAAACTGATCCTGGATCAGCCCTGTCATGTATGCTCAGTCAGACATTTAGAGTAACTGCTGAATCATGGTTCCTTGTTAGAGTATTGGCTCATGACATCTACATCTTGAATTCTCTTTAAGCTGTCAGCTTTAATACAACCGTTTTATAACAGAATGTTAAAGAGTGACTAAGGGAAGCATTCAATATTAAAAACCTTTGGTGTCTGGCACGTGCTGTATATAACAGTGTTGTAGTACTGTTATAAAGCAGTGTTCTTCCAGCTGGTGCTGTCACGGAGTTTGAGGGCTAAACCTTATGGGTTTATATTGCACCTTGTGAGACAGCGGTACAGCTGGGCTCTGCAGAACGCATTAGCAGAACGCAGGCCTGATCACTGCAAAGTTCTTGTCAAAATATGCTCAGGTTTGTCAGCTGAGGAACTCTCCTCATGTGTTCCAATACATTACACAGCACATTATCTGGTTGGGGGGGGGGGCTTAGTCCATAGACAAAACATGACTCCCCAAGAATTGACAGACAGTGATCATTCTGCGGCAGGAAACACTGAAGTGAAGGCCCACTGTGGTTTTGGCACGCATTGCTAACTGTAGTCGTAAAAAAAAACCCTGTAATTCAAAAAAGGAAACAACGTCTGTAATCTGATTTGTCATGTTCCAGGGGCACAGGGGAGCCCGGCAGGGTCAGGGTTCAGTCGGGCTCCCGGCGGGCGGCGGGGCTACTGACCTCCTCGTCCGGTTGCTGAGCCTGCAGGGAGCCTTTGTGGGGGGTGTGACAGTCGGGGCTGTAGTGTTCACAGTATTCATACGCAGCTTTAGGGTCGGCTACGATCAACAGCTGCTGGATATCACCCTGGGAGAGAGAATAAAAGAGAGGTAAAAGAGAGAGTGAGGGACAGGGATAGACAGACAGATAAACAGAAATAAATAGAGGGAGAAAAACAGCTTTTAATTCATCCCCTTTAATAACACAAGATAGGAACTCTGTAATAGGAGGGAAGCTAGTAAAGATATTACAGGGAAAAAATGACAGTCCTCAGCACCATGAATCATATTTAACAATCCATACATTATGACGATTATACAGCCCTGACAGACACAGACAGAACAGTCGACTCTGGCTAACACAGCCTGGATCTACCCAGCAAGTAAACACACACAACGAGCTCCTGACCCCAAGTAAATTACTGCTGTCACTGCTGTGCTTTATAGAGCCGGAAATTAAACATGTCTCATCAGGAAAGAAGAGCACCTGGAGCAGTCCTGGGACACGCATGATAACCGGGTATGATAAAAACAAATGTGTATACACACACTCATACACACACACACACACACACACACACATACACACACGCACACATACACACACACACACACACTCACATGTGTGCCATTCAACCATGTGCACACACACATGCATACACGTACACACACATACACACACACAAACAGCGCTCCACCACAATCAGGAGGAGTACAGTTGAATCTCTTTGGTCAAGAGACTATTTTACTGTTTATTTTACAACACACCAGAACACAGTGATCAAATTTCCATCGCATAAGTGGACACTGAGCTGTTTGTCTTTTCCTGAAACCTTCTATTCATTCAGGACAGCTCCATTTTCCTTTTTGCCAGTTTACCCAAGTCTGATCGACCCAGTCGTCTGTGAGCGGTTTGAGAGACGTCTGCTATGTGAGCAGTCAGCGGAGACCAGCTCAAACCTGTGCCCCCGAGCTCCAGACACCCCGAGCTCCAGACACCATGAGCTCCAGACACCACGAGCTCCAGACACCCCGAGCTCCAGACACCACGAGCTCAAGACACCACGAGCTCCAGACACCCGAGCTCCAGACACCACAAGCTCCAGACACCACGAGCTCCAGACACCACGAGCTCCAGATACCCCGAGCTCCAGACACCACGAGCTCCAGACACCATGAGCTCCAGACACCCCGAGCTCCAGACACCACGAGCTCCAGACACCATGAGCTCCAGACACCCCGAGCTCCAGACACCACGAGCTCCAGACACCCCGAGCTCCAGACACCACGAGCTCCAGACACCACGAGCTCCAGACACCCCGAGCTCCAGACACCCCGAGCTCCAGACACCCCGAGCTCCAGCCGGCAGATCAGGGTGGAGTTGAGAGGAGGGGGTGGGGATGTCGGAGGGTGGGGGTCTTGCAGGGTTCAGGGTTTCAGAGGGTCTTGCCCTGGGTCCTGAGCTTCACATACAGGCCAGACGCGCACAGCTGACTCGTGCTGAACAGAGTGCTGTTGGGCAGAGCAGCATGTCAAAGGCACGGAGGAGGGGGGCTACCCTCCACGCCGAGACGCCTCCTTAAGGACGTGTAGCAGAGAAGTGGTGAGGTATGTCCGAGACCGGCTGCCTCCCCCCCAAAAACGGAGGGTCTGATGCTTGCCGGAGGGTGAGGGGTGAGAAGGAGATAGACAAACACAAGGAGAGAGACATGGAGGAAAAACATGGGAGAATAAAGAATTGAAAGAAAAACAAAGAGAAGCAGAGATGAAGAGAGTATGGGAGAAAGAGTGAGAAGTGCAGAATTCAGAAGTGTGCGAGATATCACTGAACGCATATGAGGCATTCTTAAAAAGCATCAGCACTGAAGTCTACCGCAAATAGGTACAGGAGCAGGCTGAAACATGTTAGTGCTGTGTGTGTGTGCGTGTGTGTGTGTGCTGAATGGGTGTGTTTCGCTACAATATACACAGATGATGTTCAGGAACACCTCATTTAATGTCTTCACAATCAATTCATCATGTATTACACCTCCACATTTTGGGAGGTCAGACTAATCTCAATCAGCAGTGCTCTAAGGTTACTGATTTCCTGAGAGTGATATTTCATGAGTTGACTAGACCACAGAAAGGAGCATGGCATTAGTACCTGGGGCCAAGTTTGAAGGGGAAACAGTGAGATCACACCAGTGCCTGCATGTGCACGCAGGCAGTACCTGACAGCTGTACACCTATGGCATAAGGGAGATTCCTGCACATAGGTGAGTCTGATTAAGCTGTGCATGACAGTAAGCAGTTTGAGCACACAACGCAGGCCTGAGGGATCGCCAGCCTATCGCCTGGTGAATGATGCGAGTTTGACTGCTCAGACCTGGGCATCAATCTCACAATACTGATGATGGTAGTATTAAGGAAGACAAGAGAGTAACCTTCCTCATGAAGGGTCTGTGTGTTTGTGTATTTCAAGGAGAATGGAAAGTAATTATGATTCTGTGTGCGTGTGTGTGTATGAGAAAGAGAGACAGAAAATTGGAGAGAATAAAGAATTTGTGGGAATGGTCTGCATGTTAAAGTGGTTTTTATGAACACCTGTGCACCATTATGGTAAGACAGGAGGGGATTATGGGTAAAGCACTGTCTCCTGCTAAAAGAAACTAAAGTTAGAAAGAAAAACAGCCGAGATCCTTTAGGCTACAGCATCAAGGCTCCAATGACATCCAGGGCAGAGGTCACACATAGGGTGAAAGTACAAGCGGTTCATGGAAGAATGGCAAACATTTCAAGGTCAAGACCTTGAGGAAAAAAAACAGAGAAAACTGAAGTCTGATGTATGAGAGTTAAAGTGGGACTGTTCTTAAAGTAAGAACCACTGGACATTAACAGGTGGCATAAATCATTGACTTCATCTTGTTACGCTATACCAGATTAGCAGTAATGCGGAGCTAAAACACAATAACAAAGCAACAAAATGCTAATAAATATTAATGGTTAAATTAGACTCATCAATTACCGATGTTACCAGTTTCTTTAAAACATTTCCTTTAATAGAGAAGGCAATGTATGTTAGGGCCATACAAAGTTTGTGAAGGAAGCAGTTTTATGAGATAACATAAAATTTTCCAAGCACGAAAAGCTGAGAGAGACATTAGCTGAGAGAGAGAGAGAGATGTATATGCTTACGGTATCCTCAGCTTTAAACAGCACGGTAGCGGTTCCTAAGGCCTGTCATTGGCTGTCAGGGAGAAGGGGCTTCTCTCTCCTTTGTTCATATGCAGCTGCTTAAGTGCTGTAATTACAGAGCTCTCACAGTACGATGTCTATGGAGAGCCAATCTTTGCAGAAGGAGCTGGGATCTTTGAAGTGTCCCAACCCAGGGGACACACGAGGCCCATCGTCCCAGCCCAGGTGACACACATGACCCATCGTCCCCGTGACACCCCTGTGCAGTTACAGCTCATCTACAACAAGCCAGTCTCACCCAAAATGACCTCCCAATACAATGAAGAGGCAAACTTTCTGTTAGGTTTTTTTTAGCAGACTTCATATCTTTTGCAGAAGGGCATAAATATCTTTGTCACCTTTCAGGATTTCAATCTTTCCCTTCCCCCCGATGTCCAGCCAACACCCTCCGGATTAACAGGGAGGTGATGTGCAGCTGGTATTTATCCGATGGAGACTGACTAAAGAACTGTGAGGTAAACATTTGATTTAGCAGCTGATTAAAAGTGGCGTACTAAAATGATTATTTATGTGTACTCCTTTCAAGCGTCGTCTGTGGTGTCAGGCCACCAAGCGAAAGTGCTAGTCGAGCACCATACAGTCTAACCCGTCAAAATGGAGCCCAGCTGTTCGAGCGCATCTACAGCTCTCTACAGCCAAACCTCTGCCTGTGTTTCTGAACTCGGACTGATCCTTGTTGCTCACAGAGGGGGGGTGTGGGAGTGACCCTGTCACCCTCCTGGTTATCCACTTCATCCAACTGATGACAAAGGACCCCAAGCAGGCGCTGAGTTGGATCAGGCCGGGATGGGCAGCCGTCTAGCACGCTGCACCAAAGTAGGGGTGGGTGGAGGAGTGTGTGTGCGCATGTGTGTGCGCATGTGTGTGTGTGGTGTTTCTCAGATGTGTGTGTGTATCATGGTGGATAAAATCAAGGTGTCTGTCAGCCAGTGTCAGATTCATATGAATAGTGTGTCTCATGGCTGAGACAGCACTGAGGGCTGGCTGTGGCAGGGGGATTATGGGTCATGGAGAGGGGGAGGGTCGAGGGCAGGTACACATAGTTCTGAAGGACGCTGAAAAGCTTTCATTCATTCTCCACTGGCTCTGGGACTCCCAGAACTGCAGGCACTCGGCATGGCATATAATGCTCAACTTCTAATCTGTTTCTTTAGCTTTTACTATTTCTGTTGCTGATTCTTTTTTTGGAAGCCGAGGGGTGGAGAGGTCTTGGAAAATATAGCTCACACAAACTTTACACACGGGGGAAGGGTCAGAGCCGCGTTCACTGCTGTGCAGAGTCAGTCCTCAGTGTTGGGATTTAGAGGAGGGGCAGAATGCTTCTAGGTATGTGCCCCCATCCACCCTCAAACCACCACCACTACCACGTCTGACCAGGTATTTCCTCCATATTTCCCAGAATGCACTTCAGAGGCATTTGAGCAGAAAGGACAGACAGTCACCCTGTTCCCCAGGTCAGAACAGAGAAGGCTGTGTCTGCTGGACCTCACCGACACCAGTCTACCTCAGGCTTCCTCAAGTGTGCTGATGTAAGGAAAAAAGGAATTAATTCAAGGCAACACTCTAAAGCCTTTTTAACGTTCTGGAATGTTTGTATCTCAGCTACTGCCTAATAAAAGAAACTAAAAATAAAATAAAATATAAGAGCAGAATACAACTTATACGAGAACATAGAAGACATCTTGTTCTAAAACAACAGCCGCTTTAATGTTTCTATATATGAGAACATCACTCTGCAGACCTACAGAGATGACTCTTCTGGGGGGTTGTTGGGGAAGGCACTCCTTTGGCATGCACTGAGGCCCACATCTGGCAACCCCTCCTGTTGAGTTCTGGGAGCCCCCCCCTGACAAGATCTGTCAGCATTTCCAACAGCCATACCTCTGCCCATGCAAGGCAGCAGGCCTTCAAACCTTGCCTCAGGCACTCGGAAAACAGTGGCGTGAATGAAAACGAACGTCGCCAGCAGCAGAGACAGGCACCCTCACACAGCCTGATGGAGGCTATGACCTGTCCTGTTAAACACGGCTTCGTCAGTAGCCATCAGTCCCTCAAGGGCAGTAGTGGAGCACACCCACCCCCTGAAGAAACAAACTTTCTTCTTCACAGACAAACTCAAACCCCGGGGGCTGAGATGCTCTTCTTTTTGAGGAAGTTCAATACATTTCAGCCTCATGTGACAAACAGACACTGTGTGCCATAATTTACTTGGCTAATTGGCTTTGTCCCCCACAAACTCTATCACATCTAGAGAGAGAGAGAGAGAGAGAGAGAGAGAGAGAGAGAGAGAGAGAAATGCAATCAACTTCAATGGCTTATTCTCATTTATATAATCTATAAAGGCACTGACTAGCTTTCACTGGCTATCAACAAGCTTAGCATTTCTGTGTGTACTCCTTTAACAAATTCAGATACATAGGAAAGATCTGCCAACACCTACAGCAGATAAACAGTCCTGACTGGAGTGTGCACACTCTGGCTGGCATCGTCTGTTTTCTTCAGATACTCCCTCCAAAATATACTGTTCTTCAACACACCACCACCACATAAGAGGCAATGTATGTGCAACTGCCACTGATTGCAGCCAAACCCTTTAGAAGTTCTCTCTTCCCCCTCCACTTTAATCAGGAGTGATTGTGGAGGAAACAGAGAGGGTGTTTCTTCCTCTGTTAAAAGCACCGCAGATGTTTTGCATTGGCGCAGTAATGGAGAGTTGTCCTCCTGCTCACAGACATCACAAACACAACCTCTCACCCAGAGAGAACCATGTTTCCAGACCTGTACAACACAATGGTAGGTCAGGGAGCACACACACACATACTGTGTCTATCTCAATTCTAATCATTGTATCTGTTCAAGAGGAAATAATCTAAGCAGACTTAAACAATCACAAGGAGCATCCATTTGGATCAGAAATTTTAAAGGTATCTGTCTGATTAATTTTGTGGATTGGTCTATTTAGAAACCACCAACCTCAAGTGTAAACTAAGGACAGGCTAATCTTTCCTTTAGGCACATATACATTACAGTGCACAATTAGGCTCAGTGTTCGTTTAAAGCTAAACATCTGCCCTAGTGAGTTCAGGTAATCATTCAGAGCAGAGGCGGATGGTGTGGTTGTGGGAGTAAGCACGTTCCCCATCACTCTGCTCCACCAGCCCGGCTCTGCTACTTTGCTCCACCCAAAAGGTGGAGCCTAGTCTACAGCCTGACCCGAAACGACCGCAGGACGTCCACTTTTTGGACCTGAATTTGTACCTCTATTCCTCGGCCATTTTTATGGTAAATCTTAATTCACAACTGAATCCAGACCAGCACAACAGCTTCCAGAGAAAACACAGAAAACAGCTCCAAAGATTTCACTGCAATCCAGTGTGCACTGACAGAATGTTTATCCAGGCCGCGTGGAATGAAGCCCCTTCTGTCCGGCCCTCTGAGAGGTCTACAGCACAGGGGGTCTCCTCAGGCCTTGAGCAGTTTCTATTACAAGGAGAAGGAAGCTTTCATGACAGGAAGGGAGGCGGGAGGTTGGCATGGGTAAAGTAAAGAGCAGACACACAGTACTCAGTGTTATTCCACATACATATGGATGCATGTCAGACCCCTGCTTCATATATGAGCTCTGACAGGTCAGGCATTATATCTCATATCAAGGTTGGGCCCTTGATATTAAAAACCTAAATGTTAGACATTCTTAGATTTCCCACATAGAGGCAGCAGTGCTTGGGTATTATGTATGATACATGATACCTCTGTTACAGAAGTAACTGATATTGATAATAATGTATCTGATATAGGTATGCTTAGAGTGATATAAAATTAAAATGGTATAATTAAGTAGAGGATGTTCAGTACAATGTCTGTGATAGCTAAGGTTTATTAATAAATTATTAATAAGGGTAATTCTGCTGTCATACAAACATAATATCTGAGATACTTGGAAGGGTTAGCAGTGGGCTGTTTCTATCACTAACCCTACACACACATACACACACGCATGTACACACCCACCACAGCAGATCCATCATGCTTCTCTCCTTCATTTCTAACAAAAGGACACCACTACACCACTGAGCAGGTAGGCAGCAGGTCACAGCCTGTATCTATGCCCACAGTTCCCAAAGTCCCATCATCATATCCTCTAACCCTATTGAAGGGAGGAGCTCTTTAAGTGATCCCAAAACTTTCTGTTCCAATGATTAAAAAAACACATTTATACTGACAGTAACACCTCTGGCCACATTCTGAAAATAGAAAAAATGAATAAAAAAAATCATGATGCTGAAGGTATAAAACTCTGCTATAACATGTACAGTTAATCTCTTAATGTCTTCTCAATGTCTTTTCAGTGTATTATTAAGCCCATGTAGCAGTGGTGTAGGGTCAGAATGTATCATCCAAACAAAGTGGTTCAAGTGTCTATAGGATACTCTACCTCAAACACCTCCTCGTCCAAAATCCTGCTGCCGAACACAGTGATACCGCTGGTGTCGAGGTTGGCATGGTGGCTCCTGCCCAGGGGCTTAGTGATCGTCTTCTTGCAGTCCACGATGATAGTCACAGTCTTCTTCTCCACACTGATAGCCACACGGTGCCACCTTTGGCAGAGACATAGGATTAAACATCATGTTTGGTCTCAGGGCAGTGCTAACCCCAGAGGGCTGTTCGGTTCACATCACCCAACTCCTAATTCAAACTCCTGAATCCAAGACTAATTCAGCAGTCCTGCTCAGGACTGGAGCAGGTACTCCTTGACCAGGAAGGGGAAATGCAAGGTGAAAGGTGAAAGAGCAAAGGTAAAAGGTGAAAGGGCATATAGCTGCAGCAGGTCACGCATGACTCCAGCAGAACCGAAGGAGTTAGCCTCTCTGTGTGCTTCCTCATTCCAGACCCTCACACTCTGGCCCTGTCTAGCACTGGATTACGCTCATTAAGCTGCACTGGCTTGACAGACACCTTGAACATCGCAGAGAGTGCGAGGAGACAGGAGGGGAAATACCCACGTACAGTCCTAACAGGGGGGGGGGGGGGGTAGCACTGTGGGAAGGGCTGCTGGGACCTTGGGGAAGTACCAGTAGAACATGGCCGTGCTGGTCTGCGGATGGATTCCTGATCCGAGCTCAACAGAGCCACCTGACTAAGATCACAAAAGGACTCAATCATTACCTGACTGGTTCACATTAATGTGTTATTCCTGGGAAAACAGTTGTCTAGGTCTATAATTTCTCCAGTGATCAAATCACCAACAGTAAAATAAGTTATAGTGAAGACTGATGAAGATTCTCAACACAGTACTGATTAATACACAACTGACGAGCCTTAAAAATGACACCACCACAATAGATATCTAAAGTATATCTAAAGGTGCCGGTCAAGAGTGAGTAATCACAAACAGTGACCAGTAAGTAATGCATCTTTAACGAGAAGCTTTAGAATAATGTCAGGGGGTGGTCATGTTCTGCTGGTGGTCCTCGGGGACGCAAGGTACTGGAAACACCCACGGATGGAATACAATGATGTCATCGCCTCTTGCCCCTTCCTCTCCACTGATAAATCATGGCAGCATCTGCACAGGATTCACTCCCTCTGGCTATAATTACCAAAGTCATTTAAGTATCTTAAACAAGCTTTAAGAGCATACAGCGCTCAGCAGGCAGACTCTGTCTCTGTCTCCCCATAACTGATCACCTTAAGTCAACGGTTTGTCAAAGAAAGGAGACCCAGCAGTGGGGACACTCTATCAGAGAATGACCCAGAGCAGGAGAGAGAAGAGTGTCTCTTCTGAAGATCCAGCTGGTGTTCTGAGAGGCAGGACCCAGCTGGTGTTCTGAGAGGCAGGACCCAGCTGGTGTTCTGAGAGGCAGGACCCAGCTGGTGTTCTGAGCAGCAGGACCCAGCCATCCATGCTCACGGCTTATTTTCCACACTCATTTTCTGGGGACTGTGTGACACTGTTCTCATATTCTGTTACTATCATGAAACTTTCATCTGTTTTGTTACTTTAACCATTTACCTGCCTGATCAAATGGAAGTTGCTGACACAGGGATCTGGAGGGGAGTGTTGGGATACCCCATTAATCTCCATCTAGAGCTGACACCTCTGTCTCTGGGTATACTTGGGCATGTACTGCTGCATACATGCAGATGGTTAACCATGAGTTCTGGACTTCTAGAGCTTCAGAGGGGTCTCATAAACTCTACTAATGAGGGTAAGAAATTTGAAACATGAAGTGTGCTGGATGAGGAAATCACATTCCAGAGGTTAACGGGATATTTTAACATGCACACGTGCACGAGTGCACACACACACACACACACACACACACACATACACACATACACACACAGACACACATCCATACATCTGCCCCCCCATTTCTTTTCTAGCTCTGAAGGGAGGTGTTCCTGGTTAAGGTCACTCCTGCTTCACTGCTAATCTTGTGTTCCAAATTCAGAGCACACACATCTCACTGGCACACACACACATCTCACCGGCACACACACACATCTCACCAGTACACACACGTCTCACCTGCGCAGCTACAAAAACCATAGCACTCATTGCATCTGCTGTTTCATTCAAAACGTTCATTCAAATGTATCATTAATAACCATAAGTAATCAATTACGCATTCAAAGTGATTCTCACAGTACTGCCTTACCATTATCTGTTTAAAGACCTGAGTTTACCTAACAGAATGTATGGCAAACATGCTTTTGCCAAAGCATACAGTACTTTTGTAGCTGGAACCCATCTGACAAGCTGCCCAGTGTATATGCCTGTGCCAGACAGTGTTGTTACATAGTAGCTTCATTGTGCCTGTCTAAACAGACAACCTGGTGACTGCAGTCGTATTCCACCACATCATTTCACTCCATGACAAAGCATACAAGTGCATATGGACAGTCTGACTCAGGCTCGAAGACCTCCTTCTCGGGACCAACTCCCAGACTGGCCCTGTCTAGGAAAGGCACAGCTAAATGAACCTAACTGACTCTACACGTGCGTTTAGGGACAGATAAACTGAGCTTGCTGATGGACAAACCCTATAAGACACAGTTAAACCGACTCTGTCTATTGACATGCCTACATACGCTTTATCTAAACAAATACTGGCTATGCACAGACAGCTAGGACAGCTAAACAGTGTTCACAGCAAGCCTTTCCGTGACCATGTATCCACAGTCATCTCTGGCCCTGCCCCCATGGTCTGGGAGCACCCAGCCACGGTCCCAGCCATGCTCCTCCAGTAAGCTCTGCCCCCCATGACAACCCAGCCCTACTTACTTCCCGTCAGCCAGGTTGAGGGTGCGGAACAGGGGGTAGTCCTCAGGGGCGGGCTTCCCAGTCTGGTCCTCGTACAGGAATACGGGAGAGCGGCCGACCTCCACGCCAAGCTGCTGGACTCCCCGCTCGCTGTACATGGACAGCAGGAAGGACTGGAGACCGGCCTTGGGCTTGAGGGTGGTCAGGATGGAGAAGTCTTCAGGGAACACTCCAGCTGAGGACACAGGAGAGCAGTCCGTTTAGCAGAACACCTGCCACATCCAGGCGGCTGGAACCCGCATTATTTAAGACAGAGAATTATTTTATAATTCTGTAAAATGTTCAGACACCATAAAATACTTCCAGCAGTTTTATAAATCAAAAGGTTTCAGTGGCTTTACCGCATCTGTAGCAATTAGGCAAACCTGCCCAGCATGCAGAGATACCTCACATTCATTTAGCTACAAGAGTACAAACAGATTAACTGCTAACAAAGTCTAACAAAGTCCCATCATCCAGTCCAAGATATTATCATAGAGCTAGACTAATCCCATGATTCAGTTCTATACACTAGCATAGAGCTAGACTAATCCCTTGATCCAGTCCTATACACTAGCATAGGACTAGACTAATCCCATGATTCAGTCCTATACGCTAGCATAGAGCTAGATTAAACCCATGATTCAGTCCTATACACTATCATAGAGCTAGACTAATCCCATGATTCAGTCCTATACGCTAGCATAGATCTAGATTAATCCCATGATTCAGTCCTATACACTAGCATAGGACTAGACTAATCCCATGATTCAGTCCTATACGCTAGCATAGAGCTAGATTAAACCCATGATTCAGTCCTATACACTATCATAGAGCTAGACTAATCCCATGATTCAGTCCTATACGCTAGCATAGATCTAGATTAATCCCATGATTCAGTCCTATACACTATCATAGAGCTAGACTAATCCCATGATTCAGTCCTATACGCTAGCATAGAGCTAGATTAATCCCATGATTCAGTCCTATACACTATCATAGAGCTAGACTAATCCCATGATTCAGTCCTATACGCTAGCATAGAGCTAGACTATCATTCAAGTTTCTTAACAGAACAGTCAAAAAAAGCACCAACACAGAGAAGTAGCACTAGAGCAGTGTGCTGTGCCCTCAGGTGTGAGGGGCTGAGAGAAGGTGGGGGGTGTGTGGGGCGTCTGGAGCGTACCTGGGAAGAGCTGCCTGGTGGGTGCGCTGATCTGGGCCGTCTTGCCCACTCTGTAGGCCGTGTCTGGCTGTGAGGCTCTTCTGTTCGCGCAGAATCCTGACGTCTTCCGCACTCCTTCAGGGGTATTGTGAAAATCTAATACTTTTAGCACGTCCACGGATTCGGCTGTGAGTACGGAAAGAGCAAAAATAGTGTGTGTTACAGATGAGTGTTTCACCTCAGCAGAGTAGCCTACAGAATGAAGAAAGGGCACTATATTGACTGGCACTAGATCCACAGAACACATCACATGTGAGAATGAATAAATATAAAGATTTTGGTACAGAAAGGTCAAACCTAAAAAGATTTTGTATAATAAGAAATGCAAGTAATAATATAAGGCAAACTATCCTCCGCTAATATCCTACAGATGAGACAAAAACATGCTTGTCAGAGTGAGATAAATGACTATTCAGATATCTATCTATCTATCTAAGTTTTCTGCTTATCATCTACAGTATGAAACAACACAGCAAAAAAGGCATAGAAACCCGCGCTTGGGGAAACAGGTCTTTCAAATATGTCTGCCATGTCTTGTGACAGGAAGTTTCTGTATTAAAGCCAGATCAGCAGCCTGCTCACAGCTGGTCAGTCTTACAGTACACTGAGGTCCACCACAGGAAAGGGTTAAAGACTAAACTGATCTAATGCAGCCCTCATTCTGGGGCCCAGAAAACTCAGAGACCAAAGAGAATCAAAGAATCCAGAACAAAGAAGAGACCAACTGACCAAAATCACTTCTCATCCATATAATGTTAAATGTACCCCTGTCCAAAACAATCGCACATAAAACTGTTTGTTCTTTGTGGGAATGTGTACAAGTGTCAATCTGAATTATCAACATACTCCACTATAATCTCTATGAGCCTTCTAGAGTGTCCAAAGCTGTCTGAAAGGGCTGCCCTTACACTTCTTTATAAACATTGTTTCACCAATGTAAGCTATAGTAATTCAAACCAATTTAACCTCCGACTCCTCTTTTCGACTCCTCTCTCCGTTTCCGTTTTCCCATTGGTTCACCTTGCTGTCTCTTTCCACCCATCTTTCGCACTCTCCTCCTCATGCTTTTTTTTCTGTCTACAGCCCTCCTTTTATCTTTCTCCTTTATCTCCCTTCCTCTTGATTCTCTGTTAGTAGGTCTCTTTCCTTTCCGGTATTTCTGTCACTTCTTTTTTTTTGGAAGTAATGTTTGATTTCCATTTCTAGTGTCTGCAACAAGATACTCGGGCTAGTTAAAATAAAGTCAACATTGCGTTCTGCCAAAAAAGTGAAACCTCTGCTCACTGTTCAACTCCAGCACAGATATACAAAGGATAGCACACGTTCTCAGCCTCGTTTACTCATCCCTGAAGACCTGCCGTACACTGGGTCCTGATTCAGAACCACCTTAACTGTGTTCATCATTTATGGCATTTATCTAGTGTCACTGTCAATGTCCTAAAACACATTATTTCAGTTCTCAGTGAACAGCACTTCCTAGATCAATGATCCACATTATTCTGTTCACATTAGCATCAGTGATTCTGTAAGAGCTCCAAGGAAACTACTTTTCTGATCATTTTTATTGCGTTTTCAGCAACCCCCACTCTTCATAATAACTGCAAATCCACAGCAAGCTGCCCTCATTCATCTGCAATGCCCATTTACTCCCCAGATATTTAACGCAGTCAAGAAGAAACAGGGAACCTTGATCCTTTTGCTGTGATAAAGCAACTATCTCAGCTTGGCTCTAGCAGCATGGTGGTTTGTTCCCCTTTTGCACTGAGCTATGAGACAGGTTAAAGGGCAGAGTGTGAGACAGGTTAAAGGGCAGAGTGTGAGACAGGTTAAAGGGCAGAGTGTGAGACAGGCTACAAGCCACTGTATTCCCACCGACGAGGACCTCTATGCTACTGTCTGAAACCTCTAAAAGGCAGTGCCGTTCCAGCTCTGCTCATCTGGACCTGAAGGGCAGCGTCTCTGTGTTTACTGGTCCGCGGACCAGTCAAGGATGCAGTTAGTTAACCAGCTCCTCTAAAGCCTCTCAAATCAGCGGGACATCAATCTCGCAAACTCTAAAACGTCAGACTCTAAAACAATACAGGAGCCATGGAGGGTATTAGAATACACAGCAAACAAGGGTTTGTCCTCACTCTCTAGGGCTTGATTCACAGTTCCCAGGTCTTCAGCCTGATCTGAAGCTCACTGTGCATGGCTGTAGTTCCTCCCTGCACATGGCTCATGGCCTGCATAGGAGCAACCATGCTGTCCCCAGCTCCATTAACACTGCACATGAAGACCTCCAGTCTTCGGGAAGGTGTCACACCACTCATGAGCTGATGTGAGTTTACCATGACCACCAAGCAAACACACACACACACAGAGAAAAACTCACATAGATATAGGTGTGTCTGTATGTGATTGTGTGTGCGTGCATGTGTGTGTGTGTGTGTGTATGTATGTGTAAAGATGTGTATGTGTATAAGTTAATAGGAAATCGGAAATAAATCTGGGTTAAGAGGCTGACCATAAAATCAAAAATGCACAAACCTGATTGGTCATTTACTAGTTCTAAAATACTCATCACACAGTGGGAGGGGTCAAAAAGGAAAGCAGGGCGTGTTATCCTGTCTCAATAAATCACCTCGTTGAGAGCTTCCTCTAGTGCTCATGATGTGAGCAGGGAGCCATAAGCACATTGCAGGAGCAACTCATTTATCAAACATGCATGTACATGAGTCTTCTACATGAGGGCAAACAAAACTCAAAAACGTTCTCAGAGCAGTGAGGAAAGATGGCAGATTACCCAGTTATGTTTTGCTTCTGACAGCGTGCTAGGTGCAGTCAACTGGAAAAGCACAGACCTTTTCACCTGCAGCTCCCTGGGACTCTACTAATGTATTCATCCGGAATATCTCTGCCCCCTCTCCATCACACCCACCCACCCCCTCTCTCTCTCCTCCCTCCCTCTCTCTCTCTCTCCTCCCTCTCTCTATCCTCTCTCTCTCTCTCTCCTCCCTCTCTCTCTCTATCCTCTCTCTCTCCTCTCTCTCTCTCCTCCCTCTCTCTCTCTCTCTCTATTCCCCCTCTCTCCTGTCCCCCCTCTCTGACACACGCTTGCTGTTTGAACAAGGCGGCATTATGCCACAGAGCCCCGCCGAGAAAACTTCACTAGGAAAATGGACCTGAAGAAAATTCTTCAGGTCTCCCTTTGACCACTGAAAAATGGTCACTATCTATAATAAAGCATACGCTTTCTGTTCTATACCTACTTATCCACACAAGTGCATGATACAGAATTATAGGACATCTAAATTACTGGAGATATTTATTGATGGCTACAGTCACAAAACTGACTGGATAGCTCTATAGCAGCAAATCATAGAGAACAGCCTCCTGAACAGGGAAGGTAAAAGAGTTCTTGTGTACGACCGCCCCTGTGCCGTAATAGTTAGCAGAGAGTTTAGGGGAGATTTGTGAAATGTGAGCATTGTTTGAAGGAATGCACATGTGAGATGTTTGAGCCCCAGGGGCAGAGAAAACGTGTCTGTACACTGCAAACCGAAGAGGGAACCCTACAGAAATGCCTTTACAAGCCATAAACCATCAAGTGAACACGGTTTAACCAATGATGAACGAGATTAATGCAGTAGCCTCAGCTTTCATCAGAACATTGACTAGCATAGCAGGTATTCCTGATGCTGTTGGAATTTAACTGTTTATTATATTTATATAGCTATATAGGTATATTAAAATGAATAAATGTCGCTTTTGGACATGGGAAAATAATGATAAAAGAGTTCTATTAGGTTTTTCGTTGATGCTTCGCTTTATTTTTAAAAAGTTTGATTTAACTTTGTCTTTGTTCAATTACATCGAGAGTTAGACCTGTTGTCAGTTCCAGATCGGCCCCAGACCTGCGCTGCCCCTTTGAACTGAAATAACAGGGATGAACGAAGAGGGCCGTCATCAAATAACCGCGCAGCACTTAGTGCAGAAACGTTCTCACCCCGTCGAGGGAGGCTCAGAATGAGCACAACGCGGCCTTGTCTTAAGGTACACAAGTTCAAAATCCATGACAGGGAAAAAAACCTGGACACAAGGTTGCACGAGCCCACGGTTGGGCTTCGGTGTGGACCAGGTCTGCGTGGAGATAGGGTATTCCTTTTGGCTGGCGCGATTTGATTCTTTAATTCTATCACGATACACGACAACATACACGTTCACTAACACATAACATCGCGTAAGATAAATCCCATAAATATTTGGAGACAATTAAGGAAAACAGGCCTAATCTAAAATAAATCATCAGCAAAAGTTAAATTAGTTTAATGATTCCGAAATAATTCCTAGTTGAAGTATTATTCTTAATAAGTACACATTAGATATTTAGGAACTTTGATCTAAAGTCTGATTAAAAACCTATAAGCAACATTAACTGTCAGGTGTTCTCGAGATAGACAGTATATTCAGAGCTGAATCCATAATTGCTAGGCTTATGTCTTATTGTGGCACGCCCATAATGAACGTCCTCCCTGTCGCGCGACCATTTGATCTCTCATTAATATTAGACAGCGTTTAACAAGCTTTATAAGCTTTTGCAGAAACACATTGTCGCAAATTCCACGTAACTATGTATCATAATCGAAGTTTATACATTTGAGTCATTTTGCTGGTCTGTTTTTCTCTTTTTTATATAACCGACGAAATATTCATTAGTCGCGTCGGATACCTTTCCGTTTACTGAAAAATTCTTCAACAAACTAAGACAGCGACCAAAACCCCGGAGGAATTTCACCCTGCCAACCGTGTCCACACACACCTAACGGACCACTGTTTCGAACAAAGAGCTTTCTTTAAGGCATAAATCTTAAATGTTGTCTCACAGAAGACTTCACACATTCTTTCACTGTTTCCTCACTACGATAGTATGGGACTAGGTGAAAACCGTCTCACATTTTGATAAAGCGAGCTTCCCGCATGAAAGCCGCTGAATCAACCAACCACGGCGAACAAACCTAGCCATGCGTAAAATCCAAGCACGTTCTGAGACCCATTGGGCTTCGCATTTTCGAGACAGGACATCTCCGATACCTGTGTAAAGCTGTGTCCAGCACCCGTGTGACGCTGATAAAATGTTACGGTGCTATAGATTCAAAAACTTCAAAACGTATGTTATTGTTTACCAGCGGCTGTATTTTAGTGCAAAGCCGAAAAAATCTGAATGTGTTTCACTTGGAAAACCATGGACATAGTGCCGTGCTTGTATTTCACACGTTGGTGGCTTCAGCTGTGAGACTTGGCTACTCCAACCTTTATTTTAATGGATCGCAGTACTACCGCTAGCCACAGATACTAAGTTGCAATATAAATGTCTTAATGTTACTCTCGTGGTCCCTCTATAAGAAGGTACGGAGCACGAACAGGGTGCACTTGGTCTGACTGACAGTCCCTGTAACTTTAGAAAAAGTTTGGAAACCTATCTTGTCTTACCTGCTCTGACATTTGAAGTCTGCAGAACAAGCACGAGGGACAGCGTGATGAGTTTGGTTACAGTGAAATCCAAAAGCCACCTTTTCGTTTTCCACCTTGTGGACCACCTTTTCATCTCCATGGTCGGGCGCCCACGAATGTGAACAAATTAGGGCGACTTCAAGTTTGGTTCAGTTATGTCCCTTCCACAATCCCAAACGTGTCGGATCTATTCTACATAGCCATAAGTAAGGAGTTTTGTGTTTCTTCTCACAGCCAGTCCGGGCCCCTTCGATCTTCCTTTCCCTTGCCCAGCCTTCGGACTGAAGGTATTTGGGCTTTAATCAAAATGCACAGAGCATCCGATACCCTCGCAGTCACACCGTCAAGAGGGCCGGGCAAGCTCCAAAGCAGACCTACGATTACAGGAAAATGACAAGGGAAAAAAGCCTCCGATTAGCAAATCACGAAGCTTGGAAGTCTCCCTGGGATCCACCCATCAACTTTACGCAGCCTCTCGAGACGTCCCCTCCATGCGCGCCCCTCAAAAGCAGGAGTAGGTTTTCCTCAAGTGGCCTGGGAATTGACGGAATGGCAATATAATGAAAGAACGAGCAGGCATGCCAAAAATTTGCAGTAACAGATATGCTGTCAGTCGCCGGACCACAGACAATTCACCTTGGCCCACATACCAATGACTGACCGTTTCGTTTCGCACCCTTTGCCAAAACTGTGGTAGTCTGGTTAGGTTATCGCTTGTTTATAATAGCGATGGTCTCTCCGGTTCAAGAGGGACAGTTTCAGTCATAACGTTTTCGTCGTGTTCATTTTTACCAGCAATGTTATATCAGTGAAACACTTCAAAACCCAACGGAAATCAAATCCAGGATGAATATTTACAATAAAATCTTCTCTGATTAATTTAAAAACAAAGCAATTATTCGGATGCACGTGCACTCTGAAAGTACACGTCTTCTTCATCAGCGGATTTAACAACAAAAAGGAAAAACATAAAAGTAATTACTGACAAAGTTATTATTCAAAATAGTATTTAAAAACATAAAACTGCTTTATGGAAATCCACACAAGAGTTAAAAATCACCTTGTAATATTGTTGCTTGTAACTGATCTCAAATGGACAGGTTATTTTTCTACATGTAAAACTACTGTTAGTGATGCAAAAACAAACAAACCAACAACAACAAAAACAAACAAATGTGTTTGTGCAAAATATTAGGAACTGGCACATTGTAAACTGATAGTAGCTACATGGTATGGTTTATAACATTCTTCACAAAAGGGACAGTTCTCTCTACAGGACATAGATACTTCAGCTCCCTAGATGAACAGACTCCTGGATGAACAGTCAGTCTCCTGGATGAATGGTCAGACTCCAGCTCATGCTGCTCATGAACACCACACCCCGGACCGATCCATCTCCCAGTTCCTTGAATACGTCTGCAAACTAAAGCTTTACTGCCTCTTGTTCTCCTAGAAGTGAAGGCATGTACAACTGTTATCAATTCAGTTGATTACTATAATGCCATTTTCTGCATGTTATAGTCATTTGATTTTATTGACACTGTAATGACACTGTGCTTTTCTCTTATTACATCTTGCATATTTCTTTGTTATTTATTTATTGTTTATTTACATATGTACAGGTTAATGATACCCCGTGCTTATATGTAACTTCATTAATGTTTATACATTCAGTAAAATAAAAACTAATGACATCACTGACAGTCTTAAGAGAATATCAGGTGCTGTCTAGTTCATACATGTGTATTTTTGTGAACATATTCGTAATGTAGTGCTTGCAGCGTGTTGGACACGGTTGAAAAGAATGATCACACAGGCTCTTATCACTAAAACAGCTTGTAAAATTATATCCTCAAAGGTGACATCCTGAGATGTCAGAACATGTGTAAAAGGTATCTGAGTGATTTTGAATTCTTATCTGTACATGAATTTTTCATTGCTGATTATGCAGACTTTGATCCAGGCAGAATGACTAAAGGTTAAGGGGTCGTAACTCTCATGATGACATTGTATGTAACCGTTTGAATTCATGTTTTTTTTTTTTCCTTTGATTCTATATGGCTTGGCCTTACTTTCGTCCAGCAGCAGGGGTCTGCTCTTGTGGCCCTCAGGAGCAGAAACCAGGTGACCTTGCTTGTCTATTGGGAGCATTTATAGTTGACTTTTGACCTGGTGGATGTGAATCTCATGTTGGTACTGCCCCATGCCAAACACAGCTAGGATAGGCAGATGTAAACACCACTTTTTTCCATGCTGAGTCACATGCGACTGCAAAGTCTTGAAAATCGTTTACACATCTGATGACAAAAATCACCATTAGGTTCAGATTTCCAAACACTTTAAACATGATTAAAGGAAATAGGCTTTCTAATAGTCAACAGGTCAACTTGAAACCAATTTTGTAAGATGTTTGTAAAACAAACAAATCAAAACAAAACAAAATACTATAAAATTGTATTAAATTTAACAAGAAAATTGCTTCACTGATTCATACAATTTCTTCTGTAGTCTTAAAAATGATCCTTAATGAAAAGAGGGTGCATCAATGACCACTCAGTGAGGGAGGGGTGTTATTTCTAAACCCCTTGGGTAAGTGTCCAGGCCTATGTGATATTATAGGGGGTGGGAGGGGGATTCTCACAGGCATACGTTACACAGCCCCACAGCCCCGTGTGGAAGCTCCTGAGCACACAGCTCAGAGCAGGATAAAGAGCCCTTTCTCTCTCTGTCACAGGCCTGTGTGGAGGAACACAGCTCCTGGCTGACAGGATGGCACAGGCGCACTCTCTGACAAGACTTGAGGAGACAAGTGAACATGATCAAGGGCAGAAAAAGACACCAAACTGGATGGTTCAGAGATTTCTTAAATGATGGTTTCAGGCAGAGAAAAGTCCGTCTTTTCCCAGGCCTGCGTGCATTTTGACACTTGACACTGGACTGTGGCAAACCATAGTGGGAAGCAGAATGAGCCTTGGTTAGAGGCCAATTGCTTTTCTGGACACACTGGCATGGTTTTATAATTTGCTCTTAGATTGGGTCGCAAGGCAAAAGTAGGGATTACTGCTAACTTTATTGGAACAAATATACATATATAAATTATGGACAACGGCATTTTACTCTCACCTGAAAAGCTTTTGCAATCTTTATATAAAATGGAATGCACTGGTCATGATTATTTATTTTCTTGGCTATTTTAGGTGGCCTAGCTCTCTCAAACAGGAAATGACATTGACATAAGCCTGCTGTGTGTAACACACGTGTACTATTGATTCATGTTCCAACAAAGTGTGACGTGTTATATACAGTTCTTCAACCCAAAGGCCTGAATCTCTGGGTCAGCTTCTTATTCCAATGATCATGAGCAGTTCCAGATTTCGGTTCTGGGGTCTTCATGCACGGTGCCTTGCTTGCGTTTTCCTGTTATAGCAGGTGTGCGAGAGTGGCCTAATCAGTTGAATCAGACATGCCAGAGGAATGAAAAGACAAAGCTCCCTTAAACATTCAGTCCAGGCTCCGAATTCTCAGGAGTTATATTATTCATGACAGATCTCTCTGTAAATGCTGACATGGTTAACAGGGATCATTGAAGGTTTCATCTGCTGCTCCAGCACAGCCTCTTTGCTTTGTTTTTGTTAGTAGGTCACTAGAATCATTACCCAGCCTCTAAGTTGCACATCTAAACATGTGATAATCATAGTGAATACAGCACAATGTGCAGCATAGTGCAGATTCATGAAATCCAATGACAAATATGACATAGTTAACTAAACCATGTGTCATTTCATTTACATTTGCATTTATGGCATTTAGCAGGTACTCTCACCCAGAGCAACATTGCAAAAGTGCCTTGTCACCTATCCCAGTACCATAGGATAGAGTTCAAGTACCATTGTTCAAAGCCTCCCACGGTCTAGTTCTAGCATACATAAAAACTGAGCATCTTACAGAAATAGCCACTGGCCTACATAAGTAGGGCTGATGAAATGAACACATACTCCTTGATGATGCCATTTATTTTTCACTGTCAGCCAAGCAGCGCCTCGTAGACCTGTCTGGCCTCTCACCAGCAGGGTTCACGATCCCCAGACGGTGCAACACAACTGCCTTGCTGGGGATGCTGGACTACGTGTGATAAAGCAAAGCTCTTTATTTCCATTCCCATGACAGGAGGGTGAGATAAGGGTGAAGAGGAGGTCCTGTGCCCCAGCCATGTTGTTGAGGAGAACCCTAGGACTGAGCATGCAGAAGTTCATGAATGAAAACTTGCTTTATGTGAGACTATTAACCAATTGAAAGCAGATGGGATTCAGCACATGGGACATGAAAGCACAGCTGTAAGCCAGCACCACCTGTTTGGAGATGGAACTGAAACGCCTCTGTCTGGAAGAAGGGGCATCTTGGATCATGGCTACTCTCAGGACCTGCCCCACTTACCCTCTCAGACCATATGAGAAACATGTGCTGTTGGATGAGTCATGTGGTAAACCCCAAGGTGCAGTCTGACGTCTGACAGACGAGGTTGTGGATTCCCATGGCCGGAGCAGCACCCCACCAGTTGTCCAAGGGGACAGAGGAGCTCAAGAGGCTAAAAAAGGTGTCGATGAGTCAGCCAGTGGAGGTCACTTCAACTGATCCCAGATGGTTGAAGTAGACCACAGGAGGTTTGAGGTGAGCAAGAGTGCTGGATCTCTGAAAGACACACCCACGTAGACATGGGTGGCCCTTCAGTGGGGGTAGGTGGGCTTTTACGAAGCTTCCCAAAGTAACTGTGGCAGTGTTAACAATTATAACATATGTTAAAGCTGTGATAGCTGGATTTATCAGGTATGTTGATCTCACATTTGACCTTAGTCCTGAGCTACCAGGATCTGGTCAACTGCTAGAGTTGACTGTACAGCGATGAGATGCTTTATTTACCTATTGCTTTCATACAGATGCTGTTTGCAAGCTTAATCACAATTCTATCTTTTGCCTTGTGCTTTCAGCCTCCCTCTGTCTATTTCTCTCTCCCAGTCTCTCTCTCTCTCTCTCTCACTCTCTCTCTCTCTCTGTCGGCCTGCCTGCTCGTGTACCATAAATTTTGGTGCGTTTAACTTCAAGCATGCCCGAGCAGAAGGAGGCCCTCCTCATATCTTTACGTAGTACTGTTTCATCAAAGGCAGCAGATAAAGGTCTGCTTGTCAGTGGGTGTTTATTAAAAAACATCCTCAGTAAACAAACAGCAGAAAGGCCACCCACTGAACGCCATGTGGCACAGACTCACTCTAATGTATTCCTGTTACCTCAGAAACACCAGTTCTTAAGTAGCTAGAACGAAAACAAAAAGTAAACAAAAAACTACTGTATGTTGCAAAAAAATGAGCAATCTAAGCATGACATTCCAGACAAAATATTAACAGATTCTGAGATTGACTTAATGCTTGGTTAGTCTTGTCTCTGTTCCTTACATATTCAGTAATATAATTTTGATTATGAACTCAGTTATGACTATTTCCTTTACTAATATTTTGGGTGTTTTAGCAACTTCTTGCAGACACTGACACTGACACAATTCTGCTGTGTGTGACACACTGTATATGTGTGTATATATAATGTATATACAGTATATATATATATATATATATATATATATATATATATATATGTGTGTGTGTGTGTGTGTGTGTGTGTGTGTGTGTGTGTGTATTCTGTCTATAATATTTTCATATGTTCCTTTAGTTGGCACTATAGGATGGAGAAATCTTGGATCCACCATAGTGGATTCCAGACACTTACTGAAGTTAAGGCAGCCAGCCATGCAGTGTGTGCTCACAGAGGCTGCTCTGTGTGAGCCCTGCTCCTGGCGTGGGGGTGGAGGGCACGCATGCTTCCCTGGGGTGGATGTTTTACTCTGCATCCTAGGAGAAAATATGGGAAACTGTTTCATATAAAGTAATATAAAAAAATGTCTAACTAATAAGAAGTCCATTTAAAATTTAAAAGGTTTTACACTGAGGCAAATAGTGACACAGTTTTGCACAGTTGCTGGGGCAAAATTACCATGCTCCTTTAAAAGTGAATCAAAAATTAAATAAATAACATGGACATGAGATTGACTTTTGTGTGTGTGTCTGTGCATGCAAACAATGAGACTTACATCCCCACAGAATTTCATAAATAAATTCTGATGATTAATGTACACTGATCACAGCAAGGTCCCCAACCATGGTTTGGCCTGACCTCTGGGGTCATTAAAGAGTTCTCTGACCATTGGACTACCACCCACATAGCAGTGCGAGTCACGGTCCAGCTTACACTGTCCAGGTTCCAGCATGACATGTCTTGGAGTGGAGATCAGGGTTTGTTTATTTGTTTGTTTGAGATGATAAACACATCATGGTTTAAGAGAGTGGGATCTGCCTATAGGTTAAAATTCTGCAAGTCACTATTCTATTAGGAACAGATATTTAAGATTTGAGAAGTACAACTGTGCCATGCTCTTAGATCAGCACCTGGTTGGCACATACAGATAGGATGAAATGCATTTCACAGAAAAGTCATTCTTGTAAATGACTTTTGATGTATAGGAAACACACCTCTACATAGGAGGAATATACCTAGTGGTTCGGACTGTGTTGGTCTATGAGCACAAATCTCAAGGACTCCCAAAGATGTAAAACACCTCATTTGTATAAAGGGCACTATCAGCTTTCATGTGAGCAAAAGAAGAAAATGTGAGCCAAACAAAAAAATGAAATCAAAACCATGTAGTACAATCAGCCCCTGTGGGTTCATGCACTGTGGCCATTAATTAGAACTTCTAAAAGTTCTAAAAGTGAAGCTGAAGTCCCAGGCCTGCACTTTTAGGCTGTGAAGCGTCAAACATGTTGCTACAGATCAGTTCCTCTTCAGGCATGCGTGCTGGAAGGAGTCAGCTGTTTGTTTAACATAAATCGTGGATCATTTCATCTTTGGTTATGGACTCTAGGAAGCTGTCCTGGCACACATCATCAAACTTCCTGTTCTTTTGAGTTAACAGACCAAGAGATCCAAAATGTGGATTCACTTTCCTCTTCACAGCAGTTAGAAACTGATGTTTAAAACTGCAGAATCAATTCTTTCCTGCAATAATATTTGGGTTGAAATGGAACAGAAAAGAGGACGAGATGAAAGCGCCATCCAGTCGTTTTGATTTCAGCAGTTTTGGCATTTCACTGGCATATCTGTAAAAGTGCTAAAATGGCTGTTAGTCATCAATGGCAATTATTTATTACAACTAATTAAAAATAATTACTGCTGTTGTTTCTGCAGTAAGTACTGTAGGAATAGCACGACGAGAGGGCGATTTCAGAGTTGGAATTGCCTTGACTGCAACTTATCTTGGTCTAAATGACCACTTTGCAAACAACTATTCACACAAGCCCATGATGGCAAGATCGTATTTAATGCAATAATTGTTCTCTATGTCACTCAGTTGCATGAACATGCTTGATAGAATGGAGGGGGATTCTAGACAGACTGGTTCAGCTTTATGATTGGGTCTGTGTTTGAGCTCTACGCTCCACGGTGGAGCTTTTAACTCTGAAGAAGCTGAAGGTCAGGGGTCAAGTCATGACTCATGTGATGCACCAGAAATGAATGGCCTAATAACCTTGACTTTGTAGTGGACAAGCCAAGGCAAGGCATGTTTTTCTGCATGGCATTTTTCATATACAGTGACAGTTCATAGTGCTTCAAATTTGCACACGATGACAATAAACTCAAACATGTCAGTAGGCCACCGAACACATGTCTGAGTGGGTGAAACCGAGTAACAAGCATCTTTTGAATGTTATAATTCAAAACAAAACAAAAAGCCCTGTTGAGTGCTTGTTTGAAACGGCAGACATGCAGCAGAGGAGCAGACATAGCAGCCAGCATCGTAATGACACACTTCCCCTCCGCCAGAAGCTGAAATAAACCCCAGCTCACGTGCTGCAGGCATAGACAATTCAAGGACCTCCGCCACGGCCATTTCTGAGAGGGCAGAGGGGTTGCCAAATTACACCCTCGGCTACTGCACCTGCCACAGCCTGGATGACTGTTTTAAAGCCATTGGTCACCAGTGACTTGTCTGGAGGAGCATGATCAGTGCTGGCATCTTAAGAGCTCTCACACACACACACACACACACAACCACACACACACACACAAACACATGCACACACACACACACACACACTCTCCCGCCAGCTTGAGCATTGTTCAGACCTGCCATGCTTCCCATCCTCCACCTCTCTCCACCCTTCTCCGCCTCCCCTCCCCCTCTGCCTGAAGGCCAGCTCCAGCTCCAGCCCCCCCAGAGCTGAACACCAGACGCAAGCAGCCCTGTGGTCAAAAAAACAGCCTCTGCCTCCCTTCCCTACAAAGAGACAAAGAAACAGTGCTCGTACAGGTGCATAGCTAGAAACGCTAATTAAATAAAAATGGTTGAATAAACTAAAATTGTCTGACTGTCTAAATTGCTATCACATCCTAGAACTTCAGAAATACTTTGCTTGCACAGCTGATGAAAGTCCTATGTCTTGTTTATTTGCCTTATAAATAAACCTTGAGTACCTACAATGAAAATGTACACATCACACACTTATATATATATATATATTCACACACATATAAATACACATACATCAGACACATAAGTGTGTCTGAACGTATATATAAGAGGCAGTGAGTGAGGTGTTGTATATATTGTGTGTCCCGTGCTCCCTGGTACACAAGAGTGCTGTGTGTGCAGTCACAGCAGGGTGTGTTCTTGTCTTTCCCAGAGTGAAAGTGTCCACAGAGCCAGGGAACACCAGGATCAGAACCACAGACCTGCCCCTCCACTGGGATCAGAACTGTAGACCTGCCTCTCTACTGGGATCAGAACCACAAACCTGCTTCTCCACCGAGATCAGAATCACAGACCTGCCTTTCCACTGGGATCAGAACTGCAGACCACCCTCTCAGTGGGGGCAGTGGGAGTGTGTTATGAAGATTGAGAGGCAACACAGCACACACCTCAAGCTGACAAACGCCCCTCTTTCATCTAATCATAATGTTTCACCATCTTTAAATGCAAGGGGGAGTTCCCTGCAGAAAACCTAATTTTATGATGTTTTCAACAGATATGTGTAGGTCGTGCATGTCCCTGCTTGCCTGTTCCCCATGCAGCAGCATCTGGACAGTGAAGATGTTTCTAGCGATCCTGCTCGGTACGACACGCCGCCTGGATTCCAGGCACGAGCACTGATGAGTCGCTGGGACCTGCAGAAATGCATTCATGACAATGCATGTAAGTGACACTGACAGAGAAAATCTTCAGCTTAGAAGTCGGACCTCCTGTCCTGGATCCCAGAGCTTGAGAAGAACCATGCGCTTTGTTTCCTCTGTATGCATTAACACATCTAGCTCATCAAAGGGTGAAAGAGCCTTTTATGGTCTCGGTCTACAAGTTGACACTTTACACATATGCATGCAGGATGTTAAGACTGAGAACCTCTAACCTAGAGGATCATGGTTTCATGGAAATAAAGACCAGATTTATTTAAAAACTGTAAAGCTTTTTAAAAACTTAGTTTTGTTCTTTATATATAGATCAGTGTTCAAGTAATTCGAAATGTGATGGTATTCTGGAAACAACGAAGAACAACTGAACAAAAGTGAGTTGCGTGTACACACCATCTGAATACTGATTTCTTTAAAACTGCTTTGGGAAAATGTATACTGTAAAAAATACAATACAAAAAACATTAAACCAAGCATCTATTCACAATGCAATTTACAGTTGCTATGGAGCGCAAGAGGAGAGGACATTACCATAGTGAGCCAGCAATCAATTAGAGTTGAAGCTGCATGTTACTGTCAGGCAACAGAAATGTTTGCCCCTGCAGACAACCATGTCAAATAAACCACTATAAAAAATCCATAACAGTGATAATACAGGACTGATGTCTGGGGATCACCTGGAGCACAGTGAGTGTATTTAACAGGTTTGTTCTCAAAATTCTTGTTCAGTACCATATTTCACATTCAAATGGTCTCACTGTCATAACGAGAGGAGAGTAGGATGCAGTCACATGTGGAGACATTTATTAACAGGACAAACAGAACACAGATTGAAACCGAGAAACACTACAGAACTACAGAAAACAAGACATAGAGAACACCGGTGCTAACCGAGCCAATAACTGACAAATGAAATATAGAACCAAGGGGCATAAATACACAGGCCAGTAAACGTTTACCAAGACATAGGTGAAAAAAACGAACACGTAAACACATGACCAAAACAACAATGGAGCTACAATAAACAGAGCATGTCGAAAGGGTTTCTGTGAGAACCAATACGTCAGGGGCAACCTTGACAGAAGTCCCCACCCCCCCACCACGTGTGGCTCCCAAAATCCAACACAAAACACAAACTAGAACCTAGCAGACAGAAATTCAGACACATGAGACTGAACACAGACTGAACACAGACTGTCCCCAAGCAGACAAGGTAACAGAAACAAACATAGCCAGGGGGACAAAGTAGGTATCAGACACAGGGACAGACAGGGACAGAAGCCATGACATGGACCAAGACAAAACCAGGAAAATGTGACTATAAAGACATAGGGGCAGATGACGAGGCAACAGGGGGGCAGATTTGAAGGCTTATAGGGTGGCCACAGGGGCGGGTTTGAAGGTTGACGGGGTGGCCACAGGGGCAGGTTTGAATGTTGACGGGGTGGCCACAGGGGCAGGTTTGAATGTTGATGGGGTGGCCACAGGGGTAGGTTTGAATGTTGACGTGGTGGTCACAGGGGCAGTTTTTAAGGTAGACAGGGTGGCCACAGGGGCAGGTTTGAATGTTGATGGGGTGGCCACAGGGGCAGGTTTGAATGTTGACGGGGTGGCCACAGGGGCAGGTTTGAATGTTGATGGGGTGGCCACAGGGGCAGGTTTGAATGTTGACGGGGTGGCCACAGGGGCAGGTTTGAATGTTGACGGGGTGGCCACAGGGGCGGGTTTGAATGTTGATGGGGTGGCCACAGGGGCGGGTTTGAATGTTGACGGGGTGGCCACAGCAGGGAGTGGCTGCTGGAGATCTGGTGGCATGGCAAAACTAGCAGCGCTGTCCTGGGCACATGGCATGGCGGATGTTGCGCCACCGACAGGTGAAGGGCAGCATATACGACACCCACCAGGGAACAGGGCACGACGAAGCTCAGTGTCCTCCAGTCAGCAGGAAACAGGAGCCTGGGCAGCAGGCGTTGTAGCAGGAACAGGCCTCAGGGCTAGAGGAACAGAAACAGACAGAGACAGAAGAGCCCCAGGGCACTGCCTCTGGCCCACAGTACCTCCCACATGGGGTATGGGAGCAGCCAGAGGGGCTATGAGTGAAGCCACTGGGGCCCCTAGTCTTGCCTCTGGAGGGCGGGCACCACGTGCAGTAGGACGTGATGGCCAGAACCACAGGCAGCGAGGCAGAGGTGGCTGGGACCGCGGGAGGACCGGGCTCTGGTGGGCATGTCCTCTGGTGGGCGTGTCTTCTGGTGTGCATATCCTCTGGTGGGTGTGTCCTCTGGTGGGCGTGTCCTCTGGTGGGCGTGTCTTGCTGAATCCTACAGCTGTAAGAGATTTTAATTATTAAAAGGAATGAATTCAAAAAGAAATATGAAAAACACTAAAGAAAAAATCTAAACTGAGACTGGAGAAAATGAAAACACTGCAGAGTTCTCAGCAAGAATAACAACAGAAAGTAAGCAGACATGAACAGCCGTGCTAACAGAGACAATAATGTAAGAAAGAACCAAGGGACATGAATACACAGGCCAATAAATCTTTAACAAGACACAGGTGGAAACACGAACACAGGAAAACACATGACCAAAAAACGAAAGCAGAAGACAAACTCACAAGGCACATTGGAAACGACACTGTGGGAACCATATTGCCAGAGGGCCACCTGTGACACTGAACCAAGATTTTTTTAAAATAGCCAGATTTACAGGTCATATGACCACATGGACATACTGCAAAACAGACAATGACTAACCCCTTTTTCTGTTTGGATGCAGTGTTTTTATCCAGTGAGAATATTATGTCTCTAAATCAAGAGCGTTAAACCGAACCACTGAATGCTCCATCAGCAAAGAGTGGGACTTTCCAGACGAGCCTGGTGTGTTCATGCGTGCAGTCCTCTGGTTGAAATAAAGGGAGCAGACCTGCTCACGGAGGGAGGGAGACCTCCAAGATGGTTCTGACGGGTGAGTCTGAAGCCACACGGTCCACCCTGATCGGGATTGTGGGTAGCAGGGCTTGACTGGTAAGCAGAGAGGGGGAGTCAGGGTTAGAGTAGGAGCTGAGAGAGACGTGAGCAGCATCAAAGTGGCCACCAAAATAGCAGCCAGCATGTGCACACATGCGTAAAGGCACGTGGAACTGGTGCAGAGGTTTCAAACTGGGGAATAGGCAGCTTGCAGAGATCAGCTGTAGAGAGGGCGCAGCTTCAGCGCAATCTACCAGCTCTTGGCAATGCGACAGCCCAAAGCAGTTAGGTCTTCCTGCAGGTTTGAGAAGCTCCATCAAGTCAAATGATTCACTGTAACATACAAATCATGTGCAGCATGGCTAATGTGTGAGTGGGAGGGACGACTTTTGAGGTTAACCTCAGTGACGTATTAGAATGTGTAAACAGAAACCCTCACAGCGCAGTAGCACCCCCAACCCCCCTTACGACATGATTGGATGTGTGAAACTTTTGGTGCTTTGAGTCTCTTCCTCATCAGGACAGAATACAACCATTACCTTACACTGTAACACAGAAAGGACCACACCAAGCACTCATGCTATTTTATATTTTAAAATTGTGTATATTTTTCATACATAATATTACTATACCTTTATTTATATTGCTAATACATTTGGTATTAGATTATTGTGACGCCGTGGATGTCAGGCAGCGAGGGAGGCGAATGCAAATACTGAGGAGAGCGAGATTTATTAAAGGGCGATCCAAAAGAAGGATGCTTGGGTCAAATCCATGAGAGAGTCCGACATAGAAACATAACCTACATGTAAAGACTTTGACGTTTTAAACACAGAACAAACTGTATAAACCTTACAATGAGTAGAGATGAACTACAGGTCTGTAACACTAACAATAAGAAAGACAAAGATCAGCAAAGAAACACCAAATACACAGGGCTTAAATACAAGAGCTAGCAAGCAGATTAAACTAGAGACAGGTGACACAATGATAAGAGGCGTGGTTACAAATAGACAGAGGTGTGGCAGGGGAACGCGTGGAAAACCAAAACACTAGCACATGGAGAAACAAAACAAAGACGTGAGTGACAGGTGGGGGCGGGGTCAGGCATGACAATTATATTGGACACACCTGACTAAATGCATGCACTCAATAGTAAAACAAATGGAATTTTAATCTAATGGATTATGCTTCATTTGGGAAACACACACACACAATTTTAAATGTACCCTCAGCAAATAGTTTTATTTTGGAAATGTAGCTCCTCACTCTACAAGTGCTCTGCATATATGAGAAAGTTTTGAACTGATGGAAAACCATCTTAGGTGCTGCTTCATGAAGCTGGTAAACAGATAAACATGATAAACAGGTAAACAAGTGTGTGCAAAGCTGTCATCAAAATATAGGATAGTTGAAAATAATAAAAATAAACAGAGTAGGTGTGTCCAAACTTTTGAATGATAGTGTATATATCTATTTTTTTTAACAAAAAAAAATTCCATTCACCATCTAAATTTGGGGTGTATTCTATTTTCACCTGATATTTAATAAAAGAAAGTTTAATTGAATGTGATTGGGCTGTTAAACACAATGAGGTAAGTCATTTAACAGGGCCAAGTATAGAATAAAGATTTAGAATAATGGATTTGGGATTAAACAGTGTGAGGTTAAAGTGTTGACTGTCATATTTAACTGAAAGTTGTGTCTCTGTTGTACTTTGGCTAATCTGAGTTTACTGACTGTGGTTTCAAAGTCTTCACAAACTGCAAACACATGCCAAGAAAAGAACATAAAATAATAAGTGCGGAGTCAAACTCAAGATGTGTTTAACGGCAATGTTGTGGTTTACACACCTCCCCCGGATACAACAGTGACAGACATGAGGCCAAAGTATCACCAGGTAAATCAAACAGACTGAGCTCTGGGGTGTGGTCATGGTCTTCCTTACTGACCGTAAAGCATAACCAGAACCTCAGAAATGAACAACGCATTTGGCTTGCTCAAAACCAGTGGCCAAATCAAAGAGACATCTAAGATCGGGCTTTGCAAACACACGAGCCGTCAAAACTGTACTCCCTGTACCCTGTACCAACATAGCCTGGCTGACCTGCAGAATTTATGAGATACAGTACCAGTCAAACGTTTGGATGAACCTGACTGAATGCAGGTTTTAATTTTAATCGTGTGTTTATAAAACAAATAGGAATTAGCCTATATAATATATACACACACCATTTCAGATGCACTCTCAGTAAATATTTTCCTTTCAGAACTTTAGTTCCTCACTCAACAAGTTCTCACAGGTTCTGTGTATGTGAGAAAATCTTCAGGACTGATGGAGAAGCATCATAGGGGGCTATCTCATGAAGCAGGTTCGGAAATCACCAAGAGCAAAGCTTTCGTCAAGGTCTAGGGGAGTTAGTGTGAAGAACCTAACACCTAGGATATTCGATATGCCCCTGTACGTATGATATCCCTGATCCGGTTCTGACCTTGCCTGTCCTTGTGGGCTGCTCCCTCATCCTGAACCCAGCCCCCTTGTCCCAACCCCACCATGTGGCCACGCTGATGTAAAACAAAATCTATAGGTCAATGAGCCATGTTTCAGTTAAAAGCATCTTGGGTCAAAGTTACACCTGGTTCAATTCAGACCTATGTTTAAATGAACTGATGAGCTCACTAAACAATAAACCCTGGGTGATGCTGTACATCAATGGAAAAAAGAAATTCCACTGAGATGTTGCAGACCAAGACACCCTCTCTGATAGTCAAACACGCCCAAACACATGGAAATAGTTATTCTGAACTGTATAACTGTCCACTATTATTAAAGCACATAAATCAGTGTTTACAAGAACCAGTTTCATGAGAAGCCAACAGAGATCAACCATCTATTCTTCTCTGAATCTATGACATTTTAATAGGCTTTCATTACATCACATTGAGTATATTTTTATACTGAAGCTTGACTGACATAATGTTATGTTACGTTATGTTTTTCATTCAGGTGTTCTGGGTAAAACACCACAGGTTAGGATACCAGGTGGGGTTTTGTGGTATTCATTCCTGGCAGCAGATACGACCAGTCATTTTTAGAGGTAAGCCTTCTGTATCTGCTGTGCATAACTCTTACATCTTACATAACACAGACATAGATGCTGCTATCACAGTAAATATGTTGACAATGGCTCAAAGCTCTCAAAGCAAAATGAACACATTCAAAAGCACAGTTCCAGTGAGGTTAGCCAGGGTTGGGTGTTCCAGGTCCTGCCTAGCTGTTAGCCTTCTCAGAATGTGTTGCTCAGGCTCCTGCTACCCCCAGGCCCATTGGCCTAAGACTGCTTTCACACAAGATCAAGCAGAACCAGAGGATAAAAAAATGGCCATTAAAGACAGACCCTGTCTAGCCCTCTTAAAGTACATCTGTGCGACACATTGCACGGTTCACTAGATGCTATCGTTCTCATACGAACGCCTCTCTATCCTAACGTGGGCCAAATTAAACAAGTGATAACTTTAATTAACACCCTCCTCCCCCCAGTGGTTTTATCTGATGTAATTACAAACTGGGTGTGATCACCCAAAAGCCTTCAATGTGTGTGTGAGCATATGTTGAGTATTATTGCACTTCTTCTTCAGAGGAGAGAGAGAGAGAGACAGAGAGAGAGTGAGAGAGAGAGAGAGAGAGAGAGAGAGAGAGAGAGATAGTAAAAGAGAGAGAAAGAGATAGTGAGAGAGAGAGAGAGAGAGAGAGAGAGAGAGTAAAATAGTCAAGGAAAACAAAAATAACATGAAAGAGAGGGAAGGCAGATAACATTTTATCTATTAATCTATTAATATTTTATTTTATTTACAAGCAGAGTACAAGTATGCCATTACAAACCAAAGTCAAAACATGTTTATCTCTTAATTGTTTAGTCCTTGGGGAGGACCCATGAACTGTCTTATTTTGCTGTGTCTTACCCTCTTTCTGAGACAGGCAAAAGACTCCAAATGAAATCAACTCTTCTTGTGCCATTGTCACTGTGATTTAGACCACACAAGAAGGATCTGCAGGAAACATAATCAGTCTTCCCCCTTGTGATGTGACAGCATTACTAGGGTGCCACTCTAATACTGATGTTATACTGTAGTTTTATTTGGTCCTCATGGCTGTACTAAAATCACTACAGGCATTTGTCATAACCTGAAACACTCTATAAAAGGTCATTGATCAGACATTGAGATTATATGAGGCTGCAGCAGATTCACATTGTAGTTATGTCTGCTTAGAAACAAACTGTCTTGCGTATAAGTTGTCATAGAATGACGGGGGTGTATGATAGATGTCTATTCATTTAGTGATGAATCTATCCTCTAATTCATGATTTAATGTCTCTGTAGAATATGGTTTAGTTTAGAACCTCTCAGCCCTAAGTGGAAGTGGTAACCAGATGAGAGTTGTGCTCGCCAAATTAGGCCTAGTACCAACACGTGCCATAACATCTGAGCTTCCATGGAGGGCAAGGGAGGGGTATAAAGTTATGTGTGTGAGTGAGGGAGGGGTATAAAGATGTGTGTGTGAGTGAGGGAGGGGTATAAAGTTATGTGTGAGTGAGGGAGGGGTATAAAGATGTGTGTGTGAGTGAGGGAGGGGTATAAACTTATTGCTGTGAGTGAGAAAGAGGTATAAAGATATGTGTGTGAGTGAGGGATGGGTATAAAGTTGTGTGTGAGTGAGGGAGGGGTATAAAGTTATGTGTGTGATTGAGAGAGGGGTATAAAGATGAGTGTGTGTGTGAGTAAGGGAGGGGTATAAAGTTATGTGTGTGAGTGAGGGAGGGGTATAAAGTTATGTGTGTGAGTGAGGGAGGGGTATAAAGTTATGTGTGTGAGTGAGGGAGGGGTATAAAGATGTGTGTGTGAGTGAGGGAGGGGTATAAAGATGTGTGTGTGAGTGAGGGAGGGGTATAAAGTTATTGCTGTGAGTGAGAAAGAGGTATAAAGATATGTGTGTGAGTGAGGGATGGGTATAACGTTATGTGTGTGAGTGAGGGAGGGGTATAAAGTTATGTGTGTGATTGAGAGAGGGGTATAAAGTTATGTGTGTGAGTGAGGGAGGGGTATAAAGTTATGTGTGTGAGTGAGGGAGGGGTATAAAGTTATGTGTGTGAGTGAGGGAGGGGTATAAAGTTGTGTGTGTGAGTGAGGGAGGGGTATAAAGTTATGTGTGTGAGTGAGGGAGGGGTATAAAGTTGTGTGTGTGTGAGTGAGGGAGGGGTATAAAGTTGTGTGTGTGAGTGAGGGAGGAGTATAAAGTTATGTGTGTGAGTGAGGGAGGGGTATAAAGTTATGTGTGTGAGTGAGGGAGGGGTATAAAGTTTGTGTGTGTGAGGGAGGGAGGGGTATAAAGTTGTGTGTGTGAGTGAGGGAGGGGTATAAAGTTGTGTGTGTGAGGGAGGGAGGGGTATAAAGTTATGTGTGAGTGAGGGAGGGGTATAAAGATGTGTGTGTGAGTGAGGGAGGGGTATAAAGTTATTGCTGTGAGTGAGAAAGAGGTATAAAGATATGTGTGTGAGTGAGGGATGGGTATAACGTTATGTGTGTGAGTGAGGGAGGGGTATAAAGTTATGTGTGTGAGTGAGGGAGGGGTATAAAGTGTGTGTGTGAGTGAGGGAGGGGTATAAAGTTGTGTGTGTGAGTGAGGGAGGGGTATAAAGTTATGTGTGTGAGTGAGGGAGGGGTATAAAGTTATGTGTGTGAGTGAGGGAGGGGTATAAAGTTGTGTGTGTGAGGGAGGGAGGGGTATAAAGTTGTGTGTGTGAGTGAGGGAGGGGTATAAAGTTGTGTGTGTGAGGGAGGGAGGGGTATAAAGTTATGTGTGTGAGTGAGGGAGGGGTATAAAGTTGTGTGTGTGAGTGAGAGAGGGGTATAAAGTTGTGTGTGTGAGGGAGGGAGGGGTATTCTCTTCTCTAAGACTCTCAGATCTGTTAATATTCGCCACTTATGTGGTAGAACTGTTATTGCACAGACACACACACAGACATACCATTCATGTTCCATATTTAAAATCATTCAGGACAGAAGGATGGATAATCCATGTTTCCCATGCAACAGGAACACAGTGACACAGTGAAGACACAGGAAACGTGAGGGAACTTGGCCTATCACTTCAAAATCAGCAACGGGGGATTGGAGATGGAACAGCAGCATAAACCAGACGGGAGAAATGTTCTGTGCAATCTCAGTGCTTCTCTAATGTTTGTTACTAGCAAACATCTCTAGCTGGGGCTGCACTCACACCCCACACCAGCTAGCAGTATAAAAATGACTATGAGAACAGGGGCTTTGCTAACAGCTTGCTGTTGGGCTTATTGGACAACTAATGTCAGCTGAATTAGCCTCTTTTCAGCCTACCATTATAAAATCTGAGAAGCCCCTAGTAGGTTTTCATTCACTGCATCTCTTCAACACTGGGGGAGGGGTTGGGGTCTGATGCACTGCACTATTGTAATAACCAGTTATAACCTGGAAACACTTAATTCAGTCTTACACCCATGCATCTGTATGCATGTTGCTCTAGTTATACATGCTGGACACTGGTTATCTGAAAAACACTGAACTCATGTTTTTAGACTAAATAATATGTCTACTACTACTACTACTTCTACTACTACTACTATACTAGTGCAATATATTTTATTCTCCCATTTCTAAAAAACATTATCTCAGCAGTGATTTGGTGATAAGGGGTCAATATAGCTGCAAGTTGAACCTCATGCCCTCTACAAGTTTCTAAAAGTCAGTGCAAGCTACCAAACACACCAATATCACTCTGCACATTCTCTACTCTTCACACTGTAGTGATGTTGATACTGCAGCAAATTGTCCTCATCCTCGAAGACTGAGCAGCAGAGACTGTATCAGTAATCTCCATCAAATGATCCACCCACAGTAAAGACAGTGCTTCATTGCTATAGAAAATACATATGGAGTACAGCAAGATGTTTGTTTACTTGATTTCTATATTTTTAAGTTGCATAAATGTTTATTAATCCTAAATAAATATTACAAAAAAAGATCCTGACAAACTAGCTAACAGTCTAAAGGTTGCATGCTCTACTCTGTGGATGGTCTCCACGTCTCAGGGCTGTGCTTATGAGGCCTGGTTTAAACCATAACTGCTCAGATGCATCTCAGCCACTCCCAGGGTCTACTGGTGGGATGGTCTGTCTGATCCCCCTCTCCCCTCTTCCCCCAACCACTGCTGGCCAGGCCTCAGACGGGATCGGGTGTCCAGAGCTCCACCTTCACCTGGGAAATCTCTGGGCCAGCCAGTCTGAAAGGGGACATTGTCTCCCCATGTAAGGAATGCCCATGTTTTAGGCAAAGAAAAGAGTCCATTTGCACAGGAATTTGGAGGCTCCCCGACAACATTTTTGGGGAAGAGTTCCAAGTGGGGGTCTGTATGAATGAAGTGTCAGTCCTCAACTGATTGTTCTCAGTGGACAACCTTAAAGAGTTGTGGATTCTCTCCTTAGTTATCTGCACTGCTTGGAACAATTCCATCCATGTTTAGCAATAAAAAGTTCCAGGTTTGAAGATTATAATATGAAGCAATGTTTTCTGTCTATAGTCTATGCCGCATCATTTTTCCCAGGTATGATATCATATCACCGAAGTATTTGTTTTTTTATTAAATATAATTATGGGTAGTGGTTCCACCCAGGTGAAAAAAGATTTAGGACAGCATTCCTTGATAAAATCCTAATACAATTACCTCTTCACTAATCAGAATTCTACATCCTGTTTCTTAGCACAGACACCCCCCCTCCACACACACACACACACACACACACACACACACACCCCTTCACGCATTACACACAAACCTTCAGCCCGTATGAAGTTTGTGCACTTTGACAGTGACGACATTGAAAAAAAACGTATTGTTCTTACTGATTAGAGTCACCTTTAGATTTAATCAATGAAAGATAAAATTCTTCCATATGCAGGACTGTTATTTGGCAGAATAAACAGTGACTCAGGAAACAGTCAGAGGGCAGAATTTGGTTTGGTCTGATGCTTGATTTACTTACTTTAGGGTTAGGGTAAAGTTAGGGATAGGTTAGGTTTAGGGTTAGCAGCGAGTGTGGAACCAGAAGCTGAAGTCAACGCGTGATAGAGAAACGGGACGGACTTCTGAATGTAGACGGACTTCTGAATCACCTTAAACAATCTCTCCCTTGGGGTCAAATTATGATATCACTACAAGTGTGAATGTGTGTTTTCGTAATACGTTCGTTTTGAACAGGAACTTTTTAAACCCGATTTTTAAATAATAGTATATAGTAGTATAAAGTGTGACCGTGGAAAATTATTGATTTACCTACAGCGACATCTATTGGCTAAACGTGGCATTTTTTATTTTCCAGAAATTCGCGGGTTTGACCAATAATGATCGACGTACTTTAGAAGCCAGCGTTGAAGACTGAAAAAGGAAACGACCAATCACCTATCAGGACTGTGAGGCAGCGCGTGGTCGGCACGCCCTCGGCGTTTGTGAAGAGGGCAGTTGGGATCGGATTTAACCAGGTAGCTAACGCCGGAGATCCAGTAATGCTTCGCGTTTTCTGTCTAGAATTTTCATATTTGAGATGTTTGTGCTGGTTAGACTACTACCTGCTCGGCTCATCTAAAAGCGAGCTTCACTATTATTTGAACGTATTTTCAAACATATTACTTTAGCTGACATGCTAGGCTACTAAAGGCTAAGCTATCTCACAAACAAGTTAGCCAGTTCATTCGTGGCTGTTGCTGCGGTCCCCTCTGCTGCAACATATTAGCCACAGTACCCATAAAGGGATGTCCGCTAGCTAACCAACATAAACATCTACCGTTGAGCATTTTTAGATAAAGTTTGTCAAAGCCAGTCACGAAACCCGTCTAATTTGTCTGTTCTGATTAGCTAGAAAACTTTGCAGCCATCATAACCAACCTAGCTGTTAGCGAAGTTACCAAGCCTTAACGAGCTATCTAGAGAGCTAACTGGATAACTAACCAGCTTAGCAGTAGTATTAACGAAGAGAGATGTTGGCTGGCTGCATGTGGCCAATATTTCATATATCTGGATGTCTCTAGCTAGCTCGGTAACTGTATGTAACGATGTCTGTATGGAGCGTGTCCTGTATATTCGTATTTCTAATGCGTTTGTTAACTGCATTTAACGTCGAGACTTCTGTTTTCTTCAGGACAATGAAAGTTCTCATTTGTTCTAATACTCAGAATTATTATAATTACATGCCATTTTATTGGGTCAATTAACGTGACGCCATGAGAGTAAATAAACCCTCCCTTGGTAACTACCTCAGCTTTTATGTTGCTCATCATGCCTTGATTACATACAAATACACCAAGAGAGCAATTACTGCAAGCTCGATCTTTCAGGTGCCATTTTACAAAGAAGGCCTTTAGCCTTGTGCTGTGTAATCCCAGTCACATTGTCAAAGATCTTTTATAATACAATTATAGATAGATTTGTTGGGCTTAAACACTCCACGGGGTCTGTCTTCATGTCACAAATGACAAATCTGTTAAAAAACATACTAAATAAAACAATCTAATTGTGACTATTGCCGTCACTATAATCACAGTGATTATTTACAGGGTGAATGCAGTTCGAAGCAAGGAGAGAAATCCAAGCTATCAAGCAAACTTGCCAGACTTGTAATTAAAATCATATATCTATGCCACTTATACCTACATCACTGGCCAGTTATACAGCCACTCACAGATCTTTTTCATATTACAATCCTAAACCTCAAGAAAACCTTTTTATTTTTATTTGTTTTAGACTGGAATGGAACTGGCATAGATCACAGTATTCTTGGTGTGCGCCTACATTCCTACCTCATGGATGTTGTCTTATGTGCCTAATATTGTTTGATTTAATTGGCTAAATAAATAAAAAATAAAAAAAGTTTTTGCTGGATAAAAATATTCTTGACTTAAAAAACCCAAGACCAGTCTCAGCTGGTTGTGTGCGGCTGTTCCAGGTGAAGCATGGCGGATGTCGCGGTGCACACCAGGAAGAGCAGAACCCTCCTGGTGAGGCACCTGCCCTCCGAGCTGAGCCGCAGCGAGAAAGAAGACCTGCTCAAGCACTTCAGCGCCTCCTCCGTGCGGCTGCTCTCTGACAGGGGCCCTTTAGTGAGTCTGAATGCCGCCGCTTTGAGGCCGTGGTCGTTTTGTTTGTTTGCTGCCTTGTTTTTGTTTGTTTGGATTCCCTACCTGATATGATGTGACTGCGCAGTCATCCACAGAATCATCTTAACCGTTGATGTTTTCATTCTTAGAAACACACTGCCTTTGCCACTTTTTCCAGCGAGACCTCAGCCTCGAAGGTAACGTTGAAATGTTGCTCTGCTGGGTCTTTTCACGGTTTGCAGCTCTTTCATGCTGGTGTAAGAGTTAGTTCCACTAACGTTCTCCCACAGGCCCTGAGGAGGCTGCATCAGCTGAGGATTCTGGGTCATACGTTAGTCGTTGAGTTTGCAAAAGATCAAGATGGTGTCAACGAGTTGGAGAGCCCACCCCAGCCTGACGGGTAAGCATGTCCCAGATCAGCTCCACCAACGTGGTTTTCTGCTGAGGCTGACGAGACTCAGACTTGTCAGGGTGTGCAACTTCTCAGGAATGTTTCACACAGAGGATACTCCCTACCACTATCCTACCACTTCTGTCTTTGATTGAAAAAAGAGCAATGTGCACTTTAGTGTGGTTTAATAGCAGAAATTCCCATTTCAGGCGTGCTGACAACCAAGATGGGAAGGAGAAAAAGGAGAATCCGCAGCCTCCTGTCTCTCTTATTGATACGAGCGTCGCTCCGACTCTCGGGTGAGTGGGAACGTGTGCGGACGGAGGAGGAGCTGTCACGGTCTCCTCAGGACGGGGCGAGAGCTGCTAGCTGGCACGTTCCTGCGTGCAAACTTGGCAAGCCTGCCGAAAGTCTTCTGCTTTGATAAAAAACACACGAATGCAGCTGTAATGGGACTCGGCAGAGATTCCAGGAAAAGTTGCACTGGTGAACAGAGGCATACTGCTCAGAGAGAGATGTGTGTGTTTACTTTTACAGCATTTACAAGACTCTGATCAGAGAGAGTGTGTTGCACTGCCAGTTCCACTGATACACTCCAACAGCAGGTGTAGGAACTTAAAAATATAAATATGTAATTTGAATTATAAATATGGAATACTGTAATTTCCCAATATTTAGCATTCTCCTTTTACAAGAATATCTTGGCAAACAGAGCAGAATCCCACTGTATAGTATATAATATATATTTGATAAAAACAATAAAGAAGTGACATCCCAGCTAAAGGACTACTGGAGAAGAAACACAGCTAGGAGGGTAACAACACTAAAACAGTGCTCTGGAAATCACCTGTCTACATTCACAGTCTTTCACCTCTATAGGTGTAAAAGAATAACAAGCGTAGGTCATTCAGAGACTTTGTGTAATTCTGTCTTGAGGTCCCATTTTTTTTTTTTTTTGGTCTGTGTGTGTTTATCTTTTCTAAACTCTGAATGCATGAACACACATCAGTAACTGAACCTGTGTGTCACTGGTTCAGGCTCTGCTGTTTTCTGCTAAGCTCTTTTGGCTTTTGGGAAAAGAGAGTGAGTTTGCGTGTTTGTATGCATGCACGTGTTTATGAAGTGGTGTGTGTTTGTGCAGGGGTGTGTGTATGTGTGTGTGTGTGTGTGTGTAGCTGTCAGCTGCAGCCTCATGTCCGATAGACCGTCTGCTCTTGCCATTTGGAGGCACCAGGTGGCAGTTGATAAAGAGGCAGAGGGCGTCTGTGTAATTTCACTAAGAACTGCGCTCACATCACCTTCAGTCTCACTCAGCACTCACACCTTTATTTATTTATTTGTCATTTTGTTTCTTTAGTACGGCTTGTCGCTCGCGACGCCTGAACGTGTTTGTTTGAGTCGGTGTGTCTGGCCTGCTGCCTCACGTAGGTCAGCGTGATCCTCCAGTCACGGGCACGGCTAAAAGAGTCCAGGCTACAGGCTAGTGGACAACCTGCTGACCTTAACGTTCGTCTGCCCCTGCAGGTTGAAATTTCAAGCCAACCCGACGCTGAAATATTTATACCCTCCACCTTCGAGTGCGATCGTGACCAACATTGCACATGCCCTTTTGAGCGTGCCCAAGTTCTACGTACAAGTGAGTACAAATTGTATCTGCTCATCTGAATGGTAATGCACAAATACACACACACACACACACACACACACTGTTCATATGCAGCCCCCATTTAAAAAGCAGAATTAGTATAAAGCAGAAAAATCCAGTGTCATTTTTGTATCCACATCACAAAGAAGAAAAAAAACCTGAACACGCACTTGTGCAAAAGATGGCTTATGGATTTGTCGCCTTCCCTGTTGAGATAAGCCGTTCCTGTTCAGTGAGCAATAAGGATGCAGCTGCAGTTCCACATTAGGCCTCATGGTGGTGCTAGGACTTTGCTGCTGTTCCATGTGCGAGCACTGCTGAGGGTTTTCCGAACTGGTAATCAGCTTCTGGATGCTGGGAAATATATTCCCACACCACAGTCTACATATGCACCCACCGTCAAAATGATTGTTTGTGTTTCATAGATGCGTAACAGCAGGTGTATAGAGGCCTAATCTAAATAAACGCACGCACATGGCACACACAGATAGTCTGCCGCTCTCCTGTTTTAGCTGACCAACTGAACGTTCCCCACAGGTTCTCCACTTGATGAATAAGATGAACCTGCCGTCTCCGTTCGGACCCATCACGGCCCGTCCTCCAGTGGTAAGCCCACGACACGACCCTGTTCTAAAGTTCTGGCCCAGCCCAGGAGACCCGACGTCCTCTGTGTTCTGCTTATAGTTCACCTACTGCTGCTGGAAAGTTGCGCTGCTTTAACTGAATGCAATTCAGGGTACACCAACTCGACATTCTTAACTGGGAACCAGCAAACTCAGATGATGGGTTGGTGGGTGGTTCCTGTATGCTGATTGGGAAGTCTAGAGAATGTTCATGCTGGTTTGTGGGGCTTGCTGGTTCTCTTTGTGGATATTCTGAAGCCAGCTGCCTCGTGCCATCAGAGTGTTTGAGTTTTGAGTCAGTGTGCTCTGGTTGAAGTTACAGTTTGGAGCAGAGCTTGTGGAATACGGGGCTGAAATAGATTACCGGGTATGGCTGAGAGATGCTGCTGAAAGCTCCCCTCGTGTTTGCTGTTTCAGTTTGAACTGGCTCATGGCCCGATGCCGCCGCTAGTGCCCCTGCCACCCCCCTATCCCCCGGAGAACCCACCCCTCCCAGAGGGCGCCGACGAGTCCGCCAGTGAGGAGGAGTCGGAGTACGAGAGCGGAGACGATGAAGACAAGGAGAGGTTGGGCTCGCAGACACGCACTGCAGTTTCATTCCACATCTGCAGCAGCTTTACAGAAGACTCGAAGGGAGCTGCTCTGATTGGTTGAGCGCGTCATGCAAATTGGAGGAGGCAACAAATCCCGCCTCATTTTAGTTATGTGGTCACTTTGTAAGCTAGAAGTAAATGACTGGCATGTGTGAGGTGTTGAATTGAAAGGTCCTGAATTGAAAGGTTCTTGTCCAGATGATATAGTTTCCTGCAGACCAGGACACTCTGTGTTTGGTGTTTGTACATGCGAGAGAACAAGTTCATTAATCTTTGTGTAACTCGCCTAGCTCTGTTTATCTCCGAGCCCCAGACCCATGAATGATTGCCTGTCTGGCTCCACTGAGCCATGGCACTCCAGCACACTTAAACAGCACATTTTGTTTTCTCTTTCCATTCTCTTGTTTTTACATTGTGTTCCAAAGTCATAAATGTTTAATAAGGTGTTCCTGTCCTCCACCTGTTCTTCAACCAGGATGACTAGGCTGATGGGTCTCGTTAAGCAGCCGTTTAAAAGGCCCCTGAGAACCAAGACTGCCTCCAAGAGGAAGAAACCCAAGCTGAAAGATCTCCTCTTCGCTCCCAAACCAGACTCCCACAGGTACAGCACACGCCTGCTTAGCAGAGCCTGCGGTAGCTAGACGTGTGAAGACCACCAGGCTTTCAGAAAACAAAAGACGGGCGTTTGAGACTTGATTGTAAGATGTGGAAATGCAGCCCCAGTCCCTCGAAACACAATATTCTGCAGTTCTGCTTACTCATTATGCCTGTGAAATGTGATGGTGTTGTGATGGTGTTTGAAGTCAACTTCGGTAACCGTGTTAGGGATGGGTATGGGGACTTGAAGGCTCGTGGTTGCACAAAATGAAAGCCCTCACTGGTACAGAGAAAAAAAAAATGCAGAAAATATGCAGAAAATAAAGCCCTCACTGGTTCCTAGCGCTCCAGGCCCAGGCCTGCAGCCATCCGACGTGTTTGAGCAGCCAGTGTCGCTCGGACCCAAGAAGATTGAGTTTCACATTTCGTCCGAGGCGTCCACCACCGAGCAGGAGCCATGCGACCATCCCCAGGAGCTGACCTCCCTGGAGCAGGAAACAGGTGAGCCTCTGTGACTGTACCTCCTCCCCGTCCTTCTGCCGCTGACGTTGCACCTCCCAGAGCGCAATGCTTGGAGACCCGGGCTTTGTGAGTCATTTCCTGAGGCAACCTGTTCAATTAACATGGCAATTAGCTGGGAGAGTAGGAGCCCGGCTGGGGGCAGGGGGAGACGGCGCTTGGGGGAGTCTCCGGACGAATCGGTGACCGCGTGTGGGCTCAAGGGCCGGCTCCATGCTGGTGCTCGTGCCCTTCCTGGTGGCCTACCGCTGTGCGTCAAGTCCCTGACACGACCGCGCTGCGGTGAACACATCTACTGAAGTGTAGTGAAAAGTACTGAAAGTGTACTGAAATTTAGCAGGATATTGTGTAGCGTCAGCCTTGGGCTCGATCACATTCAGTCAGGAAACAATGTCCAGGTTTGTCAGTTGGAAAAAGAAAATGAATGATTGAGTTGCAGTGGATTTTTGAACCAAAGCTGAATTAAATGAATTAAAATGGCAGTTGGTCTCAGACTTTGGGAATATTTACCTCTGTAGGACTGCAAGTAGGGTTGTAGTGAGGGAAAGAAGGCAGTGTGTAAAAATGAGTGCTCAGTGCGCAGGATGGCCATTTTGATCGTGCTCTGTGCTCAGAGATATTCATCTCCAGCAAAAGAATGAGATGACGTTTTCCAAGTCAGACAGGCACGTGTGCAGACGGCTTTCCTTCCAGCGTAAGAACTATGGACTTTGTCATCTAGTTCTTTCCATTCTTCTAGCTTTTGACGGATAAACAATTTTGAAGAGAAGAGGATAAGACGCAGGGTTGTTTGGATTAAAAGAAAAAAGATATATCGAGAAAAACTAGATCTCTGAGGGGAATTTATCAACGCAGACTGTGGCTTTCTGCTCTGGCGCGCACGCAACACTAGATCTGTGTGACGCCTTTCTGGAGGATTTGTACTGGCCCGCTGCGCTTCATAATTTCTCTCAGCTTCCTGCTTAGTGGCCGCACTTTCCCCGGGCCTGTGGGAGAAAGCACCATGGAGCAGAGTCTCTTCCAAAACACGGCCTTCTCGCCGTCAAAGCTCGGCCCAAAAGGCTGAGTGGTGGTGCGCAGGCGTCTGGGGTTCGACCCAAGGCTACCTCTTCGGTTTTTTTCCTTTGTTTTGTTTTCTCCGTTATTTTCACGCAGAACAGACGACGGCTACGAGCATTAGCGTTTTAGCGCTTGCAGAATAAGCTCTGCCTCCGATAGGCTGCCTGGGAATGCTTGATTTTTAAATAATCCGGATGGAGGCTGTCGTGTCTGGCCTCCTGCTGCCTGGTGTGTCCTCCCTGACGTCACCACAGTGCTGCACCTGCTGCTCTGCTAATCTGTTTGCGAACTACTATTACTAGCCACACATATTGTTGCTAGCAGAGAGAGCACCAGAGCATACATAATTATCCAACCAGTATCATGGGAGACTTGGACCAGTCTGTTCATACTGGCTCGGAATACAATGGAGGTCCATCAGAAATAATGAAATAATCAGAAACTGACATAACAGTTGGGGGCATGACTGCACACATGGCTCTGGGGGTTTTTTTGGGGGGGGGGCACTGTGTTGCTTTTTCAGTCCTAAGTCTGCTGACGGTCCCCTCTCCCACACCCAGCAGAGCAGGCCCCTGGGGCCGGCGCGGGGTTCGGAAAGATGTACCCCAGCACGCAGACCTGCTCACAGGAGGAGAGTGCCGAGGAACCAGAGGTCATCCCCTCCGAGTTCATCTCCAGGAGGGAGCTAGAGAAAGGCAGGCTCTCCAGAGATGGTACGGCCCCTCACAGCGCTGCTTTTACACGGGACGCACGCGGCAGTCGTGCATATTTTGCTACCTTGAGGAACAATTCAGATGTCATGTATTTAGTGTCGCATTATTTCTACTGGCTTAAGAATAGATGTTTCATGATATTGAGAGCTTTGGCTAATATGAATTTATCAGAAGCTAACAGTAATGCTGGCTGTATGCATTTTGCTGTTTCTCAGAGATAAAGAGAATGTCCGTGTTCAAGAATTATGAACCAGGAGAACCAACCTGCAGGCTTTATGTGAAGAACATCGCAAAACAAGTCGAAGAAAAAGTAAGTATTTCTAGAGGCTTAAACACTGCCATGGCAACACGGAGAAGAAGACTTGTGCTCGTCTCTATACCTTTGTGAATTCATTACATCCACTACATGGTGTTTCGCTCTGGCTACCAGAATCCTGTGTGAAAAAGTCTTGAATTAAACAACACCCCAATGTGGGCCTCAAACGTGTTTCTAACTCCTTCCTGTCTGCTCCTCAGGACCTGAAGTATATCTATGGGAGGTACATTGACACGTCGTCAGAGGAAGAGAGAAACATGTAAGCTCCATCAGGCTGGGACGCGGCCGTAATCAGAACCTCAGCTTCACCTGTCTGTTATCACAGGGAATCAAAGTACCTATATAGCTTTTCAGCAGTGCTGCACAAGGGGAGGCCTTTTTATGTGTGTAAGAAACGGGTGTAGAATAACCTGCAAAGGCGACTTACAATTTTAGCATGGAGGGTGCCAAAGTCCAGTCCTGGAGATCCAGTGCCGTGCAGGCTCGAGCGCCAACCCATGCGGTACATGCCGTGTGTTTCTAAGGCCTTCAGCAGCACGGGGGCATTGGAGCCAGGTGACGTCTGCAGGGTGGTGGGTCTCGAGGCTGGATCTGGCAACCCCTAGCGATTTAGCAGCAGAATGGGATCTGTGCGGTAAGACCGCCTGTATTTGTCCTGTCCAGGTTTGATATAGTTTTAATGAAGGAGGGCCGAATGAAAGGTCAGGCCTTCATCGGCCTCCCCAGCCAGAAAAGTGCAGAGAAGGCCTTGAGGGACACCAACGGATTCGTCCTCCACGACAAGGCCCTCGTGGTGGTATCCTTCACTCAGTCCCAGCTCCCTGCGTAGGGAAAATGTCAGCGGATCACCTGACCGTGATTTTTCTGAAGCCCATTTCATCCTGCTGCTGATTTGTGTGCTTAAAAGGCATGGGCATGAGGTTTGAATGCCAGTTGTGTCTCCTCAGATGTGCCATGAATTTTAATCGCTACGGTTTGCCCTTTACCAACTTTAATCAAGAGGTGCTGGGTGAGTTTGCACTGTGCGTTTTACCCTTAACTCGCAATCCAGCAATTTGCCCGCTCGGCCAGACCCAAACAGGATGCGGCAGAATCCCGTCCAGGAGCCAGAAAGCGGGAAACAGGTGAGCAGAACTAGTAGCAGTAATCAGAATACAAATGTCCATAATAACGAGACACTGTTCATACATTTAAATGATGGTTACAAATGCACTGCCGTGTTGGCGCTTAGACAAAGCCGTTTTTTTTTTTTTTAAATACATGCTATGAAAGCAAGCAAACTGGTGAAAGTAAAGATTCCTAGTGGGGTTTGTGGAGTGCGCTGGGTGCTTGAGCCGTTGGGTTTCTGTGTGAAGGGCAGGCTGAGCGGCTCAGAACGCTCTCATTTAGTTCTTTTGCAAACACTTAAATTCAACGTTTGTCCTTGTTGAAGATATTGATGGCACATCACATGCCACAGTCATGATCCTGCAGGACTGTTTGTATCCTTATGCATACATATCCTTTAAGAAAAGAGATGTAATACTTTCGGTGCCGAGTTGTTTATTTATCCATTCGTTCCTTTGTCAGTCCACAGGAAGTATGTTAGGTAGGAGGCAGACTGGCTGCCTCACCTGCTCATGGTCTGCTTAGCTGCTATGTGTTCTCTCACTTCTGTTTCCAGTCCCCAGGTAATGAGTCCCCGGCATCTTCAAGCAAAAAAAACGTCTGTTAAGTCATATGCCGAACTTTTTTTTTAATTTTTTTTTTATATACACGCATTTTACATACTTTACGGTGTGTTGCAAATAAATAAAATTATATAGATTTCACATCTGTGTGCATTTTTGCTCATGCCTTTGATATTGACATTGCTAGCTATTTTGGTTTCTGTTTGTTGATTTTGACTAAGGGGTCTCATTTTGGTCTCAGAGCTAAACTGTAATAGCCAGCTAGAGAGGAATAATATGGCTTATTAGCTCCTAATGTTGAAATGTTGAATGGCGAGGCTGTGGGTTATTGTGCACCAGTGCTAAGGAAAGGCTGCATTGTGGGGGTGGGTGGGAGGGTTGGGTTCTTTGGAAAGTGAGCTATCCAACATCCATTTAATCTCCGAGATGCATTGCAACAGATGGCAATGTCAATACTGGAAAGAGCCGGAGAGGACTCACAAACAAACACACACTGACAAAAGGAAAATGCTAGGGAGCTGACTGCAGTTGATCAGTTTGTGCCTATTTTGACTCGCCTCTGTGTCTGACGCTTGGGACTGCCTCGCCTCTTTGGGGGCTCCTACTCTGAGGACTTTGCTCCCGTGATCGCTAGCTCGGTGTCGAGGTAGAGGTAAGACGAGCAACCGGCTCGAGACTTTTCATTTCAGTGCACTAAAATGTGCTGGGTTTATTTCTTCTGAGAATTTATTTTACTACTGCACTTTTTTTCCCATAACATAATAAGGTAGAAAGCAGAAAATTGCAGAAAATTCAATGATCACAAAAGGCTAAAAGGAAGGGAATTCATTTGAACTGCTGAAAAGCCTAGCACTTCCAGGTCACTATGGAAATGTGGTACATAACCACCATTAGCAGCTTGCTCGTGTATAGGCCTGTGTGTATGTGTGTGTCCCAGCTAAGCCTCACTGCTGTAAGGTTGCATGCATAACTTTAGCCCCCTGCTCTGGGCCTAATCTGGTCCAGTCTCAGTAAGCAAGAGTGGGTGTACTGCAGCTTCGTCACAAACATGCTGTTGATCATCACACGTCTGTGGATCTGATTAGCTGTATAAGGACAGCTTACACATGAAGGTAAGGCTTTTAAATCTACACTGGACTAGATGTTTAAGGCCAATAGTAGGACTTGGCTGTGAGGTGGATGTATAAAGCTTGCTTACTCTTAATGGAGCAACAAGATCTCTAGGGGCATTTCTGTTAATTTTTTAGTATTGTAAGATGCTGTGGTATCCACATGTGTGCTAGTGGTCGTGCGAATGAGCTGCCCAGCTGTGTCCTGTGTATAACCCACTCATTGTGTGATCAGGTAAGGGCAAAGTGGTGTTGGTTGGCCCTGGGTTTTGGGCTGGGCCTTTCCCAGTTCCGCTCCCAGCAAGGAGGGTCGATCGTCCATTTATTTGAGTGGCGCTGGTCAGACATCGCAGATGAATGCGAGCGATATTTGGCACCCAATGGCTTTACTGGAGTTCAGGTAAGAATACTGACTAAAAACATGAGCCTAAATATGCACTATTAACAAAATATGGAAAGTCAGTTTGGCTACATCACATATTTCCTTAATAGCACATGATTAGTTGTTAAAGACATGGTTCATGCTGCAGGAAAGTGTGTTCCTCTACCAGATTTCCCCTCCTAGTGAGCATGTTGTGGTTTCTAAACCACACCGGCCATGGTGGGAGAGGTACCAGCCAATCAGCTACAAGCTGTGCTCCAGATCTGGGACAGAACAGGAGCTGAGGGACATGATTACCAGATGTAACGACGTTGGGGTACAAGCTCTTTAAACATGTTGACAGTCACTCAGAAAACAATTATCACAGTGCCAGATAGACATCTCTGTCAAGCAGCTCTATCTAGCAGAACTATCTGCTAGTGTTTTGAAGTTCCAAAGTACATCGATGACCTGTTCTGTGCTCCCAAGATGGTGGACTGACACAATTTGATGTGTGGCAATAGACGGCGTACCATTGTGTTGTTATGGAAATGAACCCATGAGTATTTCCTGCAGGTGAGGATCTATGCCGACGTTGTCATCAATCACATGTGTACGTCGGACGCAGGGGAGGGCGAGCACTCGACCTGCGGCTCATACTTCAATGCCAGACGAGAGGAGTTCCCATCTGTGCCCTATTCCGCCGCCGACTTCAACGATGATAAATGCACCAGCAGCAGCGGCAATATTGAGAATTACCAAGACATTTATCAGGTATAATTTAAGGAACGATGAACGATCACTGGTTGGGAATACCGTTGGACAGAGGCGTAAATAGCTTGCTTCACTATGCAGAAATGTAGAGCAGCTCATTTGAGCCGTGCACGTACACCGTCTATAAGCGCCTCGTTCGCACAGGTGCGCGACTGCCGTCTGCTTGGCCTCCTGGACCTGGCCCTGGAGAAGGAGCATGTGCGAGCCAGGGTCGTGCGCTACATGAATTCCCTAGTGGACATGGGTGTGGCCGGCTTTCGGGTGGACGCCTGTAAGCACATGTGGCCGAATGACCTGAAGGTCATATACGGACGACTCCATGACCTTAACTCAAAGTGGTTTCCTGAAGGCTCCAAGCCTTTCATTTATCAAGAAGTAAGGCTCGGTCTTCGTTCGTTAGGCCACAGTGCCCTCTTTAGCACATTGCAAGTCTTCTGATCCTGACCTTCATTTTTAACCAAGTTACTGCTGCTTGATGTGAGCAAAAAAAACCCCACATTTTCAAATAAGTAATGTAATTTCAGTGTGCTTTGCAGTGCGTTAAAAACACATTCATGATCAGTGCAACCTTGATCAAATCAGCCTGCATTATTTTGACTGAAGTATTTACATTTGCTGAATTATGCGAATGCCGTTTGGCAACAAAACACACACAGAACATTTATCTGCAGTGGCTGATATCAGTCAGGGTTGCACACTTCACCCAAACATACTGTGTTTGTTAGAAGGCTAATTTACATACTGCAGCATTCTGCGATATCAGTACACACATTGCACAGATCAATACTGCAATAAAGATTAATAAATGATATATTGTGGTGCCCAACATCCAGCAAGACGTGTACTTATGTGGAGATTTAAAAAGATGTGACTAGTAATTGTGAATTATTATCTAAGGTCATTGATCTGGGGGATGAACCAATTAAAGCCAGCGAATACCACACACTTGGCCATGTTACCGAGTTCAGATATGGTGCTCTGCTGGGATCGGTCTTTCGCAAATGGAACGGGCACAAGCTCTCCGATCTCAGGTACATCACGCCTCCAGGACAGCAAAGCTCCACCTCTGGAGGCACTAGACACTCTACAGCAGAACTGTTGGTCTGTGTCTGCCACATTTATTTTGTTACAGGTTTCTTCATGTTCCTCCCAAAGACGATTTGAATGCTTGTGCTTTACAGAACCTGGGGTGAGCCCTGGGGAATGATGCCTTCTGAGAAAGCCTTAGTTTTCGTGGATAACCACGATAACCAGAGAGGTCACGGGGCTGGGGGGGCATCCATTCTGACTTTCTGGGAGCCCAGGTAGGAGCGGAATCCTCTTCACCTGTATGGCTAGTGCTGGCGAAACCCACTAATTACTTCAACATTCCTTTTGCTCCTAAGACTGTACAAAATGGCAGTGGCGTTCATGCTAGCCCATCCCTATGGAGTCACCAGAGTGATGTCAAGCTACCGTTGGGATCGCCACATCGTTAATGGAAAAGTAGGTGTTTGTGTGGTTCACTTTGACAGGAACAGTGATGCTAAATGAAATCAGTATAAGAATCAGTAGGAATATACCCCAAATGTAATGTAAACCAAAAGTGGCTTTGCTGACCAACATGAATCATTTCCACACCACAGATGTGCCCTATGACAGATCCAAACAAGACCTGCCTTTTTAGTTCTGTGTTCATACATGTAGCCATGAACTTTGGCGCTGTTCCCAAATGAAGCACATTTGGCTGCTAATGCAGTCAAACCTAAATGAGTGATTTCAGCCATGAACATGAGGTGTTGAGTCATGAGTGTGAGATGTTAGAATCTGTTTTCAAAGTCAATGTTCTCATTTTCCAGGATGAGAACGATTGGGTCGGGCCTCCTAGTTACCCTGACGGCTCTACAAAGCCTGTTCCCATTAGTCCGGAGGGCAGCTGTTTAGATGGGTGGGTCTGTGAACACCGCTGGCCCCAGATCAGGTGAAAGTTTCTGCCATGGACAAATATTTTAAACGTGCTTCACACTAGATTCAAAGGTTACATTCTGAACTAGAGCACATATTACCAATACCTAATTGTGCTGTTCTGATGTGCTTGGTCTAGGAATATGGTCGCCTTCCGCAGGATAGTCAATGGACAGCCTTTATGCAACTGGTGGGACAATGGAGCCAACCAAATTGCGTTTGGACGTGGTGATCGTGGCTTCATTATCATCAACAATGATGATTGGTGAGGTTGCATCTGTTCTGGCTTTCATTTTTATTGATCAGTCCATATACCTGATAAACTCTTGCTGTACCAGATCACATATATGTTCTAATTTACATTCCATAGAAAGTGAATGTGAAATTGAATGCTTCAGTATCCGGGTTCTGCAAACTCTGAGTTGGGACTTAAACTGGCTTTACACTGGGATGCATGCTTAGAACGGGGTGCTAACAGTCTCACCATCTCAGTCCTTTAGATGCCATTCTGAACACTGGTCTGGCTTCCGGAACCTACTGTGATGTCATCTCCGGCCAGAAGACAAAAGGGCATTGTACTGGGAAGCAGGTTGCCGTGGATACCAGTGGGCGGGCCCACTTCAGTATCAGCCACACAGATCAGGAACCTTTCATTGCTATCCACACACATTCCAAACTGTGATATGGTGGACAAACTGAATACAATTAGTTCCTTCTGTTTTTGTTTTGGGAAATGCTTGTTTGAGCTTTCCATGTTAATGCTGCAGCCACTTGTTTATTGTTTATTGATATTTATTGTTTGCTAAGTGGCCAAGTGGTGTGAGTCATATGTGAGCTCAACAAAAAATCTTTTTTCACAACTGCGTTACTTAGACCATGTAGAATTAAATTGCCAGTGTGTGTTTCTTAGATGGCAGAATTCTTAAAGTAGAGAGCATTGCCTCCAACTTGGACTTATCAGTATCAAAAGTTCAACAATGTCATGTTAAAGACTTTTTCTGGGTGTAATCACTTTTCCCTGCAGAGTAAATATGTGAATTCCAAGGTGTGCTTATTCATTTTGAAGTGAGTGATAACGTTACCATACATATTTCATGCATACAAATCTTGCAACTTTCATGAAGTTGTCTGAATGAGTAACATTTAGAGCCGATGTGAAGTAATTCATTTGAATAATTGATGTGTAATGCCTTTGATAAGAGTTAGCAAGAAGGTCATGGCTTCACAGGCCAGGGTAATGATCTCTCCATTTTGCTGCAATGTGCCCATACGGAATAAACAGTTAATCAACTATGGTGGTCTTTCTTATGAGCACACTCAGCGCACGCTGAATGAACTGAAACAGCAATGGCTGAACTCCTAAGTGATCCAGTTACTTTTAAAAGCCAAAAAGCAAAACGCGTAACATAAACTCTGGACCATCTCGGGTGGGTGGATTAACCAGACCATCGTGTGTTGTTTTAAATTCTCTTCCACGAGTTGGTTTGGCTTCACTGGGGTTAACGGTTATGCGCCACGTACGCGGCAAGCGGCTCCTTTCTCATCACGGCACAGTTATGGTTCAGATTTACTCTCGCAGGCAAAAGATGAAGGAGGCCGATGCACTTTTTGTTTCATTACTCTTTGTGTGCTGTCAGAAACTGCAGCTAAATCGGGGCCCTATCTTATGTCCAGTAACCTTGCTTATTCCCCACAGTGGTATTTGTGTAGCTGTAAAGAATTTATGACTGCAGAAAACTGTCGGAGGTGATCTAAGATAAATATATAAACCCCGTGCTCAGGTCTCCCAGGGCCACGGCGTGCACGCTGAGAGGGGCGGGGCAAACGACTCATGCCACGCGGCTTTTTGTAGTAATGCGTATATCGTCCCCTTCTGCATCGAAAACAGGTGCCTGGCTGAGCACAGCATCTTCCAGGCTCCTGACTGCAGCTGCAGGGCACTGTGGGGGTAACAGAGTGCCAGCGCTTGGGTTTCTGGGGTAAGAGTTGACGTGAGGGCACGTGAGCACTGAGGTGGCAGTCTTGCACGAATGGGTCTGAAAGTCACGGAGTCTATTTTTATTTTTGTGTGGTTTTGTTTATAATGTGAATAGAATTTCAGGAAAAGGATCAGGTGAATTAATGGTTTATGTGTATGTATTTGGATTTGAAAGGTCCCTCCATATTAATTGTTGTGCTGGTTCGTTTGACAGGTCTTCGAGAGCTGCTTTCTCACAGGAAGCATATCGTTATTGCAGATCTGGAAGCGTTATATGGCAAATTGAAGCCCCGTCATAATTATGATAAAATTTTTATTGACGTGACACCATCTAAAATTTATCACACTGGCTTTCCAAGGTTTAATATTCCAGACCACACACATAAAGAGCTGTGAATGTGACACATGGTTAGGAACTTTCACTGACGAATCATTAATTAGCCAGTTTATGCTTAGAAAAGACTGCACCAAAAGATTTCCAACAACGTACGGTCAAATATGTGGTTTGGTATGTGAAAATGTCCCCAACATCTCTGTAGTGATGGTACCCATTCAGCCTATGCTCCTCCCAGTGAAAGATTTATCCAGAGCAATAGCCTTCGCCAGGGAGGACCCGGGTGTCAGGGGAGTGCCCTTCTCTGCACACTGACCAGCAAATCAATACTTTAAACTCCGTTTCACTGTGCAATCAGCTATGTGCCAAACTCTAAGGCCCTAAATTGATATAATCCTCCACGTTTCCTCCGCGTGGCAAAGTTAATATGAGGAATTACGTGTGCGGGCCAGCCACATGAGGTTTTAATCCTTAAATCAAGAACAATTAAAGCCATATCTAAAAAGGAATTATGCTTGAGAAAGCAGGATGAACGGAGTGCTGTTTTAATTACCGCTCAGTCACCCCCCTGGTGCTGGCCAACACTCGACAACATGGCTTTAAGTGTCTCTGCAGAAGGGAGCAGTGTTTGCTGTGCATATATGCTGTATATTCTGAGTGCATTACACTGCCGGCAGATTTGAATATCGACCCTTTTGGCACACTTGTTTAAAGGGACTTTATGAGTCTGGAGTGTATTAATAGCTCAGCACGGCCTTGTATCATCAAATTGATTGGCAGACAACACATGTTGGTTAATTAGCGGCGGATATGGGCTGAGAGGGTCTGTTCATTTTATCTGCGGCCTCCCCCATCCTGGCGGGCCATTACTAACGGCCTATTCAGGACTGCGTGATGGAGCACGCTCTCTTCTGCTGCGCTCCAAACGGCCAGCTCATAAATCCCCAGTCTTTGCTGTTGTATTATTAAAGTGCCGCCCCAGCGCCTTGCGGATGCCGCCCGCCCCGGATCTGCAGTCTGAGCTCCCTACCAGCCACCTCTGGGTTAAGCTCTCTTTTCATTTTCTGGAGAGCCCCGACCCCTTTCAACAAGTGCTGCCAATCACGAACACCCCTCCTCCTCTCCCCCAGGTGGAGGAAGGGTTCATAATCTGAGAGGTAATAATCTGAGGCGTTTATGAAGGGTCAGGGGGAATGCAGCTGATCTAGTCTAAGTGCTCTGCCTGCTGTTGGGAATGGCTCCTTCCCTCCTTATCTTTGGGCCCAAAGTCTAATTACAATTTGTTTTGCAGTATTGAGAAATTATAGCTTTTCCTTGGTCGTCAGTTACACTCTGAATTGCATTACCCGGGTTTGTTTAAACAGTGGAGCAAATCAATACTATCTGCCTCCATGTGCCCTGCCCCACTCAGCCTTACACTGCTGACTTCACCCTCATGGTGGCAGCTGTTAGGATTAACCCCCACCTAAGCCCACATCGATCAGCTTTGAATCTGAGCATTTATTATCTTTGCTGTTTTGTGATTTTTTTTCCTCGTCCAATATCTTCTGTCTGTGTAAAGTGGCAGATAGTGTCTCTGCACATTAGTTACCCACAGCCAACAAAAGGTTGGACCACAGTGCCTATTGATCCCTTACTGATATTGATCAGTCGCATCCCGTTCATCTATCTATCTAGATGTATTTACATCTATCTATGTCTTTCTATCTATCTATCTATCTATCTATCTATCTATCTATCTATCTAAAGTGGTAGATGGTATCTTCAGTGTGCATATATATGAGAGAGTGAGAGATTGCACTGAATATTTAGCTGTGTTGTGTGTGTATTTACTGTGCTGCATGTTGAATATTGCAGGCTTGGGCTGTTCTTTCCTGTTCCTGATGTTGCTGGATGTGGTGGCTGAGAAGTAAGACTGCAGAATATCCTTGTGATGACTGCCCCGCAAAAAACATGATGTTTTGTCCATAGTTTTACTCATATTAGTTTTTGTTCCAGATGCTAAAACATATTAGTTTGTGCATTTCCCTCACTTATTTACAAGACTAATGCATTCACACTTCTGCCAAGTCATCCCCAACAATGGTGCTTAACAACAAAAAAAACCCCAGAACACTCATCTGGAACGTCAGGATGCTCAAAGCATGAAATGAAACAGTTTCTGATGTGTCGCTCATTTGCATACAGCAGCCTTCCACAATATCAGAAGGTTAATATTGTGATACTGATCAGCAAACGATATATTGTGCAGCCTTTCTGAGGTAGCTCCACCTATCCTCCAGATGCAAGGGCATGAGGGAAGCTCCTCACAGTTGTCTGGAGGTGGAGGAGAAAGGCGGTGTGAGTGGTACCCCGAGGACCGGCTGCCTGCTGTGGGCCTACTTGCAGCTGGTCCCAGCTTGAGGCGCCATAATGACCTGTCAGAGCAGCAGGACCAGTGCCAGAACCGCAATCCGGTGCTAATCCGTAGGGGCTATCCGCATTAATGAGTCCTAACGGCAGCCTCCGCGGCCCGAGGTCCTGCTCTGCACATCATCTGTTCTCCCTGCTTCATCTGAACTGACAGAAATGTATTCCTGCAAAACACTGATCTGGAATCAGACTTAGACTCCATTCAGAGCCTTTTTTTTTTTTTCGCTTTTGCTTTTTTGTTAGTAACTTGTTGTCGAAGTCGCCGTCTGTGGCTGGAATGTGGAGATCATTAGCCTGGCCTAACTGTGATGTTGAGAAGAGAGGAGGCCTTGGTGTCGTTGGTGCGTAGGGGATTGTGCCAGAACTCTGATGCTGCAGAGATGGTTTGTCTTGCGGCTGTCCCCAGCCAAGCACCGAGCTCGTCCTTTGGAGTGACAGCGTTGGGTTTGCCACTGATGTGTGGCTGACAGCTGCAGTTGAGGAGCTGTGAGTTTTTCTCCTAAGGCATTTTATCTGGCTCAGTGGACCCAGGGACAGCCACAAGAACGCTGTTCACATCACAGCAGTACAAATAATGCAACACAGTTTTCAGACGTCTAGTTTTACAGTGTAATAACTACAAATGCAGTCCAATCACTACATTTCTGCAATACTAAGGCACACCACATGGCCATTTAGCTGGGTCATTTTTGGTAAGCAGCTAAAATATGTATGATGGATAAACAAAGAGGGACTGCGCATTTGTCCTTGAGGAACTTTTTCAATTGCTCTTTGTCATTTCCTTGCATACTCTGAAATTCGAAACAATGCCTAACGTCTCTTTTGAACTAAGTACGCTTTATAATTTCCAGTGTCCTTGAGATGCATTTCAACTCTTGTTTTTCGTACATACACTTTTTTTTTACAAAAACAGCCTCTAACAATCAATGTCAAGCCTGTCAAGAGGCACCCTTCCCTCCTTCTGCCGACGTCTTCAAGCGACGCCCCTAGATGCGATCCGCAGAGGGCCAGCGTCCCCCAGCTGACATAATAGACATGTCCATCACTTCTTTGGTGAGCGGGATTGCGTGGGCCCTGGTGGATTACGGGGCGGTTTGATCCATGACTTCCACTCCTCTTCCTATTCAGACGCATTAGTCAAGGTAAATAATCCCAGCGTCAGCAGTGACAGGCTGCCCGTTATTGTCCCGCAGGTCTCTTATTGTCCGTCGTCTGGAGGATCGACGGGCCTCCTATGATAGGCCTCAACGTGGCAAACGGAGCCTCAGAGTGTCTCTGGAGGGCATTTCTCATCCACTTCCATCACTCTGGAGTGACAGGTGGAGATAGCGCTAGCTGCATACGCTCCCTTCTCACAATCAGACTTTTTTTATGTTTTCCTTTTTTTCACGGCGTAAGTTTCGTATTTAAAACTTAACTCGAAATGAAAGGCGTTTTAAAGTCGTTAAGGTTGAAGTTGTTTTAATTAGCTTACACACTCACTCAACCTCATTTGGGATGTCTATTTTTTTTTTTAGTCTTCCCTGTTTTTTTTACTCTTCACACGGTACGGTGACTTGGTGTGTCGGTCACCCCCCGGCTTGCGTTTTCACACAGCCGCCGAGCTCTAGGGCAACACTCAGGGCTGTTTGCAGTGACACACAGGGACAGATCCCAGCTTTCAGCGGTCAGTCCCATCGGTTACACCTGAGTGCTACCTTGGCATCCACCATTTGGGTTTGCAAGAGCAGATTGTGAATTAAGAGTCAACCCCCACCACACCAACCCTCCCACATCCACCACACCAACCTCCCACCTCACCCACACCAACCCCCCCACCTCCACCACACCAACCCCTCACCTCACCCACACCAAACCCCCCACCTCACCACACCAGGCCCCCACCTCACCCCAAACCTCACCACCCCAGGCCTCCACCTCCACCACACCAGGCCCCCACCTCACCCACACCAAACCCCCCACCTCACCACACCAACCCCCACCCCACACACCAACCCCCCCCCACCTCACCACACCAGGCCTCCACTTCCACCACACCAACCCCCCCCCACCTCCACCACACCAACCCCCCCACCTCCACCACACCAACCCCTCACCTCACCCACACTAAACCCCCACCTCACCACACCAGGCCCCCACCCCCCCCCCCCACCTCACCACACCAGGCCTCCACCTCCACCACACCAACCCCTCACCCACACCAACCCCCCCACATCTTCCCACACCCTCCCACAGCCTCCTCAAGGTCAGTACCCCGGCCACTGCCTGCGTGAAATCGAGCATCTGTATGGTACACGCGTTGGCGGCCATGTTGCCTCTGAGAGGAGGACGCCGTATGAGGCGAGACAGCAAAGGTGAAATGCTGCATGACATGCCACTTTGTTGTCATGGCAACCGGCCTTAATGAAAAGCCTGAAAAACAATACCCCCACTCCACAACACACATACACCAAAAAACCCTAACAACAACATCGTCAGAAGAATTGAAAAGGTGTATGTGTGTGTGTTTGTGTGTGTGTGCGCCAGTCACTGTGGAGCATTGAGGGGATGTACCAGATGGAGTAAAGAGGTATTTCGGCATCTGAGCCGACGTCTGATGACTCTTCACAAGCAGAGAACAGGGCAGCCATTTCAGAGGGGCTTCCGTACCTGAACATATTGCAGCTGGTGAATTATTTAGGCCCTCTGGGTAGCTGGGCCCTGGAGCTCTACAGAAGCTGCACATACCCATCAGAGCTTGGCACGTCACTGCAGAGGGTGAGCCCACCTACGGCTGGCACCTCCCCACAGACGCCCTCACATTCGCCTTGGACCCGCACACCACCTTAGCACAGACCGAGTGAGGCTGCAGTTGTGGGTATGCGCCAGCTTGTTTTGCTTGCCTTCTGGGGACCTGACAAACATGAAAAATCCTGATGTTATGGGAATATTTGGTCCCAGGAAAATGTTTCTTTTGCACAATAAAGTTGGTGATGCAGAGAAGCAGTGATGGCGGTTGGCGTTTGGTAAACTACAGCCGCAAGATTTCCCTTTGATTACGGTTTAGGTTCATCTTAGTGCAACTCAATGTTCAATAGTACGTACTCCAGTGGTAAACATAAAGATAGCATTATTCTGACACTATGTGTCTGCGCACGCACACGCATACGCATCTGTGTGTCTATGTGTCCATGTGTCTACAGCACGCAGCAGAAACACATTAATGTCTCTGTAGGGGAGACATGGGCCAGTCTGGAATAACAAGCTCTTACCTCTGCCTCTTGGGGTCTGGAGGTCAGCTACAAATGCTGTTCCAGACTTGCTGGGCCTGGGAGAGGTAGTCTGTGTTAGCCTAGCAATGTCAGTCCACCCACCCTCAACCACCACACCACCCTCCCTGCCAGTCTGGTCCAAAGGCTGAGCTACAATCAACTACAGTTGTGGCGTCATCTCGGTGGCAATGAGCTTTCAGCAACACTGAAGGACTTATAAGGAGTGGTGGTGGTGCACCCATCCCTCATGCACTCATCCACTGTGCTAACGCCCCACCCTCCTCATCTTCCTTTATGCCTCACGATATATGCTCGGAATATCCAATTAACCGAAGGGCTTGACTCCAGCAGCTGGATTGACTGCAAGCATGAGCAACTATTTTAAAATTCCACTTGGGGGCAGTGTTGAAGCAAAGACGCTTATTTGAAACAAGGGAAGAAATGAATGGCTTTGAACAAAGCTCGGGGGCGTGGCCAAAGCACCACTGCTCTTTACTCTTTACTGTTCGTTCTGAGTGTTCTTGGCTAGTAAATAAGCAAGTGCACAAATTCCAGAAAGAGTCTAATTAGAGTACACTTTATAACTCATTTCTTTTGTGTAGACAGTGGGGTAGTTGCTTTGGAGAGCAGTAACTCACTATGGATGCTGGGTTGGGTTGAATTTGACCTACCCCTGGAACAGCGAAGAACTGACCATAAGGTTTTCAGAATTTGTACAGTGACCTAGATGTATTGGAGAACAGCTCGCTGAACAGGAAGTCTTATACAGCTCCACTCTGAGTGCCTCATTCCGAGTGTCTGTAATTTTGTAATTCAAAGCTGTATGGACACTGTCCAAGGCACATAGCTTTTTGTAAATATACAAAGTATGCAAATATTATTGGATGGACCTCGTCATCTTCACACTCTAACAAGGCTTCCCAAAGCAGTTCTCGATTTCAGTTGCTCTAAAAAATTAACTGACCCCACCAAGGAACAGAGGAATCATTTACCGAAACACTGAGGGAGAGTCTTGCACATGAACCTTCATTATGACATTCAGAAGCTGCTTTTTAAAGTCTTAATCAAGGACCTTAAGAATAAACACAATACTTTCTTTGTCTCTATTTCTGAACTTTGTGACCTACTTAATTGTATTTGTCTTTTGCATTAGAAATATGATTGCCATTTAAAGATTTCAGTTTTGACAAGATTTAATTACCTAAATGACCTTTTTGTGAGTTTGGATGCTAAGCTGATAAATGACACACTTCATTTTACATTTTGAGAAATATATATATTCTTATATACCCATTATATGTTATGTTGTGCTACAGATATTCATTCTTTATTCTTCATTGAGAAATCTTTGACTTGTTCCACTGAAAGAGCAGTCAGCTGCATTGTTGACCCTGTGGCAGCATTGTGTGTGTGTGTGAAGGATGATGTTCCCATTCTTAATCATTTCTCGGCCTGTCTCCCCCACCTCCAACACCCACACACACACAACCATACACACCCAGAGTGTCACTCCCTCCATCTGCTCCCTCCCTGAATAAGACCTGAGGCTGTTTGAAAACACACTGCCCATTAATTAAGAGGACATTTATATGCCTTGCTATCAAACTATCTTTGGATAAAAATCACAGCTTAAACATTTGGCTGAAACACCCCACCACCACCACCACCACCACCAATAAAAACAACCTTTCACCGTAGGCCGTAACCCATGACTGTCCAGTAAAAGACGCACCAGACAGCTGTGTAATAATATTGACTTAAACTATCTGGCTACCTCAGCAATCCCGAGAGAGATATGTCTACTATGAGCATTCATAGGTATGAAAACACCAGTTTAAACACCAAACTCTGATTTCAGAGTTATATCGTTGATTCAGAGTACGCTGTAGAAGTTCCCTCGTGACGAGCTGTGTTTTAGACATCTGAATAATTACGCTCTTGTTCTCCTCGCTGCTCCCGCGAGGACCCGCAGAAAGGCCCTCAGAGCCGCTGGCCTGCTGGGCCGACGCCGTGGGGGGCTTTCTGATTGCGGCGAGAACACACGGGGAAAGCTCGGCTTCTCCTGCCCATTCATTCCGCCGCGACGTCCTACCATTGGCAGCTTGAAGGCCCTGCACGAAAGGCAAACAAATGTGTTTGCGGAGATGACAAGAAGGCAGGGAAGATTGAATTCTCACTCTGTGGCGCGAGCAAAGGAGGTGTGTGCGTGCGCGAGCGCGTGTGCATGTGTGTCTGTGTCTGAGTGTGAGCGAGGTGGAAGCGGAAAGGTTGAGTCTCCAGAAATAGTCAGTGATAGATGAGGTACATGGAGCAAGACAGCTAAGCGCGCTCTCTAGCCAAGCTGAATCAGACGACCTGTCTGCTAGCTAAACGCTCCCCTCCCCTCAGCCTTCTCTCTTGTCTCTTTGAGCGCAGCTTACAAAATAAGCTTTTTTTTTATAGCCTACCCGTTTTTTTTTTTTTTTTTACATCTGATTACTTACCAACAACAGCAGCGCAGTCGTTAGCGACGAGCGCTTTAGCCTAATGAAGGAGCGTTAAAGCGAAGCACCGTGCGCTTTCGTTAAGCGGCGGCCTTGGAACGGCTATCCCCAGCTCTCTGGAGCTCCAAGAACACTCCTGCTCTACTAGCAAAAGAACAGTGGAGGGAATATGCACTACACACACGGAGGTACAGCTTTGTGGGGCACGTGCCTTAGTTTTACTGTAGAATATAGAATTTAATAAAACCTTATGGCAACGCAGTTTTACTTGAGAAAATAGAGGAAAGAAAACGGTGGTATATGTGCTTTGGCGAAGTCAATAAGAACAACTATACTTAGAAATTACTTCTCAGAGGAAGTGTCGCCCGCGGCCTCAAGGGAAACTGCACTCTCTCTCTCATTGGCTGGTCGGCACATGAGCCCGGAGTCGTGCCTATTGCTTCGGTTGTTCGGGGTTCACCGAGGCCCAGGGATCCTTAGCTGTTCCGAGCTCCGATCAGTGAGCGCCACGGCACAGAACACCTCGGAGGAGAAACCGTGGGAGCCGTGACATTCGCCGCGTTAAACAAAAGCATGCGCTAATGACGGCTCAAGCAGGGAGGAGGTCAGCAGAGCCAAGCGAACAATTCAAATCAATCAGCTTACAATGAGGAAAAGGTTATGAGCAATTCGCGATTTGAAAGAGTGAGGGAAAAAAAGGGGAGGGCGATAAATAAATAAATATGTCTTGTTTGTTTTGTTTTCTCTCAGGGGAGGAGAAGTTCAGAAAGTTCGATTTTTGCATGACTTCACGCTGCTTAGTTTTGAAGGTAAACTTGTGTTGTTCAAATAACACAGGCATGCACGCGCACACACACACATTTTATACTAGCAGGATTGTTGGTCCCCGAGGAGTCTAACACAAAACCATGGCTGCTGTGTGCAGTGGGATTGAGACATAAAACGACACCCACTCAGCCACGGTTCATTTACCAGGATCGAGCCAGAGCAGCGATGTTAGCATTAGCATGCTAGGAGGGGAAGCAGGTCTCTTCTGATGCACTGCCACACATGCAAGCGCTCAACGGGGATCTCGCATTCAATCAGCGGGGCTTAATGCTTTACAAACAGTCCCGGGAAATTTTAATGAGAGTTCTTAATTAGCCAGTCCCGAAGTCATAATCGCTTCGGAAACAAATTAAGCTACGGCTGTTTTAACGGTGTAGTGATCCATCGGAATGCTGAAGGCCATCGCTCATGTTAAAAATGCAGTGTTCAAAGTCCTGTTAACCTCTGTTCTCAGAAGACTGGGGGTAAATATGACACGCCTGTTCTTCCGTTGTATCCACTGCCTGCTTCTCTGTGCCACTTAGGGGACAAACATCACTCACGTGTAACGATGACGCCGCTTCTTATGCCAATACCGTGAAAAGTGATGTATTTATGAAGATGGGTGAGTTAAAATAACATGAGCGAACATACCAACATAATGAAAACATAATCCTGTGGAAGTGAATACAAATATAGTCAGGTTTTTGGTACAATAATAATGGGGGTGAAACCCACAGATGCAAGGCTGGGTTTAATCGTGCTGGAGAAAGCTATTTCAGTCCTGCTCACCAGAACACAAGCCCATGAGTGCATGCAGTTCGAAATGCACATTTCATATGAAACAATGTCAGTGTCATATTGAATAATTAGTCTACAGAAATACTGTAGTAAAACTACATATGGGTGATGACAAAATGAAAGAAATGCATAACACAGCTAGATTCTTATTGGTTACCCACTGTTAATTCATTTCCTTTAAAGAACATCCCCTTTTCCAATTTGTAGTCTGTATTACACTTTTCAAGTGGTTATCTATTCATGCAGAACCTTACGCACTTGTCACGTACTGTCGGCTGTTAAACATTAACATTCTCCTCCATCAAACGAGAACATTGGAAAATCTCGCAGGACGTGCCATGTTTAGACTATGTGTGGTTTGGAATATGCCCAAACAGTTCTTCCACTTGGCAAAATGATGATATAAAACCCCTAGGATCTTCAATAACATGACACTGCGGTGTTTCTCCCTCCCCTCCAGCAGTATGGGGGAGATATTAAAGTCACACTGAAGACACGTCCGTCCCATTTGGGCCTGGACTGATGTGGCAAGCTGCTCGTGTCCCTTGGCTCCGCCTCCAGCACCTCTCACACAGTTCACACCGCATTGTACAAAAAAAAATTATTTTGACTTTTTGTTATCATAACTTTCCCTCCGCTGTCAGCTTGGTTTCAGCACTGCGATAATAATCCGCTTCAGATCGTGTTAGTTGACTGTTTTAGCTTCAGAGAACTGAGCATTTTAAGGCGACCGGGTCACTTTCCTTCTTTAGGTTACGGTGGCGAGTTCTTTCTCACACCACTCCTGTATCTGTCTCATCTGTTTCCCCCTTCTGTCTCTTTATTGTCAACTCAGAGGAGCAGATTTTGACTGGCTGCTTTCCTGCTGTCTCTTTGTCAGTGTGTGTGTGTGTGTATATGTGTATGTGTGAAATTCTAAAGATGATACCAAAGGTCAGCATAGTGGGTTTGTTCCTATTGGATCTTTAATATTCTATTCTTGATTTGAACTGCTTTTAAATTTCAATTTCACCACCTTCCACAGGCATCGAATCATTTCACAATGCCGACATACAGGTCCAGGCAAAAAAAAAAAAAAAAAAAAAGGGTTTTATCTGAGGAAAAGAAAAGCGATGCTTTAGCATTTTTGTTTTAGCTCTCTACTCTTTGATGATAATCAATCTCATATCAATTAGACCATAATTGCTGAGTCAGTAGGGGTGGAAGGTGCTGGAATATTGATGAGCAGTGGAAAAGGCCCGTCAGGCACTATTGGCAGGGCGGGGAGATGGACAGCGAGGCCAGGGAAGAGGCAGTCTGATGGAGAGATGGCCACAGGCCGGCTCCTCCGCCTTCTGCAGTGGTGGGGTGGAGGGCTGAGAGATCAATTAATGCGCAGTGCCCTTTCACTGCGCCAGCGTAGAGAGGCCTCTCACCCTGGCCACTTACCCCTGGCCATTCAGTCCTGCCAATCATCCCCGCATCTCACCCCAACCTTCCGTTGGTGTCCTGATGGATCTGTGTAAACAATGTAGGTGTTAATTCAGCACTGGGGCTTTTTCTGTGTAGTAGACAATGAGTACACAGACTCTTCTGTATGTTGATCTTACCCCTACAGCGCAAGCTTGCAAGCTCACAAAGAGTTTCTGTCCATGGTCATACAAAACCTAGACCTAGCTGTGACGTATGAGGTGGCCCGTGGGAATTCCACCCTGTTTGTAATTGTGGAACTCAGTTGGCCCTCAAAATGCTTGATTCAGTAGGCAGAAGGCTGACAGCTAACAGGCCCTGGGACGTGTCTTCATCTGGACACCAGATTCGTTATTTCCTTCATCTTATCTCACTCTGTTATCCACTGGAAAACATCTAAGAGGCATAAATGTCTTGCACTGCATCTTTTATTCATATTATGTTGCTTGCAGGGTGCAGGTCTCCTGTTTCTGACTACAAAGGTACAGTGAGATGAGATGCCATCTAAATTCAGCATCTGGCATTCGGAGATGTTTTCCATTTATATTCAAATGAAGTCTGATTTGCTGCTCTGTGCTTTCGTACATCAGCGTATTGTCAATTTCCTAAGACACTTAAAGTATTTATACTGCTCCGGGCAGTACACCTTATTATTGCCTATTCAGTGTTCATGCATTGGAGTGTGATACAGGTTGGTTGTGTGTGTGTAATCCCAGTAAGGCCTAAATGTGTCCAGCTGCAAAATTACATAGTTCAGTGTAAAACCACAATAAAAATCATCTTCCAATTAATCGTGCATTACCGTAAACACACACATCTGTTCATTACTGGTGTGTATGTGTGTGTGTGTGTGTGTGTGTGTGTGTGAGTTCCTCAACCTGTTCCTTTGCCAGTGTTTTCACACATCTGCTTTGGACCGCAGTGGGTAGGTTTCTCCCGGTGTAACACTGTGTACGGGCTCCATTACTAAGTAACTCTGGCTTCACCTTGGTGAAGTGCTTGGCTTCAAGCTTTTGTTTCCACGCTGCTTAATGAGCTAATGTCTCAGGAAGGGCCGTGCAGTGTGTGGGGGGGGGTGGCCTCCCCCTCGTGTCAGCCCTCTCTCGCTGCCATCACCGGGCAGTAAATTTAGCCGACTGCTACTTTGCTGCACACGGCTATTGCACTTGACTCCTGAAAGACGTGGGGCTTGTGGTAATGTTAACTAAACGCGCCGTGTCAATTAAGCGGCGGCAACAGGTTTGGCCCTGATGCTGATTGCAGCCGCCTTGTGACACAACCAATCGGTTTGATTGATTGGGGTGTCTGCGAGCCCTGGACTGAGCTGACTGGCATGCTAATGCCATCAGCATTGAAAAGCGCTAGATCAGACCCACATTTCAGGACAGTTAGCTGACCACCCGAATGCTGGCCTCAGGAAGCCTTCCTAAACATAGAGCAAGACTGCATTTGTTTCCTTTGCAAAAAAAAAAAAAGCCTTGTTCGCACGGGGTGCTCATAGCCAAGCATTATCTCACCATGTCCAATTATCCATGTATGGCAGCGGCATCTTTGCGTCGACACAAGACCTTGATGAATGAAATGTGGCTACCATGTGAGCATTTAGGCCTCCGACAGAAGCGGCACCGTTGAATTCCGAAGTCTGCTGAAGGCATGAGTTAGTCTGTTAAATGATCCATCTTTAAGATGAATGCACGGCGCGATGTTAACATCCATCAGCATCTGTCTTGCGGAGGCAGATAATTGCATTAGCCTTTGAGTAGCTCTGCCTGTCTCCGGCTTGGGAGAGTCCTGCCCTGCGAAACTATGAATCAAAGCGGAGTGAGTTTGTCAGGTGTGTAGGCCCACTCAGGCCGCGCGGGTTTGAGGTCCGTGGACCCGGCGCTGCTTCTGCGACCCCGAGCGCTTGAGTGGCACAGCGACACCGTCGTCAGCGGCTGGTCTGTGGAAGAAGCCCCTTTGCCCACCCAGACACCGCTCTGTCCTCAAAGACATGACATGAAAAAACGTGGTTTCATCACGTCCTCTCCCCCCACTACACAGCTCGTGGAGGCCCCGTGCTCAGCTCGGACTGCCGTGCTGTAACAGTATTTCACGTTGTGTGTTCGGGGCTGCATTTCTTTTGATCTGACCTGGATTATGATCAGTCATTACTGGCCTCTCTCCCGACACGCTTCCTCATTATCTTGTTACTCTAAAGGCATAATGTGGCTCATTTATGCAGCTTTTCCTATAATAGGAAGATAAAAGGCCAATTTTATCATTACAGAGTAGTCATTTAGAATCTCGCTGATGTGTGCTAATTCAATATGTACATAACCCAAAGCACCTGTGTTATGGTCCACTTAGTGACAAATGGCATCTATTTTGAATGCCTGTATGGGGGCATGAACCCCATACAAGCTAATCGTGTCAGGAGAATCTTCCCGTTTTGATTCTCATGGTAGTAGTCATCCTAAATAAACAAGGATAAACCTGCCCCTCAAGGAATGTCAGAAAAACCCTAATAGTTTCAGAAAGGGGAGACGGTTTCTTGTGCTGTTGTTTTAAAACAGTCTTACACTCTAAGAGAGTGCATATTCAGAACCCAGAGCCATGATCTTAAATTAGGAAAGCTTCTTATCTTTATATTAAAAGTATAGTATCTTATATGGTAACTACTGGAAACCTTGATTTGCCACCCTCATTTAAAAGCACTGTCACACATAACCCAGGTACATGGGGAGACAGTTAAAGATGGACTTTTGACTGCTACGATGACGAGCTATAAAAACATGGACAACTTAACAGCCTACAGAGTACCTCTTTATGTGCCTGCCTGTTCATATTTGCATTCAGAGCGGAGGCTGTGCTTTTTCAGCAGGGAGCATCTTCCCTTTCTGCTTCTTCAGCCCTGATGTAAAATCATTTGTCCACTTTCTTCTGATTCTCCTGATTGTGGCTTTAGAGGTCAGAACATCTCTGATGGACGGTTCCACGCCGGACCTACATTCTCCGTGACTCCAGTTCCCGTCGCTCTCCTCAAAGAGTGCTACTTACTATCGATCAGCACCTGCCAGTCAGCCTGATTGGATGCTGCCCATAACTCTCACTCTCTGTCTTACTTCCCCCACAGTCCTGACCACTACCTCACCTGCCCCTGCATCAGCAGAGTTCAGGTGACCTCCTGCATTAGCAAACAAGCGCAGGCTGTGGCAGGACGTAAACATGAGAGGGCTTGGTTTTATTAGCCTGAGTGGGGAGGTGCACACGATCGGAATAGTCGTATCACCCCGTCCTGCACTTCCTGGGTTTGTTTCCCAAAAGGCTTTTTGGAAGGGCGTCCGGAGCAGGATGTCAGAGCCATTAGCTGTTGGGGGATGGGGACTTCGGTGTTGTCACTGGTGCTAGTGAGAGTTAGCACACAGCTCCGTGCGACATAGCACTGCAACACTGGAGCCTGTGAGGTCCATATGGTAGTGAGTGAGATCCAGTGGAGAGAGTGAATGTATATGTGTGTAGACATGATGGAACATGGAGAGAGAGAGAGAGAGTTTGTGTGTGTGTGTGTGTGTGAGATGGGGGCATGGTAGCCAGCTCCTGACGGGAACCTGTGCTGATTCACTGGATGACTCAGATGTGACAAGTCCAGTGAGACAGACTTAGGTGCCTCCACTCACAGTCCTCACTTCATGTCCATTACCCAGCTCTGGTATATGCTTGTTAAAGGGGAGGTTTAGCAAGAAATACTGAGTACATCATTAGTAACAATATACTCTCAGACCTCCTCAGGAAGAAAGTAGAGAGCAGGAGTACTTTTCAACAGGAGGATGCTAACAGATCCCTGTACGTCACCTCTGCTTTTATTGAGAAAGAGAATAGTTGCACAACAGGTCCCAAATCAATTCACAGCTTCAAAAAGGAAACACATCCTCCTTTGGTCAACATTATTATTAGTGGTTGTGGGTCCTTTTTTAAATATATTTACAGTGACTAAATATTAATAGTTATAGCTTAATGGTTTGTAGTAGTAAAAAACAAATTGGCAATTAAATTATGTTACGATTAATTGAGCACCACCCAGATTACAGGAAATTTTAACTTAATGATTAATTGATTAATGGTTCATTTTAACATATTAATTCAGTCTCAGGTCATAAATCACAAGCTCTTTAACATAGTCATTAGGCCCCATCAGGGCTTTACCATTGATTCAATGTTTATTGACTAAATTAGCAACAATAAGATAAGGCACTGAAATGGTCACATGGGCTGAGGCACCATGTGAGAGAGATCCGGTCTTCCGGTTGTCTCCAAGCTGGACCCTTTCAGGGATATCGGGATTCACAAGGCTGTGTAGAAATAGCCTACTGAATACTACCCATTTACTGATTGGGCCACAAATAAGAATTACATATGCAGTGTGCAACCATTTGCAGTGTGTAACCAAAATGTTTTCCAGTATGCGAAAGATACCGGGATAATGTACTACTCCATGCCAAATACTCCAGTGCACAACCAGACCTGTCTTCATGGTGCCCTGCATCCCATCATGCAATGGTGGCAGGAAATCTTTCATAAGTGAACTAAACCTTCATCTTTTACATGACCCCATAGTCTTACATACAGGATGCTACACCATAGAAGAGCATCATCTCAGCATAGTGTTACATACTGGATACTACACCACAGAACGGCAATGTCCCAGCATCAGGACCGGTATCTGCTCCTCTGTGTGAGGAGGAACAGGGGCGCTCCCTGAGCCCTACAGAATGATGTCCAACAGGCTACAGGTGCGCACGCTTCTGACCAAACTGTCAGACACAGACTCCCTGAGGGCGGCAGGGAGGCCTGGCATCCTGTTTGGTCCTGTGCTCACAACCCAGCGCTGTCACTGAATTGGCATTCGCCGGAGAACTCCAGAAAGGCCAGACCCAGCACTCTCTTCACACATGAGAGCAGGTTCGTACTGAGCACTCGTGACAGACGTGAAGGAGTCTGGAGAAGCTGTGGTGAACATTATGCTGTCTGCAACATCATCTGGCATGACTGGTTTGGTGATGGGTCAGTCATGGTCTAGGAGGCACTTCCTTGAAGAGACGTTTTTGAATCCAGCTCTCAAAGGGTTGATGATCTTGGTTTCTATTGACTATTGTTACATCATTTTGTTAGTTTATATCTGTGAACTTAAATCTTTCGTCGATTGAACTGTGCCCTTAATTATTTTGAGCAGTGTGTAAAGCATTCTACTTTGGGGGTGAGTATACAGTATACACTGAGTATATCGTTTATTGTGGTATGTGACAATACACTCAGTATATACTGAGTGTAGTATGCAGTATATATTAGGCTATATAAAGCACAGTGATTTTCATAAGCGAGATGCCATTTGTCTGAAATAGGATGCGAATATGCAAACAATGTTATCAAAGAATATTAATAAGTATTTGCGTGCAAATTCTGGATTTATGCATATGAATATTCTTTATTCCATTTTAGACAGAAGTTAGGTTTCTAGGGAGATTCACCACAAATGAAGAGCAATAAACAAAGTAACAAGAAAAAAAAAATAAACATGCTTGTATCATTTTGTAACTCAAATTTATGTCACATGCCACCATAAAGGGCTTTAATGGCATGCAAATGAAGTCCATCATCAACAACTCCTTTTCTACTTTAATTTGAAAGCTAAAATGACTAAAATCAACTAATATATTTCCATCTAGCTGGTAAGATTACCAGTAACCACAATTAGAATTGGTTACCTGTCTGCATTACGCATGATATAAGCACACAGTAATAAATAAAGCTAAAATATAACAAAATAATCAAGAATGGACAATCTCCCAAAATGAAAGAAAGAAGAAGACACTGATTCTGAGATTATGCTGTGTTGACCAGACATCGCTTGATAGTTACAGAATTAGAAGCCATCAGGATCAAGATATTAAACCCGTAAAACTGCTGTTTTGATAAACATACATGTGTAGAGGACACAGCATTCAACACTTAATTTTTGCATTGTGAGTCTATGATGGGAAAAGCAGTGATGTTTCTGATCGATAGTTCTTGTGAATGAAATCAGTGCAAAAGTGTTCTTGTCATTCTTGAGATCTGTATGGAGAATTTCATTGTCCGCTGTAAATTCATATCTGTTGACATTTTGGAAACATATGTTTAAATGTTATTGGTTGCAGACCGCAGGGTAGTGGCAACAGAGTTCCACACTCTGATCTGGTTTAGAACCTCATGGTTCAAAGGGGGCAGGGCTGGGGGGCAAAGCATTGACAGAGGGCAGTTAGTCTCTGGCAGAGTAAAAAAAAAACTCCAGATAAACCTGTTAATGGTGTGAATGGCAGATAGGATGGAACGAGTGTTGTCCTGTTGATTATAACCTGACTTCCCATGGAGTGGGAGGGAGAGATGCATTAAAAAAAAAAAGTAATTAAATGAAAGAAAATCCAGTCTTCATCTCTAGGGTGACTTGGAAGTCAGTTTGTGGAACAGCTTTGTGGAACAGTACCTCCTAGAGAAGATTAAAATTGGAAGTTCTGTTGTTTCTTTGTTTTAAAATTAAGATTTAAAACCAGTCAATTAGGCAAGTCAATTAGGCAAGTCTATTAGGCAAGTCTAGTCTCACAAAGCCACCATCCACTCCACAGCTGTTGCACACAAGGGTCAATATTAGAAACATCTGAAATGCTACAATGGGGAGATGGATACCCATTAAAAAAAGACAGAAAAGATACACATGCACAAAACATAAGATGTTTTTGTAAGACCTTCAGCTACAGTGTCCAAGAGGTTTTTGATACGTTCAAGCGTGCTTCATAGCCAGTAGGATTGCTAACAGCAGGTCAGGTCTGCAGGTCCTTAGCAGTAAAAATCTTTTTCACACTGGGCAAAGTGGAACATGCTAGATTAATAATTACAATGGGAATCAGTCAGTCAGGAAGTGAAAATGCTGTTTCTGGTCTTGCCCTCTATGTGGTCCAGCTGTGTGCTCTAGTAAAATATGACTTATTTAGGTGAGCAAACAGTTAGTATGCTGGTTTTTTATATTTTATACTTTCTGATATTTATACATTATGTTGATTTATGTTTTTTGGTTTGTCTCTGGACTGCTTACAGTATTTGCAACAATTCTTAAAACATTTTGGAAAACGAAAAGTGAATGCCCAACTCAAGAGTTAACGCCTGTTCCTCCCACGGTAGGTTCAGGAAGCATAGCACAGGGTCAGGCATTCAGTTCTGTCTCTTTAGCTCAACATTTTTCACACATAGACAAGACACACTGCTAAACAAAGGTTTTCTTTTTTTTCACCTACAAAACCAAGAAAACTACAAATAACTTTAGGCTCAGCTGAAGAAAAAGTATGGAGTTCAAACCTTCATGTCATATTTGGTAAACACATGTACAGTTTTCTGCTAAGGAGACTTTTACTTTTTCTTACTTTTATGATAAATGTAGTAGCACAGGTAGAAATATATGCTATAAGCAGATTGTCCCTTTGGAGGAATCCCAATGACCTTTTCAAAAATCAAAATTATATTAATTTTTTTTCTCACTTTCAGCTTGTACTGATGTTCAGTTCCAGTTGTCACTGGCACACTGTGTGCTTCTTAACCTACCCTGCATGATAGCTTAGCCTGGCCAGCTGGTTCCCTTTATCAGAGGTTTGTCTTGAAGTGACTCAGGATACTGGGGATTGAGAAGTAGCAGCTCAATGGGGCTCTGCAGCAGGCGTATTTGAGGCAGGGGTTCGTGGCAAGGGCTTTGCATGCAGAATCAGAGCTCCGTCTGCATCTCTGGAGAGTGCTATCCAGGTAATTCCCATTGCTCTCCAGTTAGTCTGAATCCTCAGTACTGGTTTCCTGTTAAGTAGTGCTAGAGCAACCATGGGGAGCTTTGCCTCATTACTGAAGTTGGATGAAGTGGCTGGGCAAAACTTCTCTTAATTCTCCTGCCTCCTCCCCCCATCCTCTCATCCTCTCCTGCTACAGAGGGCACAGAGGGACCTGTGCGTGTGTGGTGGCCACGTCTGCTGGACCTGCACAGGGCTGAGATGCAGAACTCAAGGGCTCGATTACCTTGCTGACAAGTTGGAGAGCTTGGTAGGGTGAAACGCCTTCCTGAAGATGTTTCATCTACAACTTTGCGCAGATGTAACTGGTGCAAATCTATTTTCATCAGTTTGGTAGGAGGAAGTAAACCTTTTTGGGGAACAGGTTTCTTAATGAGCTCTCCTTTTGGCAAACATGGGGATGTTTGGTTGTCTGAAGATTTGAAGCATTTAGCACTGGAATATATCATTATGCATAAAGAGAATTATCCATTCTGTGTGATGTTATATATTTATTTTGGTGTTTTGGAGGGACGTTTTGAGCTTGGCGATTTTGTGGGTAACACTGCTTAACACGAGCCTTGCTGAGTCAATGAAACTGCAAAAAGATTCTCTAATATAGGTGAATACAAAATAACTGTGACAATGAACAATCTATATGCCTCTCACAGAAGATGTTATCATGTTATCATCAGAAGATGTGGTGTAAATGTAGTGTGAAGTGTACAATACCGACTGTAGACAAAACAAGCTAAACATTTTGCATGCAAATGCCTCAATCAGGTCACCGTGAACCATCTGCTAAATGTGCCCAAGACAACTATGGACAAACCAGTTCGTAGTGTTGTAGATCTGCCAGAGCTGGCACGGCAGCGCGGTGGTTAGCACTGCTGCTCTCAGTCCAGGGTTGGTTCCTGCCCTGAGCTGCTGAGAGTGGTTTAGAAGATGAATGAATTAATGATTTTGACAAAGAGCCTTGTAAACCAAAAGTTTGGAAGATATTTTAGAAAAAGTAATCAACGTTACAGTGAGTAATGGTGGCGAGTGACTCGCATTTAATGTGTGCGGCTGATTTATGAAGTTCTTATAATGATTTATGATAATCGTCTAAACATAAATGTCCAGCATAAAGCTTCATTAAGCTTATTTAGTGAATAAGACTCACAATACAAAAAATGGGAGATTGTGATGTGAAACTGAGGAGCCCAACAACTCACCACTAGTTCAGGATAGAAAGGAAACATGGTTCCTGCTGCTGAGGCTGGAAGAACTTGGAATATATCAATAAAATATTTAAAACAACATTCCTTTTCCTACAGTGATTCAAAATTCACAATTCTATATTTAAACAGCCGTTTGTTTGAGTATTATGAGACACGGATATGTCTTCTAATCCCAGAAACATCATGGGCCAGTCAGTTTGATGAACGCTAACCGCCAATGTCTAACTTCCTCAAATATTCAATTACATCCTGTGTGTCCTGATAGTCAGTAGAATCTCAGCATGAACCCTTCTCCCTGCTCCACTCTAAATTCTTCTAACATTTTTATCTGTGATTACTGACAGAAATCTAATCCTCCTGTCACACACACACACACATACACTCAAACACATCAGATTTATTCCTTTCTGTCAGACAGTTATGAGGTATGTCAAAAGCTAGGTTAGTGGCTGTGAGGAAATCAAAGATCATTTCAAACAATGCAGTCCTTGCAAATATCTTTTGTATGCCAATATAGAGTGTCTGATCAAGACATGTCACTGAGATATTGGTATATCATGTTAATAATTAATCTCGTTCTTGAGCTAGATGGCAGTGGAATTTGGGAATCCAGATCCGATTTTAATGGGCGCGCTGTGGTTACTCTTCATTTTAACCTCGATTGATTTGCTTATAATCAAAGAGGGGGCTGTTAACAGACAGGGGCTTCATTTGAGATTACCGAGGCTGTCGTGTTGTTCTGCAGCAGCAGGCCAAGGAGTGCCTGGAAACCAGACAGCTAACGGGAGGAGCACTTAACCTACGCTGGAGTATCAGCGTTTGAATGCCTGCATGGCCCGAGTGTGCACGTGACAGTAGACTTGGAGGGAAGACAGGGAGAACCGTTTCCTTTCACTTCGCCCCCGCCGTGGCGGTGGAATGTTTCCGCACAGTGTGGCACTTCCTGCACTACGGCACACCTGACTGAACGTCTGGGCTGGATACCAAGCCCTTTACGAGATAAATTAGGTATGTAGAGCAGGAAAGTGGCAAACCAGAGGTTTTAAATCCAGCCCTCCAGGGCCCTCCCAGCAGTTTCGCTGCTGTCCCAGTTCCACACACATCTCAGGCAGGTGTTCCTGATCCTGCAGCCATCACCTTGCTGAGGTGTGTTGCTGGAACAGACAGGTTTGCTTCAAACTGTGCAACCGTGCGGGTGCTCCGTGACTTTGTCTAGCACACAGGGGTTGTGGGAGGAGCTGCGAAGGGGTGGAATTAAATACATACGCCAACTGGTTTTGTTTTTCAAATATCACTGAGGAGATCAAGATCACCTGTAGTGTAGCTTGATTTAAATCTGCACTAAACGGAGTTATTGTGATTAACAAGGTGAATGTGACAGGGTTTACTGCTGTAACAATTTACTGTTTAATGAATGTAACGATCAGAAGGTCCCAGAAGGCTGCGTGCACAGAGTGAGTTTATTAGAGTGTCTAAGGAGGTTTGTTAAGATGGGGAAAAGGACGAAAACCACATGCAGAAAAAGAAATGCAAAAGGTGTAAAACCAGAACTATAAAATGAATAAAATAAATAATAATAACAAAACAAAAGCAAGGGGAACAGGGAAAACTGACTGCTACAGGAGGCTGGGGGTTCGAATCCCAACCAAAGTGTGTGCAGTTTGGCCCCTTAGGCAAGGTCCTCTTCCCATCTACCAATGAGAGTCAGAAACAAAAGAGTCACTCTGGCTTGAATGTCACGCAGATAACAAGGTCTGCATCAGATGCTGGGACCCTGGCAATCCGATACAAAATGGGCTACTGAAACAAACTCAAGACGCTGATGGACGAGTGGACATACAGGACTGCGGAGAATACAGGACAATGGAGAATATAAGAATGTGGAGAATACAGGACTGTGGAGAATACAGGACAATGGAGAATACAGGACTGTGGAGAATACAGGACAATAGACAATACAGGACTGTGGAGAATACAAGACTATGGGAATGTTGTTACACAAGCAAGTCCAGTGTGAGAAGGTAAATGTAGAGGTTGTGGGAACAATCAACGCTTTGAAACCCAACATCTGGACCAACACTGAAACAATGTGTAGCTCAGTGTTTCAACATCTGGACTAACACCGAAACACTAAGAAGGGTGAGAACTTCAATGGTACACACATGTACAGAAGCACATCTACAGATGCAGAAACATCTGTGCCACAAGGAAAGCTGCTCCACCTGGGAACAACACCAGGACTCTACCAGTCAAGTCTGCTGGCGTCATACGTTGGCCAAAGGAGGAGGTAGAAGCCCCTGATATCAAGAGGGTTCCATTCCAAATCCACCACTCACTCTGAGACAGAGGACGGGGGTCGAGGACTAGTGCAAGAAAAGACCTGCAAGGTGAAATCAACAGAGCTTCCTGTGAGAAGCGGAGCACCAAGGGCTATGACCCCCCAAACTAGCTTCACACTGAGATGTCGCAATGGAGATCTGGAAGAACGGGAAGCAAACCTGGAGTGGAATATCTGGATTGGAATACCTGGAGTAGAATACCTGGAGTGGTATATCTGGAGTGGAATTTTCAGTGCTTGCTTTGAGATATAAACCCAATACTGTGATATAATAATACTCGTGTACCTACATTAGAATTACCTGCAGAGAATATTTGGAATGTGAATCACAGGAATATTGCTAGCATTTTTCAAAAGTTTTTTTTTTTTTTTTTTTGTCAAATATAGGTGATGAGATTATACATGTAGTGATGTTAACACAAAGTTCAGCCTTTCCAGACTTTTGTCTCTTGGCTTGCAGTATCCTTTTCTATCCATGGTTTATGATAGGCATGGTTTATGAATTGGAAAATGTGACACTTCGCTCTTTTGTACTAAGGCAATATATCGGCGCCATCAGAACAGTTTTCTTATCAACAACTACCAGTTCTTGAAGGGGCAATTAGATCATAATACCCAACACCCCGCGTCCACGTCTTCCTCCCTTACACCATGTTCCTATTGTGTCTTTTTTCACATTCAGAGGGATTATTGGAAGCATCCCGTTTGATCTTTCCTTAAGTGCTGTCCTGTCTTCTGAAGGGGAAGTATGGCCTGATCGGTATACCTTCAAAAGAATTTTTGCTGCTTTGATGATTCACATTCCTGTTCTGTATAAATCAATAGGAGCACAGGCTTCTGGCTTGCTTGGTCAAGATGGCAGGCAGAAATGAGCCCTTCAGTCTGCACTTAACCACTGGAAAACACAGCTACCTCAGGAGCTGCTACAGGTCTTGTGTTCGAGGGATTTGTATTGCCAGAATTCTCAGAATTCAGAGTCTCTATTCTGCAGCCCGTCCTGCTGATCAAACGTGCTGCTATGCACCGAGCACTCTGTCCTTTCTTCATTTCTCCATCTCAATGACAAGATATAATTGGTTGAGAATAAAAGGGCTTTGGTCACACCCTGTACTTTCCAATACACAGCGTATGCAGATGCTTTTACACCCGTATTTCTTATTTTCATGTGATTTTTTTTGTTTGTTTGTTTTGAACCCTGCACCCTTGTTTTAACAAGTTAATAATTTTAACTTACCAAATAATTGCGAAAACCATTAGATAGATCAAACATTTCTAAATAAAAGTCTTAAATCCATTTGAAATGTAAAAAGGAGCAGTTAGTCACATTGACCTTGTTTCTATCTCAAAGCAACAGTGAACAGAAACAAGAAAGCAATTCTACCATTTGATCATGCATTTTAAAACATGTCGTAATTAGGATGTGGAAAACAGTTATTTTGGAAGATTTTCAAAACAGCTTTGTCATGCTGCCATTCTCTTCTAGTGAAAAACCCCAAACCAAAACAAAGTATTCATACATCACCTCTTCAACTTTTGACTGAATCCAGCACCTGTCATGTACAACAAGTCGAAGCTATGGGTGAGTTCCCTTTAACAATTTATTGTGCACCACCACACTCACAGGCGTAGGGATATCAAGCTTTAATTAATTCAGTGACTGGAGTCTCACCAGGAATGAGGGTGCAGTTATACGTCCATCAGGGCCAAGGCACTTTTAATTACAGTAATATTACTGCACATGTCACTTCAGTAGAAATGTCTGCCTGGAGAGAATCGTCTGACATTTGGTTGGAGCTCAGTGGACTAGACACGACTTCTACTGTGGCTAAAGCCTCAGATTAACAATTCAGCCTGGGATGAATCATTCCTGGCCTGCTCTGTGTCATGCTCTCTCTCCCTCTCCCCTTCTCTCTCTCTCTCCCTCTCTTTCTCTCCCTCTCCCTCACTCTCTCTGCCTTTGTGATGACATTGAACAGCATGAATTTGCGCCCACATGCATGTTGGGTGGGTAATAATAACCGTGGATATCTGTGGCTGGGGAGTAAGGTTTCAGCATGCTGGGAGTGTGGTAGGATCACCCCCTGCGGAGGATGGTGAATGGTATTTAACACGGGCTGGGCAGTTCCCCACACATGCCACTTCAGTCCCAACTTGTGGGCTTGGACCTGCTGCTGAAATATTGCCCCTAAGTAACTTCCCTCCTAAGTTGCTTTGGGGTATAACTGTTATTAGAGATCAATTTGTGTCCAATCTGAAAATTCCCAATCTGTAGAAAAACTGCTTGCTTTCATACTTCAGACCAGTGTAAGTGAAGTGATGAATGTTTTGCCCATCATACCTGCACCCAGATGATTCCTTTACCATTCTTCAGATCATTGGGTTCCAGAGTATAGCAACATGTGGACAGGTTCTCTTCCCCTCCCACCACTGACGTCTTCAAGGATACATTTCCTACAGTAATCTGGCCTCTTAAGATTCAGACCTTGTCCATATGATTTAGTCTCCTCCATCTTTCTGACATTATGTTACAGGCAGTGGAAGAAACCACAGATTATGTATTCAACCCTCATGTGTTGTAAGTGGTTCTCTTTTGAAGGAGTCTTACCTATGTGTCGACTTCAAATAAGGGAGATTATCATTGTTTTATCCATGAGGTGTTGTAACATTAGGAGTCAGGGCCGATTCTGATCATTTGGTGCCCTAGGCTACTTCTCCACACCCCCAATCGAAACAGAAAAAAACACAAACACATCACATCTACAAGCACATATGGATGCCTTATATTAAGCTATAGTTAAAATATTTATCCTTTCTACTCACAGTGAAAGGGGATAAATGTTCCACGGTGGTCATGTTAGGTGTAGGAAAATCTGACATTTTGCATTTTCAGTGCCAAGTTCTGTCCCGTCTTGGTCTGAGAGACCCTTAGAACTGAGACATTTGCTTTGAGCAACACACTATTGTTGTAGCTCCTCAGAAAAGACCAGGAAAGTCTGCTCTTCACATCAGGTCTGAGCGTAGAAACATCCACAACTGCTGTGTTGCTGCTCTCAGCCTTGTAAGTCAAACCAGATCAGATGCTTCTCTAGCTGTTCAAGAAGTCTTCTGTTTTCTTATCTTTTTATTAAGATGGACAACAGCAAAACACAGCTGCTGTTTTCTGTAAAATACAGACTGTTGCTGTATCTGGGCCATTTACACTTAGACATAATCTTCTTTTGTCGTTTCAGCCATATGCTGGCATAGCGTGAAACAAGTGTCTTCAGGGCGAGGTGCAAATTATAAGACACTTCACAACGATTAAAGATTAAGGATCACATTCAGAGTCAGAATACACCAGATGAAGCTACCAGTAGAATTTTAACAATAGCAGTAGCGCCTGTGCTCACTTGTAGAAGGACTTCCCTCACTACTGCTACATGACACGTCACGCCTCCTGTGCTCCTGACTCTGCAGTATCGTCTTCCAGAAGGATCCGTGCAGTGGTTGACATGTCTCCCCAAAATAGCCCACCATGGAGCGGAGGCAGACAAGAGCGCGGACGGTTTTTGTGGGGATCCACAACATGCAATGGCATCAGGGGAACTTTTTGCTGTTTCAGCTACCACCAGATTGAATGTGTGCCCACCACCACATGACGTAAAAAAAGGCCCCTTGGACTCACTTCCAATATCATGGCCTGGGTATCTTTCATTTCTCCACTTTCAAAATGTGCACCAGTGTCACCAGATGGCTCTCTGCAGTCTTCAGAAGGTATATGAGATCTTGTACACTCTTCAAACGGAGGGAGGATTTTCTTCAGTGGGTTCTACAGCCTCAGGGAAACCCATAAAACGCTCCCTGGTTTTAGTGTCATCTAAGGAAGCTATTAAAGGATCACTCACAGTTGTTATCTGATACGATAAATCAATCAGTTGATTTTCTTCCTCACACACATTATATTTCAGTGACATGTGAAATTTGGTCTTGTCCTTAAAACTAAGATGGACAGAGGTAAAATCCTCAGTGCGTGTCTGTTTTTAGACCAGTACTGAGTCTGTGAGAACCACATATTATGTTCTACTTCAAAAACCATTTTTAGCACCTTTTGAGTATTGTGTTTTTATCAAGCCATGCTTGCTTCTTACAATGATTTCATGTGCATAAAGGTTTCTGGTGTTTGGGTTATATAATCACGATTGTTTTCAAATCAATCAAATCCATTAAATCAAATACATTTCTCTTTTACCCCTAAAATAATTCTCCTTCTTTTAAACGAATGCTGTGAAATCAGTAACGTTGCTGCCTTGGAATGGATTTGTCAGTTTCCTCAGACAGATAGGGTATAAAGAGTGAACCAGGGTAGGCCATGACACTGTGGAGGAAACGATGAAGAAGCAAATGACAGAACAGACTAAGAGGTGCTATAGTGAATTGTTCTAATTATCATAGCAAATGTGGTATAACAATGAACATGTACCAATATCCCTGGCAGGCTTCAGGTAACAAGGAAAACCAACTGACAGAAAGAATATGGACTAACCACGAAGCAAAAGGACAAACCAAAACCAAAACCTTTCCTACCTCCCCGACTAACCTCAAAACAAAGACAAACCATAGTTGCAAGGTAAGCAGCAAGCCAACCTGCTCCTGCAATGGGGTAGACGGTAATTTCTGAAGAAAGAGGAAGGAAAAGAGAATGCAGGGAGCTGTTATATTCTGCCACCTTCATCTGGTGCGAGTCCCAACTCAACCGCTCAGACCTCAGCTCACCTATGAGGACCGGCTGGTCTGCGGGTGCTGCCGTGATGCTCTCTCGTGGAGAAGGTTGTGCTTGAGAGCGAGGGTGGTTGGGGTGGTGTGTCTGCAGCCTGTGGTGGTGTGGCAGCAACACCAGCAGTTGCAAGCATACACACAAACATCGCCCATTCTTTTGTGCGGAAGACTTCAATTAGGCTGGTTTATGATTTTTTTCCCCAAAGTTGGATTGGAGGCAGAAAGGAAACCATGCTTGAAAAAGGGAACTACAAAGCCACAGAAAGTAAACAGTATTTAGCACTGTAATGATTAGCTCCGATTAGCCTGCCCTTCTGTCCCTGCTCCTGCAAACGCCATGCTTTTCAAATGCCTTCAGATGTCTCTGTACCTCATCACATCAGTAGCAGGACTAGTGTCATTGTTTATGGATGCAGTAGCACTGGCTGCCTGTGCTTCCCGGGTCTTGCACAGATTTTGCACCATGGACTGCCTGTCCTGCTCCCCTTTGTTATCTGATTGTACCAGTTATGCCACTGAGGCCTGAATGTGCTGTGCATTATGGGTATAAACCACCAAGCTGCAGTGATAATAGGCAATAGTCTAATCTGGCACCATGTCATCACGACAGAGGGATGTGTGCGTAATTGAGCCACGCTATGATTGACAGGCCTTCACAGACCCCGTTCTACGTCAAATGACCTCGTCCACTTATCTGTAGAAAACACGAGGCAGTCCAAAGCCCCGTGACGAATTCATCTTTAACAAATTACCTTCTCAGCCGTGAGACTTTTGATATTGCTCCTAACAATCAATTAATGGCAGCCTGGTGCTCCCAGGCTGGACAGACTGCAGAGCAGCAGGGCCTACCTCCACATCCCAGCAGCATTCACACCGTTAGCCCACCGTGTCTTCTCCTGTTTTAAGGGTGAGTAAGCAGTGACATATCCCTGGCTCTCGCACGCAGAGGGGGGAGAGAAGTACGGAGCAGAGCTGGGGAGGTTTTCTCCACACCTACACGGACTGAGCTGCCTAATGGGTATTGGGTGTTTTTGTGCAGCTAAAAGCAATTGTCCATTATTAGAAATGGTTCTAAATAGATGACCGTAGATCCACATTGCTATCTATGTGCTATCTATGTCTATCTCTCTCTCTCTCTCTCTCTCTCTCTCTCTCTATATATATATATATATATATATATATATATATATATATATATATATATATATATATAAACCAAAGGATTATGAGAATATGCTACATACACAGCAACAGCCATAATAATCGCATGTAGAAAAATCCACCTTGGCATATCATATGTATAAATTACCATTTTCATGTTGTAAAATCCCCAGCGCGGTTCACCTCAGTAGGTATTATATTCTAATAGCCAGGCAGGGTGTTTTAATTAGTGTGGAATCCTTGTTATGGAAGGCAGATGGCAGAATCCTCTGTCTTTTGTTAAAGTCACACTAATTAAAATTCTTGGAGAAGCTTGTTCCCTCCAGAATGCATAATAAGATGGCCCAGCTCGGAAACTAATAAGAACCCTGATGCCTTGACAACGGACTCACCTTGAAACTCGAGGCGAGTCATTTTCTTAACGGTAACCTCCGAAGCCTTCCTAGGATCAGGCAGTAGTCAGAGACGGACAAATGTTAGAAAGTTTTGGAAAAATGTCATCTTGAATTGAGACTGCTCTTACTGAGGTCAGTTCTGTACGTATGCTTTATAAGTATTTAATGGCGAGAGCTCTACTGGATGGAGCGATTGTAAACCCTGTTGTCATCCTGTTCAGAGATACGAGCATGCACATCTGTAGCCACACTCACAGAATTGCTATAAACTCTGCGGTTCTGATGTTCCGATCAAAGAGAGCAGCGGTGGGAATGTGGGCTGAATAAGGCAGGGGCGAGACAGGGCCTTTCCACCCGCCGCTGCTCCGCACAGCTGACTGCCACATGCCACTCTCTGGCTGTTGCTAGACACGTCTTTGAAAGTGCAGCTTTGAGGAGGATCTGTAGATACGGTTTTAAAGCTGCTCCACGCTCCTCCACAAGCCGGATGCAAAAGAAATGAGGCGAAACTGGATGCAAATGAAACAAAACTGCAAATGTGACTTTACAGAAGAACCTCGGTCATGTTTATCAGCTGAAAATGAATTTCAGTATCTTTTCAGTATCAGTTTTCAGGTTCTTTTGAATTAAATATATGCATAGGTGCATTTGAGTTAGAAAAGACGTTGAGCTAGAAAAGACTCATCACAGTTACCTGGGCTGGATACCCCCTTGTACTACACTATGGCTTGGACTTGCTAGATCTGATGTTGCAAACATTTGCATTTTATGTTAAATCAGTAACCTATTACCTTAATATCAAATAATTTATTATTTCGCTGTTTTTCTTTAAACATTTTAAAGCTTTGAAAAAGAAAGACATGTTATGTATGCCATGAACGAATATACAAAAAAGAAAAAAAAGAAAGAAGACATGTGATGTATGTAACAGAGGAGAATCTTTCATTCCATTCTAGGCTTTGGCAGGTTTAATTGTTGCCTTAAAAAAAGCCATCATGGTTTTAGGTAAGACCAAGTGGATGGTTTTCCTCAGTTCCTTCTTTGGTAAGCTCTACTGTTGGAAGGCAGGTATTACAACCATGTTTGTGATGCTAATGAGGTTCGTTACATTGTCAACAAACAGTCACAGCAATACATGTCTAATGGCGGCCTTTCTGAAATATTAAGTAATTAATTAAGTAACCCTAACCCTAGCAAACTGGCCAAACTGTGTCTCGAGAGCCACTGCTGCATGGGCACACAGTTTGATGTGGACAGAGCACTTCACGCATACATACATAAGGAAAGATCATCAGTGTGTTATTCACCAAAGCAAGTGAAGAAGTGTTGTGCACTAAGGTCTCCGTGTGCTGTGTGATTAGGTCTCTTCGTGGTCCCTTCCAAGCTTGGTGTCACGTGTGGTCCCACCTCCTTCCTGTCTGTCATGTCCTTGTCTGGTTTTCCATGTGTTTGCTTTGGTTGAGTGGCTTTTATTTTGAAGTTTCCTGGTTGTGTCAGTGTTCGCACCCCTCCCTTGTTCGCCGCCCCTTGTCATTACTTTCAAGTGTGTCTCGTTTGGTTCCTTGTTTTGTCAGTGTATTTAAGTCCAGTGTTTATTGTGTCAGTATGTACTCTGTCTGTCTGTATTTATGATGTCAGTAGGAATATTTGTCAGTTGTATGCTCTGCTTTTACTTCTAGTTCCTCGCTCCCTGTATCTGCAGATATTGTCATGCTCCTTGTTGTTGTCTTCTTAGTTAGTGTTTCTTGGTTCTTCAGCTAGTTCTTTGGTTTGTCTGTGTTTGATAGTACATGTGGTTTGTATATATTGAGTCCATATGTGCTTTACTAGGTTGCTGTTTCTGTCCTTATTCTCAACCTTTGTGTTACCTCTATTCAGTATCATTGTGTTTTCTGTTAGTATTATCAAGTATTTTTGGTTAGCGTTTGAATTGTCTTTGTTTCAGGTCTGTGTACCGTTACTTTTGTTCATCAGTTTATTAAACCGCCTAACTGTGCACTTGCTTCCAGCCTCCAACCCACAACCGTTACACTTGGAGCACAGCATCATCTCAAAGCACTGTACCTTAAGAGACTACTGCATCAATCTTGCTTGCTAAGACAGATTTAATAAGGAATGGTGTTAGGAAATTTATATCTGATTTACTGTAATAAGTCTTTTAAATGATGCTAATTCCTTTGTTGGTTTTAAATGGTGTACCTGAAATGCTGAAACACAAGTTGTTTCCCTCAACCCAATTAGTCTTTGTAAGTGTGTCAAAAGACATTTTCCCACTGTCATTCTGAACAAGCTTAAGTCCTGCAGTCTAAACATGTACGTATCATACAGACTGAAAGAAATGGTCACGTTTTAAACATATTATACAGCCTGAAAGGAGTGTTCACGTGTTTTTAACATGTATCATATGAACTGAAAGGGGTGGTCACATCTTTTTAACAGTGTCTTGAATCAAATCCCTATCATTTGCAACGTAAGTGTAATTCGTCACTTTGGACTACAGTTCAGGATTTTGTGAAAAGACAGTTGTTGTAAAGGTGCCATTTTGGACCAGAGCTGCTGGTGAACCTGTTGTCTGAGATTTTGCTGCTTGTTTCGACTTGCTGATGCCTTTCAGCATGCTATTGTGGAGTTGCAAAATCGACACCTTTTTTTAAGCTCTTTTCATTCAGTATTAGTGCCTTATTTTGTGCTTCTGACTCCCCAAAAGTCCTTTTTGAATCTCTTCTCAGGCAGAACTTTAATGCTGCGCCATTATTAACAAAGACCTTTAACACACAAAGTTAAGGTCAGTTAATTATTTGACCATTAAATCTTTGAAGCTGCACCCAAGGCGCGGAGAGCGGCGAGTTCAGTCTCCCTCGCCTCCTTCCCCGGCGCAGTCTGGAATTCAAATCCCCGCGGATAATGAGAGTGGTAAAACTCGGCGAGTGAGGAGGTCTCGTCCTGAAGTGCAGCTCCCGCGTCCTCGTGAGCCAATTTAGTTTCAGGTAATTAAGTCACGGGCTGGTACAAGTTGGGGGCGGACTGGTATGCGCGGGGGAGCGCGGGAGGGGAAGTGCCGCGGCCGCCGCGCCTCTCTGACCTGCTGCCCATGTTTTTTGTCTTTCGGACAAATTAAATGCTCATTATGAGGAAGATGCAAAGCAAAACTGCCCCTGCCTGGCCCCATTCAACGGCATTAAAGAATCCTGGCCCTTGCCACATTCACCAGCTCAGTTCTGCATTAATGATATGCACGAGAAGAGTCATTTCCATGTCTCCATATTGTCATGTTGTGTCATGAGATTTTTTTCCAGGCGGATAATTCCACGGCCATGTTAAAGTATCACACAGGTCTCGCTTCCTCATTACGTAATGCGATTTGATTAAAAATGCTCTCAAAAATGAATAAAAACAATGGTAGAAACGTGTTATGCCTAGATGAATATCTTTGAATATGTGCAGTCTATTAAGGTTTTATAATAATTTAGTAAAGAAAATTTGAATGCTGTTGTGGTCCATGAGAAGTAACAACAGTATTAAAGTGTTCGTTGCTTCAGCTGGATGATGTTGTCGGGGCCAGAACAAACCCAAGTGAACGTTAATGGAATCTGCTTCTCAGTGTTTGTTTTACGGTTAGTAACACAACTGAGCCCGTAAACATTCCAGTAATATGCTTATGTGTTGAATCAGGTATGCCATAACCAGAAGAAATGTGCAGTGTATTAAGTGCCCATAGAGAACAGGGAGTGAAACCTGGTCCTCATGGCCTCGAGATGGGTGAGAACCACAGCAAAGCTACACATCCAGACGGAATGTTCTCGCACAAGATTATGCGGTATATGGCATCACTGACAGACGTACGATGAAGGTGTTTTCCATGTTTGTTAAACTGACAGTCATTTTTGTCTTCTACATCCCCATGGTGACTAATTAAGATGAGAACTAACATTTACTCACAGTCTTCCTGCTGTAGAAGCATAACAGCCCAGTCCTCAGAACTGCTTGTTTGCATGTTTTCGAAAAGAAAACATGCACAAATTAGGGAATTTGGTTTATTTATTTATTTTTGTTGTAGCTGACAGATCTTATCCTTCCTACTCGGGGGGTACCTCATACATTTGACAGTTCATGCAGCAATTATACTGAACATGTAAGCGAGAAGGCATATTTGGGGGACGGGTTTCAGGAGTACTTAATCTCAAGGTCATTCTACAGAGGTAAGAGTGGTGAAGGCACTAGGACCAAGTTAGTAATTCAGTGTTCCTCAGTGTTCCTCAAAGAATTTATAATGCATGTATTTTAATAAATGTCTGATGTCTTTTTTATGATTTTAGATGAATTTCAGTCTTTCTATGGATGTAGTTGAACTTACAAATTCTCTGTGGGAAATAAACCATCTCCAGCTGTAATATTAACTCTCCCTGTTTGTAATGGTTCAACTAAACATTTCAGGAGGTTAGCACAATACAAGCAGACCTGGACACATGGATTTATATGTTATGGTAAAATGCTGTAAAATCAGACGACTGGTTAGCCTTTGTCCACTCTTTTCTAGGCAGATGGTGGACGTATACTGCACTGTTTACTGAAATCCTATATGAATTTGTCCTTTAGTGAACAATATTATCTGTTGACAGTCAAAGGAAATCATCAGTGTTTGGACACGTCCCCTCATAGCTAATTCAGATCAGCCCCTGCTCTGTGTGTTTGGACACAGACCGTCGTTAGTTATCTTAGATCAGCACTTCACCAGTGGCTCATCATTACCTTAATTAGGTTTTCAGTCCTTTAAGCTCTCATTGACATATGGCATTATGGCACTAACACTACGTCACACAAGACAGCTTTAATCAATAACTCTGCCAGATCCGATCCTTAACCAAACCTCCTAGTTAAAAAATAATAATAACCTTAAACTTTTCACACTTTATTATGTTGCCATGTCATTTGTACACATTTCAAGTGTGAAATAAGAGAAATCTTAATATTAAATCAATTTCCATTAATAAGACTCAGTGTTAATCAGCAGGGTCTCATTATGATTTCACAGGGTGCCATTTTCCAAATGTCAGTCAAAAAAAAACTTGTTTGTTCCCACAACAAAATCGATGGCTGTCTTCTGGCGTCTAAATGTTTCATTACTGTAAATACAGCGGGGGAGATATGGATTGGGGGCGGGCTGGTGGGGGCCAGCATGCGGTTGGCTGGGAGCAAGGCCTGCAATAAAAGCCCATTGATCTCCTGAACTCAGTAATATAGAGCTGGCCCTGCTGGGAGCCAGGGGCCGGAGTGATGGGGCCCTGCACTGCAGAGACTCACAGGGCTCTCGGACTCCACTCCTGCTCTCATATTGATGGCCAGAGGATGTGATCACTTCACCACTGGGGGTTGTCATTTTTCAATAAGACAACAGCAGTCTGCTCATATTGCTGTTTTCTGCCTGTCTAGTAGTTGTTTGTGTGTGTGTGTGTGTGTGAGAGGGAAGGTGTCTTGGGGGAGTCATTAGCCATATCAGAGGCAGATCCATAGATGATTACCAAGGTCAGCCTCAGTCAATAAAACTCATGCAAGGAGAGAGCAAGGAGATGGATGCGCGAGGTGATGCGGAGCAAGAACACGCATCCGTAATGACTTTACTCTATAGCATACATGCTGGTGCGCAAGCGCTGACTTGTAGCGCCATAATGGACATCGTGCAGAAAGACAAGCAGATCATTCAAGTGGAGAGGGCCCAGCAGATGTCACTCTAATCAAATATCCCGCTTTGCTGTTTGTGCGCTCCAGATGAAGTGAGGCTGATATGAGGCAGAGGGCGAGAGATAATAAGACTCGAAGATTTATTATAGCCTCAAGAATGATGAGGTAGTGAATGAATTGTAGAAGTGTAAACTTCCTAAAGGAAGGCTTCCTGTCGACTTTAATATATTGATCTGGAATGTCATTAGCTGCCAAAATCAAAATAACCCTGGGGAGGAGGTGACTTTGTCCAGGTCCTCCAGGGGTCTTTGGTATAGGTCCTCTAAGGGACTTTGGTTCAGGACCTCTTCTGTCCATCTTTCCTCTTCCTCCTGCATATGTTGCTGTATTTTGTTGAACACAGAGGACAGAGAGCCTAGAGCTACCATAAATGGCAAGATTAGATCACCAAAAAAACTACCAAATGCAATATGTTTAACGAATTAATTTTCTTCTTAAGCACTTAAAGTAGCTCCTATTTAATTAAGAACATCTGTGTACAAGCAACACATACCTTATCAGGAGTCCTGTTGCCTTTACAACCTGTTTGATTACAGTAAATATTTTCAAGCCTGTTTTAATGCCAATATAGTTCAATTAGAATAATGCAGTGTGCAGAAGAAGAAAATAATAATATTTGTCAGATATTTTTGGCTCTTTTAAAACAGTTTTCAACCACAAAGGATTTAGCTGATTGGGTTTGATAATTATGGCTTTGGGATTTGTTAATTAAATGTAAAACACAATTATTGACAAAAAGACACTTGCATCGCAATAGGCATTTATGAAACATTTTCATCTTCCACCCAACTTTGTTACATTTTTAATGAATATGGAAATCATTAATCATTGCTTAAATAAAGGGTGTGTGGGTTTGTGTGTGTATGTGTGTGCGCATGTGTGTATGTATGTGCGTGTGTATGTGTGTGTGTGCATGTGTGTATCTGTGTGTGTGTGTATGTGTGTGTGTATTTTTCACTATGTCCCTTATTTTACACCCCCCCTTCTCTCCAGCTGCATTCACTTGAAAAAAAGAAAATAAAATACTGCCAAAGGCATAAACAATTATCAGTCACCTCTAATCCTGTGTTCTGGCCAAAAAAAGAGTGGAAAAAAAAACATGCTTCCCTCTCTGTGTGGGAGCTCTGTGACTAACACACTTTATTTGACAAGTACAGACAGCCGAAACACTGCGCATTGGACAGCAAAATACCATTCATGTTTAATTCAGCGATGGGTCCCTTTGCTACTGCTGCAGATATGAGGGTGGTCACCGGAGCTGTGGTTCTGGGCCCATGTCTGTTGGATGGGAAGATTTCTGGTAGTGGATTCCGAGTCATGGCTGTCTTGATCGGGATCTGAGACTGAGCACCTCTCGTTCTCTGAAGAAAAATCAAAATATACTAAAATGGGTTAGGTTATCTAGTCCTGCTTTTCATGGAGATTTTTGTCCCTTGGTAGAGTTTAATCCCAACACCTATCTAAGATGCCTTGCTCTGGTTTGCAAATAAGCCATGAAGGCCTTATTTTCTGGATCAGGGTGTTACACTACACTTGGGAAGTCTGTGTCACATCAGACTTCTAGAAGCAGAGTTTGAGATATTTGGTGCATTTGGGAAGCGTGTTGTATTTTATAGCCTGAGTGTAGCTGCTCTGGGAGTAAAGACACAGCACCTGCTTCTTCCAATGCTGGTGAATATTTACCTTTTGTTAATTAAACCTGTACCCATGCGATGTTCTCAAACACCACAACACACTTGAAGGAGAGCCCTAATCACTGGTCTTTACCACAACGGGGTATTTTTGGTCTCTGGAAGAATCAGTGGACTGGTTCCCAGTGGGACAGTACAGTCCCACTACAATCTATCCCCAATTTTACTGGGAAGGAAATCATATGCTGTCCAGCTCACCTGGTCATTTGGACCTGGGAATGATTGCATTTCTAAATCTCTAGGGTAGTATATTGTGGCCAGTAGTTCATATATGGCTTATCAGTGGATGTGTGTCAGAGGTGTCACTCTATAGACAGGTACAGTAGTACTATTGTGTGATTCACATAATGCATACAGTTCTGGAAATCATAAATAAAACAAACAAACATAAAAAAAATTAAAATAGTGTAAAAGCTGCTTTATGAGCTGATTCTGTGCGTGACATCAGGCATGCATTATTAAGAAGCAAGGCAGGAGTCTTTTGGAATAAAAATAATTGGGTTGCCATCATAGTGTTATCGCAAATGCTGTTCCAGAGTTTAGGAGAAAAAACATCTTTCACCAGCTGAGAGTACCATGCAAGAGAGGGAGTAGTGTGCACTGGACAGGGAGCAGAGGTGATGCTCTGATATGTTTTAGCAGGGAATCAAGTATGATCACCCTGTCCCTTCTCAAAACAGGCTCCTCTGAAGGCCCTGGCAATTTATGACACCGGTTGGAATGTGGAAAAGTGGCCTTGTCAGGCTCCTCTCTGAAACCAGCTGCTGGGAACCTTCAGTCACCTTCAGTCACCGTGGTTTCTGCTGTGCCTTAATTCATCCTTTCAGACTGGCATAATGGCAGCTGTCTGAAATGGGTCTATGTTTTCTGATCTTCCCAGCACCTCTACCAGAGTATTTGAAAACAGTAAATTTAAACTTGTACCCATCCCCTTTCTTTATCATTATGCTATTTCTTGTCAGCTTCTAACTTTTTGTTTGTTTGTTTATTTAGTCATTTATTTATTGGACGTGACATGGAACATCTGAGCAAGTAGGCCTATGGAAGCAATAAAAACAAAAACGACGTCGTGAGTTGAGATTTGTAACCTACATAGTGAAATATATGTTGAAACACATGTGTATGGGCCTACCACGTTTCAAATACTGACACAATAATGTATAGCTGTAGGACATATCAGACGACACGTTAATCAAAAAAGGGGGCCCTCGATCCTGCCGCTCAGCATTGTTTTACGTTGTTTACCAAAGCGACTGAAAAAAGGAAGCAATTAAATACGACTGCGTTCTTTATCAACGGGCACTGGTGTTTACGTGGTTTATCGCTGGCGAAAGTGCGTGATGGGGAACGCTTTGCTTTCTGTCACCGCGATTAAGATGTTAGAATTGCGGTTAAAACAGAAAGCTCGGCAGCAGTGCAAGAGCCGCGCTGTATGGCGATGCGCGTGCAACTGATGGACTTTTAATTAGATTCTTCTGTACGCGTGCCAGAACCACGCGCAACCTCAGTGGGCCGCTTACTCTCTCACGTCTCCATAGAAACCAGAGGCGCGGCTCAGTGTTAGTTCACGAAAATTTTATTTTGCATTTAACTTTTGCCTTGACTTTAATTGCGCCCTTGCATATGATCTCTTTGGTAGTTACATATTACATGCCTTTTTTTTCCCCATCAATTGTCTTGTTATAAAATTTTGACGTGAAACTCTGACGTGTAATATATTCTACCAGAAACCCCTGCTGGTGCCTTGCCATTTAGCCTAGCTTTAATCCCAGCTTTCTACACTCTTTTTGAAAACCTGCTCACCTGCGAAAGAATCTACTTGTTGATGCAAATTTGATGCATTTTTGATGGCTTATTGCAAGAGCCCATGTTTCAGAAATTCCCCCGTGTAGCCTGCGACTCTGAGATCTCCAGTATAAACAAGCAGGAGGGGCCGCGGGACGCACAGAGAGATGTCAGTCAGCACCGAACCCGCTCCGCTGCCCGGCCTGTCTGCTCACGCTAGCCCCATCTGGGAATCCTATATCCAGGTCAGCAGTCACACAGACATCTGGACTCCACCAGCTAGAGCGGAGCAGCGGCATACATGGAGACACTGGCTCTCTATATCTCTGTCGTCCATTCTCTCTCTCTTTCTTATGTCATTGTTCCATTTTGGCTTATTTCTATTAATTGTTTTAGTGGCATGATATATCAAACATTTACATCAAAAATCTATAATATATAAGTTATAGAATGTTATTTTAAAGTTTATTTCTTCATTATTATTATTTTTCATAACCAACACAACACAGCAAAACAAAAAATGATAATAATAATCAAGAAGATATAATTACATCTAAAGACTTTAGGACATTTTGCTGTCATTTATCATTTTTGTGGTCCATTATTTTAGTCCTTGGTTTAGTTTTAGTCCTTGTTTTAGTCCTTCAGTCTCTGTTGGCATGGGCATAAATGCTGTAAGTGAGTTCTTGCAATTGTCTCCCACTTCTGCAGTCCTGGCTGTGAAGACATGGAGCCACATCTACTTCAGCCTATTTTTCTGTTTGCTCAAAAGCACTTCTAGAAATGCAGCCAATGAATCCCACTGTAAAAGGTCTTAAAAAGACGATTCCATGATTTCACCATTTTTTAAGCATGTATTGCTTATCATTTACTACACTTTCATTTGTTTGAATGTTTGAATGCTTGAGTGTTTGAATGTTTGAATGTTACCTATTTGCTTTATGATATTCTCAACAAGCTGGGACCAGGTTGATGAAAAACTCCAGGCAGATTCTCTCTGTGTTTTATAACACTTTGCATCCTACTGTTTGCACTTGACACATCTCTAAATGTAAACGAACATGTCTGAACAGTAGCGAGGCAGCCTGAAGTGCTTTAGCCTCTTTGGTTGTGAGTCTGTGCACCTGCGCTATTTTTACCTCTGTGAGTCAAGGGCCTTTACATGTAGACCAGCTTCTAATGTTGTTAGTAACAACTAAGTCTGAGTGCCAAAAGTGAAGATATTGTATAGGATACATACATAAACATAAACACTTCTATACAGGATACAGAATAAACATAAAAGCATACTGTATTCTGTGGAAGTTTCACTTACTCACAAATTGACAGATGTCTTATAGAGCAATATTTACTAAGAATCATGATCATAAAAATTAATTGTGAAAGCATATCTTCATTTAATTGGATCTTTAACATTCATCCTTACGGTGGTAGAAAGACAGCTACGTTAATAGAGGTGCTGTAAAACTGGCAGGAAGTGCCCGGACCATCAGTGTGGCTGGGACGTTGGGAGCAGGGATGATTTCAGAGCTCTTGCTGACCTGTGCTTATTGGAGCCAGCTGGCATAACCACTGGGTCAGAGGACTGGCCTTCCTTTATTACTCATTATCTCTCTTTTACACTTTTAGGGTGATGACAATTGGCTAGCAATCAATTGATCAATAGACCCATTAATCAGACAATTAATCAAACACTAACTGAACGATCCATGAATCAACCTTTTTTGTGCGTGTGGAGAGTTTAAAAATCTAGAATTAAACTTTAATGAAGTGGATCCTCCATGGATCACCACCTTAACGTGGTGGAGGGGTTTGCGTGCCCATGTGATCCTAGGAGCTAGGTTGTCGGGGGCAATGTCCCTGGTAGGGTCTCCCATGGCAAATTGGTCCTAGGTGATGGGCCAGACAAAGAGTGGTCCAAATAAAACCCCAATGGAATATGAAAACAGGACCCAGATACCCTTGCCCGGATCAGGGTTACCGGGGCCTCACCCTGGAGCCAGGCCTGGGGAGGGGCTCCTCGGCGAGCGCCTGGTGGCCGGGTCTCTACCCATGGGGCCCGGCCGGGCACAGCCGAAGGGATTACATGGGTTCACTCTCCCATGGGCCCACCACCTGTGGGAGAGGTAGTACTAGGGGTTCGGTGCATTGTGGTTTGGGCGGTGGCCGAAGGCGGGGGCCTTGGCGTACCGACCCTCGGTTACTGAAGCTGGCTCTTGGGACATGAAACGTAACCTCTCTGGGTGGGAAGGAGCCTGAGCTGGTGTGTGAGGCTGAGAGATACCAACTAGATATAGTTGGGCTCACCTCCACACACAGTCTGGGTTCTGGAACCAATCCTCTCGAGAGAGGCTGGACTTTATTCTTTTCTGGAGTTGCCCAGGGTGAAAGGCGGAGGGCTGGAGTGGGCTTACTCATAGCTCCCCGGCTCGCTGCCTGTGTGTTGGGGTTTTCCCCAGTGGATAAGAGGGTTGCTTCCCTGCGCCTTAGGGTCGGGGAAAGGGCTCTGACTGTTGTTTGTGCTTATGCACCGAATGGCAGTTCGGAGTACCCGGCCTTCTTGGAGTCCTTGGAGGGGGTACTGGAAGGTGCCCCTTCTGGGGATTCCATTGTCCTGCTGGGGGACTTCAATGCTCACGTGGGCAATGACAGTGGGACCTGGAAGGGCGTGATTGGGAGGAACGGCCTCTCGATCTGAACCCAGTGGTGTTCTGTTGTTGGACTTCTGTGCTCGTCACAGTTTGTCAATAACGAACACCATGTTTGAGCACAGAGGTGTCCATAAGTGCACATGGCACCAGGACACCTTAGGTCGCAGTTCGATGATCGATTTTGTAATCGTATCGTCGAACTTGCGACCGTGTGTCTTGGACACTCGGGTAAAGAGAGGAGCTGAGCTGTCAACCGATCACCACCTAGTGGTGAGTTGGATCAGATGGCGGGCGAGGATGCCAGACAGACCTGGCAGACCCAAACGTATTGTGAGGGTTTGCTGGGAACGTCTGGCAGAGGAACCTGTCAGAAAGGTCTTTAACTCCCACATCCGACAAAGCTTTGACCGCATCCCGAGGGAGGCCGGAAACATTGAGTCTGAGTGGGCTTGGTTCCGTGCTTCTATTGTCAATGCGGCAGATCGGAGCTGTGGCCGCAAGGTTGTCGGTGCCTGTCGTGGCGGCAATCCCAGAACCCGGTGGTGGACACCTCGGGTAAGGGAGGCCGTCATGCTGAAGAAAGAGTCCTATCGGGCCTGGTTGGCCCATGGGACTTTGGAGGCAGCAGACAGGTACAGGGGGCCAAGCGGATCGCGGCTTTGACTGTCGCAGAGGCAAAAACTCGGGTGTGGGAAGAGTTTGGTGAGACCATGGAAAGCGACTTTCGATCGGCTCCGAGGAGGTTCTGGCAAACCGTCAGGCAACTCAGGAGGGGAAAGCGTTTCCCGACCAACACTGTATACAGTGAGGCTGGGGATCTGCTGACCTCGACTGGGGATGTCATTAGGCGGTGGAAGGAATACTTCGAGGATCTTCTCAATCCCACCACCACGTCTTCCATAGAGGAAGCAGAACCAGAGGACTCGGGCGGGGGTTTGCCCATCACTAGGGCTGAGGTGACCAGGGTAGTTGTGAAACTCCTTGGAGCCAAGGCTCCGGGGTGGATGAGATCCGTCCTGAGTTCCTTAAGGCTCTGGATGTTGTGGGACTGTCTTGGTTGACACGTCTTTGCAACATCGTGTGTACATCGGGGCAGTGCCTCTGGATTGGCAAACCGGGGTGGTGGTTCCCCTTTTTTAAGAAAGGGGACCGGAGAGTGTGCTCCAACTATCGGGGATCACACTTCTCAGACTCCCCGGTAAGGTCTATGCAGGGGTTCTGGAGAAGAGAGTCCGTTCAATAGTCGAATCTCAGTTACAAGAGGAACAATGTGGATTCCGTCCTGGTCGTGGAACACTGGACCAACTTTTCACCCTTGCGAGGGTCCTAGAGGGTGCATGGGAGTTTGCTCAACCAGTCCACATGTGCTTTTTGGATTTGGAAAAGGCATTCGACCGTGTCCCTCAGGGATTCCTCTGGGGGGTGCTCCGGGAGTATAGGGTACGGGGCCCGTTGCTACGGGCTACCCAGTCCCTGTACAAACGGAGCAGGAGTTTGGTTCGCATGGCCGGCGTTAAGTCAGACTGGTTTCCGGTGGGAGTTGGACTCCGCCAAGGCTGCCCTTTGTCACCGGTTCTGTTCATAACTTTTATGGACAGAATTTCTCGGCGTAGCCAAGTGGCGGAGGGGGTTCGGTTTGGTGGCCTCAGGATTCCACGCCTTCTCTTTGCAGATGATGTGGTCCTGTTGGCATCATCGGGCCGAGACCTACAGCTCTCGCTGGATCAGTTTGCAGCCGAGTGCGAGACGGCTGGGATGAGAGTCAGCACCTCTAAAACTGAGACCATGGTACTCAGTCGGACAAGGGTGGAGTGCCCTCTCTGGGTCGGGAGTGAGTCCTTGCCTCAAGTGGAGGAGTTTAAGTATCTCGGGTTCTTGTTCACGAGTGAGGGAAGGATGGAACGAGAGATTGACAGGCGGATCGGTGCTGCGGCTGCAGTATTGCGGTCGCTGTACCGGACCGTTTGTGGTGAAGAGAGAGCTGAGCCAAAAGGCAAAGCTCTCAATTTACTGGTCAATCTACGTTCCGACTCTTACCTATGGTCACGAGCTTTGGGTAGTGACTGAAAGAATGAGATCGCGAATACAAGCGGCCGAAATGAGTTTTCTTCGCAGGGTGTCTGGGCTCTCCCTTAGAGATAAGGTACGGAGCACAGTCATCCGGGAGGGGCTCGGAGTAGAGTCGCTGCTCCTCCACGTAGAGAGGAGCCAGCTGAGGTGGTTCGGGCATCTGGTTCGGATGCCACCTGGGCGCCTGCCTAGGGAGGCGCTCTGGGCATGTCCAACTGGGAGGAGGCCCCGGGGAAGACCCAGGACACGCTGGAGAGATTATATCTCTCGGCTGTCCTGGGAACGCTTGGTATCCCCCCCAGAAGAGCTGGAAGAGGTGGCTGGGGAGAGGGAAACCTGGGCCTCTTTGCTTAGGCTACTGCCCCCGCGACCCGGACCCGGATAAGCGGAAGACAATGGATGGATGGATGGATGGATGGATGGATGAAGTGGATGGGAGTCAGACAATGACAGACGTGATGACATAACCATCCAGTCTGTGTTTGTGTACATGAAGGAGGAGAAGATGGCGTTCCTGGGGTTGCTAATACCTAAAGCAGTACTCCTGGACCAGCTGTAGCTGCTGCTTTCTCTGTCTTTTATATCTAGTCAGGCACTGACAAACCTGTCTTGGCACTACTACACCAGCGCCTGTCCAGGGTGCCTGTGTCACTCTGTGGGGGTGCTGGCTACCTACGAGTGGAGAGAACACGGCGTCTTCCGTATCTGTTACCACGGCCAAGACTGATCCTCCCTCCTCCCCTTTTGCTCCTGTGTCATTTACAACCATGGAAGTTGTCAAACTATGACAAAAAACATTCTAAAACTATTATTGCAGGTTTCAGATGAATTTGTATACAATTAGCTTCCCTTAATATTAATATGTAAGGCTATAATTGCCTGATATCTATGTGCCTCTTGACAGTTATAATGTATTTATTTAAATGAGCAATAACGTGAGGGAGGCTGCAACTTCTGTGAGTACCGAGGTAGTGCACTAATGCACCTCAACACAGAGGGCCTAATGAAGATGGACCTTATCTGACTCATTACCACCCTTCAACATTTGCCCCATAACAACCACTGGAGCACACTTCCCACTTCTCGTTGCCTCTGCGTTCCTGCAAGCGCACGTGCCTGGACCACGCACATACAGACAGGCCCTCCTCCTGCCGCTCGGCCGCGCTGGCCTGTCCCAGACCTTGTGTTTGTGTTTTGTTTTTTGTTGTTGTTTGTTTTTCTTTCGGAGTAGCTACTGTCCCCTGCTGATGATCGTGTTTGTCATGGACCACCTCCTTCAGCCTCTCCTGTGCTTAATCGGCTCAGGAAAGAAACTCTTTATGAGGCTTTTAGGCTCTGACATTAAGATGAATAATCAACCTTAAGATGAATAACCCACTAGGTGAACACCGCTGATGCACCGTTGTAATGGCTGCCTATTGATCCTCTACACTGGAAGACAGAAAGCCACTGAAAAAAGACCATAATGCATCGTTTTGGAATGCCTTAAAGTAGCTGAGTGAAAAACGGCAAACGCTAAATAAACACTTTGGTAACATCTTAAACAACACCGTAAATAACATCGTAAATAATGCACCGTCGTTTGGTACATTTGAAGACAGGCACATTATAGTGAACGGAATACAGCATGTGCCGTGCCTTGAACATAAGGAACACATTTCTTCAGCTATGAACTAGATTTAATAATAATTGTAATGATTTGGATAGTTTTGTATCAAAGATGGTGTCAGCTGATTTTTTTAACCTGGAGTTATCAGAAAAGGCCTCTACAGGAGCTATCTGTGCACGGCAATGCTGTATACACTAATGTACATGCAAGGGTTAAGGTTGCTAATCAACCTAGCATGTATCAAGTATTCCTGCAGCAGGCCGTGAAGAGCAGCGTGAGCACTTTGCATATCGGACCTGGCTGATCGATATGTTATTAAGGAACAACCTCTCAGAGGCATGTCCATTAATTCAGCAGTGTCAGGTGCTCAGGGCTTTCTGGACTCTGACCACCGCGTGTTCACAGGAAGAACCTGCAGTCACAGATGACCTTAGCTTTCTCTTAGTCTTATTCACTCTCTCTTTCTCTGGATCTCTCTCTCTCTCTTTCTCTCTCTCTCTTTTTCTGTCTGTCTCTCTGCCACTCAGCAGACTCCATGTAATCCATTAGGAGGCTTTGAGGATAAGATGTGTGTTGGGGTTAAGTGTGTGTTGGGGTTAAGTGTGTGATGCTATGTCAGTTCCTTGTCTAACCCTCTAATTAAGGAGATCATTTCAGCCATGACTTTTTGTGCTGAAAAAAAGTCAGAAGAAAAAAATATCAGCAAGGAATAGTTGCTAAAGTGGATGGAATACGTGTGTACCTTGGGTTGTGTGTGTGTGTATGTGTATGTGTGCCCATGTAAGAGTTTCAATAAGAGAGTATGCCTTTCTGGTTCACTGGTTTTTCACTGGGTGGGGCAGAATTGCTCAGATTTCACCTGCAGAGAGTGGAGTGTGTATGTGTGTGCATGTGCGTGTCCATGTGTGTGGGTGTGTGTGTGTGTGTGTGTGCATGTGTGTGCGTGTATGTATGTGTGCTTTTCTTGACAAGAAGCAGGCTGATAACACCTTGGAAACATCTCAGACTAGTTCACTGTCTGACACGTTTCCACTGACCTGCTGTAACAAGATCGGTTCCTGTCTGCTTCCTCATCATCCTCATCCTCATTTCTGCTATCCTTCGCTTGCTCCTTCTCCTCCATGCTGGTCTGGACTGGAGACTGGAGCAGCAGTCAGGCAAACAGAGCCAAGCAACTTAGTTTCGGGTTTACATATTTACCTTAATATACAGGCAAACAAGTTCATTTACTTTATTTACTGAAGCCCTGCAGGGACAGCAGCTGTTTTACCTCAGGAAAAAAATTATTTTAGATCAAATTCAAATCTGAGAAAAAATCTAATTTATACCAGGGAACATTCATTTCTACACTAAAACTGTGTATGTATATAAATATTTACATTAGGTCTTGGACTATGGACGTGCTTGTAAGCTGTCATCATGGACTTACACTACAACCAGAGGTTGCTGTAGTGGGCGAGAATAAGGCAGCGCTGCATAGGATGTCTCAGGCGCACTTGTTATGCTTGTTGGTTCATGCATTTGTGGTGACAATCTAGGTCCCCCAAGAGTGTCCAAGAAATTAAATTGACTGAAAGTCCTAGAACTGCAATTCAGTAGGAAGTAAACTACTGAATCATAGTCATAGAAGTAAACCAAGCAAGCATGTCCATGAATTAGAATTCAGGGTGAATCAGCCGACTTCACCCTGAGACTTGCCTCTGGTGACCTGGGAGGCAGAATCTCCACCCGCCCACACGCCTGGCACCGGGTAACAATTTCTCAGTGGACATTTGCCACAGTTTTGGCAGGTGTAGTTGACAGAGATGGAGGGGGTATTGTTTAAGAGTGAGAGGGATGGATTTCCTGTGCAACCTGACTGGAGCAAAAGAGTCTCAGAGAGAAAGAGAGTGTGTGTGTGGTGTGTGTGTGTGTGATAGGGAGAGAGGGAGAGAGAGGGTGATGTATTAAGTAATACTGGGCCCTGTCCTCTCTGTTCTTGAATGGAGACATTTGAGCAAGGCTTGATTCAGTCCCCCCTGCGGCTGTGATATTTCATCCTCTCCTTGCTTGCACCACCCGCACGCTCCACCCTCTCTCCACACAGCTTCATTACACTCTGCTGTTTCTGAGTGCTGCCCTCCTTTCATCAGGGGAGCCATTTGTGTACATTTACATTCATATTCTTTGGAGCAGTGTGTATGGGTGTGTTTATGCATTGTTTGGGGTGGAGGGTGGAGGGCTGGACCAACATTGTCTTACAAACCCACATGTTACCTGTTAATGTGCTAATGTGCTCTTTCAGCCATTCTAAGGGAGAAAGTGAGTGAGAGAGAGAATGCAGAATGATAAATGGATGGTGTAGGCACCAGGCTGAATTGAATGGTATGTGGAAGGTGCTGACCGTCAGAGACCCTCATCAGACAGTTAGCATGCTGTGCTTGGGACCTGGTGAAATGACTCTATGAATATATTGTTATGGCTGCTCTGTTACTTAGATACACACACTTACAAACGTATTTCAAGTAAAGGAAAGAAATAGAGAGAGAGAGAGAGAGAGAGAGAGAGAGTTAATGCTACTGTACTGTCAGTCCATCAAAGTTTTACTGGAATGTAATATTCACTATTCAATATCTACATTTGTCTTTTTTTTTCTTAGGTCTTGTGTATTTTACCTCTTCATAAAATTAATTAAATCTAGGTTTAAAGTTTTTCAGTGTGAAATAAAATAAAAATGTATTTTCATACAAGCACATTTGTGTGACAGCATGCTTGCACTTCATGCAGCGCTGGTCCTGTTCTTCATCTCACACAGCATGGCTTTGGTCTCTGTGGATTTTTAAGGATCATACTGTGCATTTCTCTATGAAGGCCAACCAGTCCTGCTCCATTCATACTTAAAAACATTGTCCTTACTGTTTAGTTATCCTTGAAATAGCAAAACTAAAGTGAAGGCTTCATTCATGACAGACTGTGTTGAGCAGTGCCGATGTATTCACTGGGGAGACAGCAGTGTATTGGAACAGATCTTTTCCCACACAAGAAAAGGCTCACAGTATTCTTCATTTTCCATAGGCTGGGAGTGCATGAAGCCAGCATAGCCCCCCTCTTTCTCTCACTCTTTCTCTCACTCTTTCTCTCTCAATTCAGTTCAATTCAGTTCAGTTCAATTCTGTTAAATTCAATTCAATTCAATTCAAGGTTGCTTTAAAGGTTCTAATAATTACACTGGCATGAGGAATATTACACCACCACTTTGGTGTAAAGTTTAAGGACGTACAGGTACCGTCACATCTAGTCCTGCCCCCACCTGTCAAGTGTGTTCATTTATTTACATTTACATTTACATTTACGGCATTTAGCAGACGCTCTTATCCAGAGCGACTTACAAAAGTATTTATGTAGCCATGTGCTTTGTCTGTCACTGTCCCCCCCTTGTGCTCTGTAACCCCGCCCCACTCGTTAGTGTGTTCAGGTGTTCCTTGTTTTGTTTGATATATTTAAACCCCTTGTTTTGTCTAGTCTGTGCTGGTCATCATTGTTTGTTGGTATTACAGCCCTGTTGTCGGTGTCTTAGTTTGGGGTGTATTGATTTGTCTATATTGTGTCATAGTTATTGCTACGTGTCTGGAATATGTCTTTGTTGAACTCTTTGTCCAATCTGACCCTGGACTGCCCCTGGACCCTGAGTTTGGATTACCCTTTAATAAATCTCGCTCCTCTCAGCATTCGCGTCCGCCTCATCGCTTCATGACGCCGCAGGCATCACAGGTACACTGTAGTACAAACAAACATTGTGGAACATAAAATATATTTTTGTAAAATTAAAGTTTGATTCATTGCTGTAATATTTACAGGTAGGTAAAATATTGTAATGGCAATAATAAAAATAAGAAAAATAACGATTACAAAGAGCGTGTGCTTGTAGGAGTGTATCAGCAATGTGGAGTGGTCTCTCAGTGTCCCTCAGGCCGTGGCAGACGTTAACGGCTATGCTGTCAGTGTCCAACATTCCTTCTGTTCCCTTAGGCCATATAGCAGCTGCTGTGTGGGGGAGAGGGGCCTACATTCAAGACTCATGGCCAATGTTACTGAAATACTCTGAATCTGATAGAATTCTGTATGTTCAGTTAAAAACTGTAGTCTTGATTTATTTTGCTGCCATTGCTGGCATGATCTTTGGGCAGCAAAGTTGTGCGTCTGCCTTTCTCCATGGCCAGGCAGCGGTCAGTGAGGTAGGATAATCTGTGAGGTAGGATAAACTATGTACTGACAATTTAATATTAAACATTCATTAGGGCCAAATATAACATAGCATTTTACTTTGTGATTTTGATTTGAGTTTCTCAGTAAGTGATATAGTTAAGTTTGAGCGGTTTGCTAATTAGGTTTGTTGATATGGTCCTATGAATTGTGAGTGTGTGTTACTGTGTGCTAGTGTAGTATGTGGTAATGCTGAACTGACCCAGCAGAGTGAGAGGACTATTCTCTTCACACTGCAGGGCGCCTTGTGCTGCCAGTTTGCATGTCCCTTTTTAGGAACATCTATGATTAACGGAACCCGGGCTAATTCTGCCCTGCATGCGTTGCTTGTGGGGCTCCTATGCACTTTTGCAGACATTTTCATGCAGGGTCTCAACTGGATGTTTCTCCCATTATCTAAGTGCCTGTTTTGTAAATGGAATGGCACTCCTCACTACTCACTAAAGGGCAGTTGTTCCACATTCAAATATTTTTATCCAAATTCTAATTAGACAAATTCTAATGATCAAATTTTTATAGGACTGTGTTGTTTAATGGCATCGACAACTCTTATTTTTCCTTAATTCACTTTAGTATTCATTTCCAATTTAAAATCAGTAGAAGAATTACGTTTTTATACCTAAAGTTAAACTTGTTTGAATAGTCAATATCCTGCATATCTAGCCTTGATCGAGCAGGAACTTCAGCTTGTTGAAAGGTGGTTGTTTTACACCACACTTATTTCCCATGTACATTGATTTAATGTTATTATATGTGTTATCCTACACCACTTTCAGTAATTTGGTAAAATAATCATTGCAAAATAGAGTCAAAAACATGCAGATCATTTGCTTTTATTTTGAAGAACATATTTATCAGATAGGGTGGATAAGGTGGTATCAGGGGTGCAGTAAAATGGTAAAAAGCCATTTCATTTCTTCTAAAGACGTGCTTCATAACGAAGTCTAAATGTATAGGATTAGTGCGTCACATTCACTTCCCCTTTCTGTTCGCACAGGTGTCTCAGTAATTATTACTGACACATTTATCTTCATTTATAAAGACTTGTGTTAATTGTCCGTGGTTCCTGATTTCAGGGAATTAACCTACACAAAGAAACAAGCCCAGAAATAATTTTAGAATAGCCGAGTGAAATTTAGAACTCGAACATTTTATCAGTTTATTCAGTACAGAATCAGGCCTAGATGCCTTATTTAGTTTTGGGTTGTTTTATATTTAAATTTGTGCTCAGTAATGTAAATGTCTGATTGGTTTTGATTATCAATAATAGCCAATTCTAGTTCTTCTAGTTCTTCAGGAAAAGAAAATGCAGGAAAAAGGAGAGAGCAAACATGAGTTTCCAACTGAAGAGTATAATGAAACTAATGAAAATAAAATCATATTGAAGTGTGCTAATAAGAACAAAGGAAGCCAACGTAACATTCACAAAGACCGACAAACGCTCCCCAAAAAAGGCTCATAAAGAGCTGAACTTAAAGGCTTAACAACCCCCGTGGTGGTGTGGCCAATGAGACACCACCCACACCACCTGAGGGAGGCGTGGCGAGAAATCATAACATGTATCACAGGACGGAACTGCAAAGCCACCACTGCATATCGGAGGCTATCAGTAGGGGGCACTGTTCCATTTAGTATATGAGTTTGCTATGGATTTGTAGTTGACTACATTCCTGTATAGTGTTTAGAAATGGGTGGTCCAAGCATGGGGGTTGCCAGTTCTTCATGGTCTCTTTTATTAAGATTGTGCCAAATGCCCCACAAGAGGTTTGTTTTGATCAACTCCTCAGTTAGTGTCAGTTGTTTGTGGGTGTAGACTTTTTTGGTTCTGAATGTACGTTTATATTCCGTTAATGTTTCCCAGTAAAGAATGCATACCTTGGTGTTGTTTGGGACTTTGTTTTTGGATTTGATCATTTCCTAAACTCTTTTCTCATGCATCTGTTTCCCTGTTAGGTTTTGGTTTTCATGTACTCCTTATTTTCAGTTTTGTGTTGCTGTTTTATCAATGTTGATATTTGTGCTCATTTGATATCTCCTGATATTGTACAGATTACTGGATAATGTATTTGTGTTTGTGTGTGTGTGTATGTGTGAGAATTATTTGCATGTGTATTTTTAATGAGCACAGTAATTTACCAGTGATCAGAGAGAGGTGCTGGTGCCTTTTACAGTGAGAGAGAGCAAATGTTTTAATCACTTATGAAATCTGCTGTAGTATTCCCAAGAGATAAGCTAAATGTATATCTTCCTAAAGAGTCCCCTAGTGGCCTACTACAGATGTGATGTATAGATACAGACTTTGGCAGAGCTGCAGAAATTATTATGCTATCATGGTTGTATCTGTAAATTATTAAGAAAAGGATCTTAGTGTGTATGGTTAGGTTGTGTCACTGTTCTGGTTTTTCCCTGGACATAGGCACATTCCCTTGGGTGTGGAGATGACATCTCTCTCTCTCTCTCTCTCTCTCTCTCTCTCTCTCTCTCTCTCCCTCCCTCCCTCTTTCCCTCCCTCTCTCTTTTCTTTTCTGTTGATCCCTCTTTCTCTCCCTCTTCCTCCCCCCTCCTCTCTCGCTTCCTTCACTATGAAGACTAGTGCTGCAGTCTCTCACCTCCCCCTGCCTGCTGTCCTTCCAGGGCAGTTTAAATAAATCTGTTAAGAGCGCCATGCTGTAATTGATTCCCTCTCTTTCCTGCCTCCACCCTTCTCTCTCCGCCCCCAACCACTGTCACCTGTTCAACTTATTTTACCTCCACTACATCTTAATCATTCTGTTCCTGGGATAGTGGCTATGTGCTCTCTCTCTCTCTCTCTCTCTCTCTCTCTCTCTCGCTCATGCATGTTTTCTCTCCTCTCCTCTTCACTCCTTCCTTTCTTCTTCTCTTTGCCTCCTTGCCCAGGATCAATCCACCTGGGAGCACAGCTTCCTGTTAATATGCAGAAGGTGCTTGTTTCCAATTCGAACTTCAGAAAGGTTGTTCCTAATACTCCCAGAGTAGGGGGACACAGCCTGAATACATACTAGGCCTTCGGTCCTGCTGGTGGTCTGAAACCTGGTGTGGGCTGCATCCCCGGCCAGCCTCCCTCACAGCCCCCGCTATGCATCGGAGGCCCATCCTCCACCCTCCCTCACCACCCACGCCACGCATCACAGACTGAGCCTCCACCCTCTACCTCACAGGCCGCGCCGTGCATCACAGGCATCCACACCACCACACAGGCCCAGGCACAACACAATCAGCCACTTCCAGAATTCCCGTTATCACACAGCTGCAGGCAGTGAGAGGCATATCTTTATTTTGTCCTCCTTCACAAAATCAGAGCAACGGATGCTGCTTGAGCGCCTGTAAAACACTAATGAAAATGGACAGTCAATCAGATTTTAACGAGCGTTGTTTAAAATGGACGTTGAACTGTAGGAGGAGCAGCGGTGACGGCTGCTTCATGGCTTCCCTTATGCTCTGGAACGGCAGCGCTGCCTGGCCTTGCTGGTCTTCTGTTTTTCCTCAGTCCCTGCGTCCTATAATTCTGGCCGCGTTCACTCTACCCGGCAGTCATTAGCTTCTGCATATGACTGAATTATTTAGCGATGTAGGTAGTCCGACAGGGAGAGGAAGTAACATATGTTATACTTAACAGCCTGGGAAGCTTGGAGTCCAAACAGCAGTGGAGAAAGAGCTGACAAGGCCAGAGTGCTGTGGCAGGCTGTCCCCAGCAAAGCACCGCACACAGTAATCTGGCTGTAATTAAGGCATATAAACCATGTCACACTGCCATTAGACCAAATTGCACGCAACCAATCAGCTATGACATTAATGGCAGGAATGAACCAGGGCTATATAAATCAAGTATGTTTTAATAAGGTTTGTTTCAGTTCTCTTGGCTCCTTCTTTCCAGTAAATATGTCTGTGACTATACTGATTATTTAATATACACCACTTGCTGCAATATGTATTGTTTGCCTTTAATGTTCCAGTGAAAGACAAGAACTATTCATTATTTCCTCAGTTTCATGCATACTTTAGCATTAGCGAATATGTAGGTGAGTGTCAGGTGAAATTCACATGTGTTGATGAAAATGTGTATGTGTGTGTTGTTTGCGTGTTGGAAAACTAGTGGGCATGCGTGTCAGAGTCACATGACACTGAAGGTCTACAGGGCACCATCTGCACTGCAATTTTGTAGGCAAGTCTATAAACAGCAAATTCTGATTACAAGAAAACATGGCAAAAACCTGAAAAAAAAACGAAACCATCTTGGTATTGTAAAAATCTCTTAAATGACATACAAAGAAAACTCGCCACACCCAGGTTTCATTTTAAGGAGTTAATAGTCACCACTGAACTTTTTGTACGTCGCCATGGAAACATCACTTGCATGTTCCTCAGCTGGCCTGTGGGCTTTTGGTTGGATGAAGGGACTGCGTTGAGAGCTGACATTCAGAGCAGGAACACGGAGAAGTCTGTGGGTTTATGGGATATGGGTCTACATGGACTGAACCTCAGGCAGTTCTGGTCCCTCTTCAGATGAAGGAAATCACAGAGTAAAATCTGCGGTCTTACATGGCCGAGGCCACACGTGCAGGTTTCATATGAGCATGCCTGTGCCTAAACCAGCACTGTAAGTGTTTGTTTAAATATGTTGAAATGTCAAATTCAGATGCACAGTATTACATTCCCTCACATGGTGTTCTCTCTCTCGCTCTAACTCTTCCATTTTGCTTGTGTCTCATATGGGTTATGTTTGTGATTATATGGCATTCAGTTGAGACCTGCCAGACTCCACACCACATATCTGATGATCTCTTATAATTGCGGATGGCTTTATCGTTGGGACATGGACGGGCTGGACGTATGCATGCCAGCCTCACACACACACACACACACACACACACACACACACACACACACACGTAGATACACACACACACACACACACACATAGATACACACAGCCTTCTCCATAAAAAACAGGCTGCGCTAGCATCCATACACATTGATTCTCCTATGATCAAAGATTCAGAAAGCCAACCAGGTTCAGTTCTGTGATCTGTGATCTTTCTGTGATTCAGAAAGCCAGCCAGGTTCAGTTGTGTGATCTGTGATCTTTCTGTGATTCAGAAAGCCAGCCAGGTTCAGTTACTTTCAGTTACAGCCATGAGGTGCTGTAAGTGTGAGGTGAGGTATGAAAGCTGAAACCCACCATCATACTTCCGGTTTTTTGGTGAAGGTGAGATGCTCCTGTTTTCTCTCAGTACAATAAAGCATTGTGGTGTCTGATACTGTTGCGCCATCCAATATTGAACAAAACACACAACATAGAAACTTTACCTATAATTTTAATGAATTTAGGGTCCAGGGTCCTGAAACGCATGTTGTTTGCAGCCATCCCGCTAGCAGAAACCAGGCGGGGCCCGGAAACAAGCCCCGCCTTTATTCTTTTCAACCGGCCCACCCACAGTCACCCACCTCCTTATCATTCCAGATACATGAAGGTGTCTGTTGAGAAGAGAGAGGCGTGTGGTCTTTCTCTCATCGACTCTCCTTTTTCTGTCTGTTTCTCTCTCTCAGCAGGACAGAAGACAGAAACGGAAGCTGAACTGCCACTCAGTGTCCTTCGGCAGGACGCTAGCAACTCAAACGTTTTGTTTACTAATGAAGCCATCCCTTCAGAGCTTGCACTGCTAAAATTATGTGCACACTGCGGTTTTGTTTCGTCTCACCTTGGTAACGGGAAGGGCTTTCCTTTCTCTCTGTTGTCTAGGGCCCCTTTAGTGAGAAGTAGAGTGGGGTTAAAATATTTTAAACATGGAAGAGAAACTTTTTGGAAGTCATTTTCACTCAGTCTTGCCATGATGCCTGTGCTCTTCCTCAGTGCTCCTGTAGTCACTTGTGCTTTAGCGTTTGTTGAGTGCATTACATGAATAGATGACTAAAATACCAGAAGGTGACAGGAGCTATTCCCTAAAATGTTGAGCCATCACTCGAGCAGGTGTCTTGAGTTTTGTTCCAAAATCATTCACCGCAACAAGAACTTGCTATCAAATTCCAGATGTTCCTCAGTAAGTGAGGGATAGGTGGATTACGTCAGATTTCAGAAATCTTAACCAAGCTACTGTTCAGAACCATGATGGCATTTTAGAAATGACCCCAGACATAATGCTTTCAATTAAATTATGAAAGAGCAACTAGATTTGCTGTTACATTAATGTATTGTGTACAATGCACTTAGTTCTTATCATTTAAGGAGAAATAATATGTGTCCTGTCACACAAATATGAACCAAAATTGCCATCCTTCCCTTAATGAGGATAGATGGGACATTTCTTTGTGCCGGCACTGGCATTTATGTAATGCCTTCCTGAGTACAAAATCTTTCTCCATGGTACTCACTTCTATCACTTCTGTGTGTGTGTATGGGTGTGTGTGTAGGAGAGTGAGAGAGAGAAAGAGAGAGAGAGCAAGCATAAACCAGTACAGCATTATTAACCAAGATCAAATACAAACATTATTCTACCAGCAGGCATTTCTTGATTGAGTATCGACAGCATGCAATTACTCTCTCGAGCTGTGATTGACTTCTTGTTAGAGGATGTCTGATGAAGGATTCATGGAGCTCATTCTGAGTAAACACCTTGCTTTGGACCACGTGCCTGACAAGGTCACATCCCAGCACCTGCTCTCATTACGCTGGGGGCACATACACACCACCACAAGTGACGCTCATGCCGCACTGCAATCTTGGAGCAGATCAGACTTGAAGTTTTGATTCTAGTATAAAAAGTGAGAATTTAGTTTTAAAAAATGGCATATTGTACAGTATAGTCATTTTGGTGTCTTTCACACATTTCTGAAATTGAGGAAGTCATTTGATGTAAAAAAAAAAAAAAAGAACAAAACAAAAAAAGTTAGAGATGCACCATTGAATATTTTAAATATTTTTGCTGTTGTTGGTGTTGGTGGTGATGGCATTGTTTATTGCAGTTATGAAATCTCTGAAAGCTGAATAGGTTCTGAGATCAGTGCTTTGCTTCTATGTCCAATTGAGGTTTTTGATTACTGTTTTTTCTGCAGTTCTGTGTACAGGTTTAGAAATGTGGAGGTTTAAAATCATGTGAAGTATTATGTTTTATTCAGCAGAGATTTTAAAAAATGTGCTCCTCACATAAAGGGACTCTTCGAGCACGACCTTGTACTTTGATGGAAGCTTCTCCTCACAAGTACTGACTGATGGAGAACTGAGAAGTGTTCCACTCTGGAGCTACAGCTCCACCCCCCTGTCTCTCTCTCTGTCTCCCTCTGTGTCACTGTGTCTCCTTCTATCTCTCTCTGTCTCATTGTGTCTCCATCTGTATATTTCTGTCTCCCTCTGTCTCACTGTGTCTCCCTCTGTCTCTCTTTGTCTCCCTCTGTTTCCCTATCTCCCTCTGTCTCCATCTGTCTTTCTGTCTCCCTTTGTCTCTCTATGTCTCCCTCTATCTGAACGTGTCTCCCTCTGTCTCTCTGTATTCCTGTCTCTCTCTCTGTCTCCCATTTTTCTCTGTCACCCTCTGTATTTCTCTGTCAGTTACTGCACTGCATCTCACTGCATCTCCCTCTGTCTCTCTTTTTCTCTCCATCTCTCTCTGTCTCCCCCATCTCACTGCATCTCCCTCTGTCTCACTGCATCTCCCTCTGTCTCCCTCTGTCTCAAAGTGTCTCCATGTCTCCATCTCTCTCTTTCTCTCTCCCATTCTTTAGAGGCTTGGCCCCTGACTCAGATTTCTAACGCATTTAAACAAAGCAGCCGAGGTGCTGCTGTCTCACAAACACAGAACGTCTCTTCCAGGTTAATGCCAGCGTGAAAGAGCCAAGCTGAGTCATTCAAAGGCCAGACAAAGACGGCCAGTGAAAGATGGCCATTGTTCCTGCCCAAACAGGTGTAGGTCAAAGCTGTAGAAGGAGAAGGTCACAAGGGGAGATGGGGGCACTTACTGAGCAATGATTACAAATGGTGCATGTCAAATAGATTTGTTCAGCAGGTTCATTTTTACTTAGATGGTTAATACTTGCTGAGCTGTGAATAAAAAAAATCCTGTCAAGATTGTCTGATTGTCTCCTTTGATTAAATTTTGCATTTTTAACTTAATGATAAAATTGCAAACTAAACAGATGTACTTAAACTCAGTGAAATATTAATAGAGGTTTCTTCATGTCATCAAGTCATTACTTTAAATAGGGAGTAGTTTTTTTTCTTTACCTTTAAGGGTTAGCAGTTTCCATGGAAATATGGTTTTCTGGCCTTCACAGGGTCAGAAGCAGCAGAAGGCATGTTGTTTGTCACCCGACTATGAGCATATGATTCAGAGCCTCATCCAGCTCTCACCACCCCAGCCCTTTCAAATTAGAAATACACCATAATATTATTACTTACTGTCACACCAGCTACAGTCACTCCATGATTCTTTTGTGTTCCAAGGAAAATTATACAACATGCCAAAAGAGTCATGCATATAAACTAAACAACTGTGTGTGTGTTTCTTTTGTGTGTGTGTGTGTGCATGTGTGTGTGTCTGCTCCGTTAACAGGGCTGCAGGGTTGAAGAAAACACACTTAAAATAACCCCACATTCTCTAGAATGTCTCAAATCATGCACAACATGTCAGGTAACCCGTGTTCCTGATGTGGAGACACACACTTTAAATCCACTGCATCCTCTATTTGACTTCCATAAATGAATTAATCAATTAATTATTTAATCAATCAATCAATCCATCAATGCAACTTTCGTCACAGAAATTCATTTAAATATTTGTACCGTTAGTTTAAATTGTGCCATTTTCAGTTTAGGATCTTATAATTCATAAAAGCGTTTACAATAACACAGCTCCTGTAATTGGGACACAAAATGTAATGAATTCCAAATGAACTTTAGTGCATTGTATGTTTCTTGGTGGCGGATTTTAGCTCGGCTATGAACCCTAGACATGCTACACAAGGAAAAGGAAATCAGTCAGATAGTTGAAAATAATGAAGATGACGAAAAAAATATAAGTTTCATCAATTCTGACAGCAATGGTCAGCTGGATATGTTTACCACATTCGACAAACATACTTTGTGTGAGTAGATAAATATAAATAAATATAATAAATATACTTAATATGCATCAACAGCACCATATTGCCAGTTGCAGCCATAATATCTGGCACATCATTAATATTTTTCAAGAATTACAGTGAATATATGCCAAATCACATGACACATTATACACACACATGCCTATGTGTCTACTTCTGTTGAGTCATTATGATATCTGAGATTTCTTCTTTGTTCAGTGATAAGTAGTAATGATACATACAGTATATATATACAGCATGAAGAAATATATATATATATATATATATATATATATATATAAATGAATATATTCCATGGGGTTCTAAAGGTCCAAGAGTGTAGTGTTCTTTGTAGTGTTCTCAGAAATTCTTTCTGAATTTCTTAATTTCATAGCAGCCATAGCAATAGCTGGCAGTACAAACAAATATGTCCATTAGTATTAAAATACCTTGGCACTGGAAATGGCAATTCCCAATTCCTGATAATGATCATCAAACCAATCAGCAAGACTTCTTTTGGTTTATCCAACTCCTACAAAGTGAAGTAATGCAAAACTCCTGCATGCAATTCTCTCTCTCTCTCTCTCTCTCTCTCTCTCTCTCTCTCTCTCTTTATATATAAAGGCAATAGTAAAAAATGAAAAAGAGTTTTTCTTCATATGTATGTTTATATGTTCATAAGTGTGAATTGGCTTTTCTCAGTTTGATAGTGTGGGTATATGTATTATGTGCATGCCACAGAGTGTGTGTTTTGGAGTGTGTGTGTTTGTGTGAGATTCATAAATAAATGAATCAAGCTCTTTCTCACATGGTCAGGTGGAGCAGAGGCTACGGTCACTCATCCTCAGCCTGCTGGGTGTGAATCCAGGCCTGTCAGTGAGAAGCTTCTTTCTGCTTGTTACCACACTAAGAAACAAACACAAAAAAAGTATTTTAAATTCTCTGAATATGACACACTTTTTCCTCCAACTAGGTGCGAAATATTGATGGAAGGCCTTCAGCTCTGAATATCGGTGTGTACATTTTTTGGCTGTTAATTTGAGAATTGTGGATCCAGTGGATTCTCTCACCTCAGTCCAGAAGAGGAGGGGCTTCTGACACACAGGGCTCTGGGGGTGGGGCTTCCTGTCTATTACTGTATATGTGCATTAATGCAGTGTTACTACCTGAGGGCCAAGCGGTGGTACTTGGTACTAAACACAACGCGTGTCTGGCCAGGTTAGCCTTTGTCGGACGAATCTTGTCATGTAGTGGAGGGTTGAGAGGCTCCTCTTTGCAGTTGGACATTTTCAGTGCTGATGGAGGTATTGATCATGCACACATTAAAATGATGTCTGCACCCCCGAATGCCAATGACTGCAGCTGCCATTAACCGGGAAATCGATGGTGCTGTCGAAGAGCTTCAGGGACCTGACAGTGGATACCAGAGAGGAGACCAGAGGCTGAGGAGCAGACAGCTCCTGTTTTGCACCTCCTCTCTGCCTTTCCACATATCACTCCACCACCCAGAGGGACTATTTTCTTGTTATTCTTCATTGGTACATAAGAAGATTGTGGAGGCGGATGGCTTTTAGGGGTGTGTTTTGTGTGGCCGGCCGCAGTGCACTGTGGTCCTGTGTGCTGAGCTGTGGCTCTTGGCTCTGTGAATTGTGTCACCGTGATGGTGAGCTATGGGATGGTGAGGTCAGTCTTATGCTGATGTAAAATAAAGACTCGTTGAAGATGCGGTGCTATCGAACACTCGGGTCATGTGAGTGCATTATGCTGGAGACATACAGCCCTACTCCTGTTGCATTCTGAGCTCTGCGTCTACCTCAGGCAGAAAAGGGACAGTGAAACGAATTATGAAAATGTGGCATAGTGCTCAGGGTTTAACAGAGCCATCATGGTTATTTTGGTAATCCCTGGGTTGGCACACAAAGCATCTAAAAGACAGAACAGTTTGGCAATGTGAGCTGATCATCCACATATCTTTGGCCTTGGGCAGCCTAGATTAAAGTAAAAATACCAGAGGTATTATATATCCTGTCTGTTTGATGCTTAGCCAAAAGCAAATGATTTGCACCAAGAGCCTAATGTGTTTTACCACAATAACAGGTTACTCATAACACCCCACACATCACACCTTCTCCAGTTTATCTGTTGGAAGAGTCCAATGGAATAGAAAATGTGATATGCCTTATGGATATTCTGATCAATCCCCGCACTACAATAAATAAATAAATAAATAAACGAAATCTGTCCCTATTATTAGAACCTCTCTGGGGATCTGCGCAAATCTCCAGGTTGCTTGCAGTGCATGTTTAGCAACGCTGGCACCTTGTAGGGCATCTGAAAGAAGCAGTGCAGTGGCCTCATACAGATTTACGTATTTGTCGGTATGGTAAGAAACCTGAGCGATAGTGCCACAGTGTCATTATCTGTGGTTGATACTGTCACTCACCTGTCACATAGATACAGGGGACCAGAGCGCCATAGAAACGACCCAAGAAACATGCATGGAATAATGATCTATCATGTGGTGGGAGGAAACCTCATACCTGTGGTGGGAGGAAACCTGTGGTGGCTACAGTCTTCTATTGCTAAATACACATCAAATCTCAGGGATTGCCAATTAAAAGCTGCTTCTAGGTAATAGTATATTTTTGGGATAAAACCTCAAGTCATGTATTGTCTGAAGGTTTTACAGAGGTCCACATCAAATCATCAAAGCTTAACTATTCAACTCACTGATGTCTGTAAAACTTTTCTCAGGTTTTTCTGGTTAGACATTTTCTCCAAAGAAACAATCTTGAGGTGGAGATTTTCATTCATTGTGGGTGTTGCCTCCCAGTTGATATATCTCCTTTCGCACTTTAAGCTTCCAGCCTTTTTTCTCCCTGAATTAAATTGCAACGGCTTGGCTATAATTTGACACGAGATGTAAGCAATTTCTTGGTGATCTCTGGGCACTCTGCAGTGCTGTAATGGAGGGAAGGTGGCGAGCTCCAGATTGGCAGATTGACACCTGTAACCAGAACCTCAAATTAGAAATGCCAAACGGGGAGCTGATGGCTCTGACGTCTCCCAGTCCCAATCCATCAGAGGCAGGAGAAGAAAAGAGGGGTCTCAGTCCAAACGTCCCATCATGTGTCTGATCTTTCTCTCGTTTTCTGTCTCTCTCTCTTGTGCTCCGTTTATGTCTCTCCATCTGTGTGTCTCTCTGACACATACGCAGCACAGGGCAATATTGGTGAAATGCAAAAGAAGGACAAAAAAGTAGCAACTTCCAAACCATATTAAAACCTCGCACTCTTGCACTCAAACAACAGCCAAAGACTTCACTGATTGCAGTGAATAACATCAGTCATTACTCTGAAGGCTTCCTAGGGTGAGCAGCTGTTAAATTGTCATGAGGATTCTCATGATTTATGCAAATACACCCTTTTCTGAAACATATTCATTGCGTTTGTGGGTGTTCTGACTGCCAATCATCATTAATGCACTTCTAAAGGGGGAAAACTGCCTCGTAGCCCTCAAGCTTCCTATGAGACTCAGAAAAAGCATGGTAAGAGGATGAAGCACATCCATTAGCTCTATGATCAGAGATTATTAGAAATCCTCATCATTATCCTTCCTTGTACAACCAAAGCAGACATTAGAAACATGTTGAATAGGTGTTCGATTGATTATGCCTCCCTCATGCAGTGCCTCTGACTAGAGCTTCTTCATTCGTGTGGGTTTTCAAGCTTGTCTCCTCATCTGTTCCACGGCTATGGCTCATCTCAAAGTAGCTTGGAAAGTGGAGACTTCCTGGAGATCAGTTTAGTGTTACACAATTGCATGTTTTACCTCTTCCTTGGCAGGGTGACTGAGAGCTGTGAGTCATGACAAACTGTTCAGCATATCAGCATGAAAGTGGAGATACAGAAACCCATGTCTTACTGCACATGCATAACATGTAGGAAAATGACACGGACTATATTGATATATTAATTTACTTCAAAATCGAAAAGCTTTTTTTCAATATGCCTCACTTTTTGATCAGAGCAGTTACATGACCAGTGGCTTTGTAATTACACCAGGACTACTTTAAGTGACTGAAAAAGGTGAGTATAGGATGAGGGATGTACACATCAGATTGTTGTGGCGTCCTGTAACCGAACGGCCACGTTACAGGGCTGCCGAGCTAACATGGCGTCCGGGGGGAGCTGCAAAGGCTCGTCTTTGAACGTCCCCCGGTTTCAATTGCCCCTGCTTTCCAGAACCTTCGTCTGTGCGGAATCTCTTAAGACAGTGCCTGGAGGAGTGTAGCTGGTTCAAAGGAGGCGTGGGATTAGGGCTGTTTAAAGCTCAAGATTACTGATGTGGGAGCTGAAAGAAGCAGCTGCTCCACCTCACCCTCTCTTTCCAGCACGGGCGATCAGCAGCCGGGCTCAGACTGTTTAAACCTGGGGAACTTCAAACCCAGCCACCGGACAGTAAAGGAGGCGCAGAGGGAGAGAGTGCTGTGAGATGAGAGGAGAGAGCCCCGTGGCTTTTCATGTGCTGCTTCCCAATGACGAGACCAGAGAGAAAGAGAGGGGGTGGCGAGTTGGCAGGCTTAGGGACAAAACACGGCTACGGTATGGCGAGACGATGAGACATTTATCGCTGTGCTAAGCAGCAAATATAATCCTCATTCTGATGCCGATGCACCCACATCCTTTGTCACATTCCAAGGTTTTCTAAGTATTAAGTTATAATTTTAATAATTCATTAATTGAATGTTGAGTCTGTCGCCATGTCCATCACTGTAGAGGTGTGTACGTGAGTAGGTACTTATGAAGTACTTCTCCTCTTTTCTGTTGGCATGGCGAGCACTAATTTTTCAGTACTAAATGTGACAAAATATATCCACTGTGATTCAGTTTCTGTTTGTTTCGCTTGAAATATAGCTTGTCCACCTAAAGCAACGAACAACAGCTGCTGAGAGCATTCAAATTCAGTTCTCAGAGAATTATTCTATTAGCAGCAGTCCCTGTCTGCACTACACATCTACACATCTAGCCTACCAATATAGCCTCCTGGAGCGACAGTGACCTGGCAGGGCAATACCAGACACTGTGGTGGCAAAGCTACTGAGGCACAGATAAAAATGTCAGTCTGACTAGGAAATGTGATTGTACGTGTCAGGCTTCCTCAGCATGTGAGCTGGCTAATTAGCTTATTACACTCCTCTGATATGATCAGCACCTAGACATGGCTTGGAAGTAGTCAAACCTGGAATACTCACAGAAATAGAATCACAGAATACCTCAGAGAAAAAAAATGCTATTGTCTCACTTGGAATGTATGAATGCCAACATTTTAGTTACGGAAACGAGTCAAAGCCAAACCTCGGCTTGCTAGTTCATTAGCTAGCAAAAGCGTAAAACCCATTAGCAACCTGACTTGTAAGTTTATATAACCTGATTAGTCCGAATGTGTTGCTAATTTGTTTTGGATGTCAGGACTCTACAACTTCCTATCTTCCTATCTAGCTGTTGAAAGCACATGGATGTATATTAACAGGTTGCTGGATGGTATACAGCCATACTCTAGATGCCTTTGCTGTCATCATAAACATATTTCTAGTATCATAATTATCCCTGAATATTTTAAGTATCCAATTATCCCTAAATATTTAAATAATTCTGTCATACGTCATACTGCAGCAGTACAATGTTTTTTTTATTCACCTTGTTCGACTGATGAATGTTCAGTTAAATAAATGTTAAAATTGACATGTGACTTCCAACAATAATGCTTTCTCCACGTCCCTCCAGTCCTGCTGGTGGTGAGCTTCTCCTGGATGGGACTCTCTCTGTAACCAGGGTTGAGATATGTCTGCCCCTGTCGCAGGTGGAGCTGGATTACATCACCCTGGTCTCGGCTGAGTAACTGTGCCTTGCCTAACAAGTGCTAATGCTCCCTAAGCCTATCATGTGTGTCAGGAACCAGCGGGAGTCCAGGGTCACCCTCACCATCCAGTCTTCAAGACTTGGACTGTCTCTCTGATGGATGGGGTCACTCTGAGGTAGACAACGTCCCCCATCATCAACGAGTACAAAGGGATATGCGCACACACACACAAACAAACAAACGTACACACATATCACTCTGCCTCAGACATACCTGTGGTAAATTTGGACTCTGCACTGCACAGATGCAACGGGAGAATTGCACTACATGTGGGAAGTTTAACAGTCCAGAAGGACTACACAGAAGAGGACTACGCTGAGACTTAAGCAAGAGGCACGGAGCTATCCTACACTGCCAGAGATGGAGTCCTTTGCAGTTTAGATCTATGTAATTTAATAAACAAAGGGCAGTCAGCATCAATAAAAAAGCAAGGGTCAGTAACAGCACTGGCAATGATCCAGGCAAACCAATGGAAGAATAGGCAGAAAGATGTGGTGCGTCAGGTGTAAGTTGGTTACAAACAGTATAAACAGAATAATAAGGCTTAGGGATGTTTGGCAGGCAAAATGAGACTTCACAACAACAATATGGAAGAGAAGGGTACATATGTACAGATGTGGAATATGGTAGCAAACAATAATGCAAATGCAGCTAGTATTTTGGATTGAACAGGGGGATTCTGGGGAATGTAGTCCACAGGATGTGGGTTCGAGGCTGAAGGTGCGACACACATTATGATGTAACAATTTTTGCCCATTTAAACTATAGCTGTCTGCTCCACTCTAGTAATACAATGAAGATTCTTGAACTCCTATTTCAGAAATCTTCTAATTCATATAAATTCTAACATGAATAAAGTTTTACGTGATGCTATCATAATGTCTGCAAGCATTTTCAGCACACTTGATCCCACTAGAGCAAAGCACACTTACCTGAGGCATTCCCTTCCAGCTGACCAGAGTCTCCCAAAGAGCAGTAGTCAGTATGTAAGTCAGGTAAACACGCTGCAGCAATATCCATTTGCAGGCATCACAACACATGCTCTTAATCTCAGCAAACCTCATACCACCCATCATCACTATCACAAACCCTCTTCATCACAACAGCAACAATGACAATGGACTAATACTAATGCACATTGCTTTCAACAAGCAGACAAGAGTGCAGAGAACACCACCACCTGGTAACACAAGCGCCTCACCTATCTGAGAGGAAGGAGATCGTGTTCCCACGCTGCCCCCGTGTGAGGAGCAGGCCAGTGGCGGAGTCTTAAGCTCAACATGTCCATACATTAGTGTAGATGCACATACAGAGCAGAAGGTGAAGGTCAGCCCTGGACGTCTGAGCCAAACAAAGCTTAAGGAGAGTTTTCGCCTTGTGATTGTTGTCATATTTGACCCTGATAACTCACTGGAATTATGAGCAGCTCCCACACGCACGGACCCAAAATAGACAGTGGGCTGCTCCTTTTTTAGTGCACGTGTTGAATTGATAAACGTTCTTGAGACGCATATGCACACAAGCAAACGCCCCGAACACGAGTTCCTGCAGTGCTCCACTCCTCGGTGCTCGCTCGAGAATCCCAGCTCTCTCCTAAAACTGCTCTCCTAAAAGCCATTTCATATTCATTTTATTGTAAAGGATTATATTATCAGTGAACTGACTATGGAGGCCATCTTTTGTGACAAAAACAGTAATGATGATTTACTATACATGGTAAAACTGACAGGTTGTGTGATTATGTTATACAAGGGGGTTGTTTTATAACGTATCATAATAAGCACCTTCACCCACTCTCAGGACGATGTGATGTTTATGAGCCCAATAACTGAGGCTGATAATATATAAATCATATGGTCCTTTGTAATACAAAATCTATGAGCCAACCGAGCGGTATGATTGATCAGCCAAAACATAGACATTAGGGTACACTGTAGGTAAGCAGCTTGCATTCCTGTAAATCCCCAAGGGAAGGAAACCTCTCTGTTTATTGCTGACGTTTCGTTTAAGTGCATTAACAGATGTTGTGTGGATCATGTGGGGGAGATGTCCCGGCCAGGCACCGATGCAGCTGTGCACAACCACGGCCGCTCGTACGCCACCTGAGGTCACTGTTGGGCGCGGGAGATCAGGCCCAGCCCAGGGGCATTCATCAGGCCAGCAGGGGCATTCATCAGGCCAGCAGGGGCATTCATCAGGCCAGACCAGTCTGCCAGAGGTGGAGGGAGTGCTGGATTGTGGGGTGAGTCAGGAGATCACCTGTCACATCACTCGTTTACAGATCATTAATGTTAAAGGGCTTTCTGAAAGTCGGACCTTTTATTTTTCAGTCACGCACTATGTAAACAAAGAGAAGGGGAATGATGATACAAGGGGCAGATAATGAGACACAAGAGACAGAGAGAAAGAGACAAAGCAGGTGTAAGTCAAACATGAAAATGTGTTCAGTGTCTCTAGCTCACTGTATGTCTTTCCATCTTTGTTAAGACCCCCCTCCTCTCTCTCTCTCTCCCTCTCTCTTTTTCTCTCCCTCTCTCTTTCACTCTCTCTCTCTTTTTCTCTCTGTCAGCTGCAAGAATTCACCACATGAGTATGCATGTGCTCACCCAACATTTTCTCTAAGTAATCGAATGCTCCAAATTAGGAGACGCTGCCTAATGATATTTACAATTCTAAAGTGCCCCCCATGCGAGTAATGCTTGTGTGTCAGGATTAAAAAAACAGGAACCAAAGAGCAACTGCTGACATTGACTGCTATCTCAGTGATTTGTTAAATTTGTGCAACACCTTAAAAATTTAAGTAATTTTAATACCTTATTTATTATTATTACAATCCAAGCTTGTCATACATTTACACATTTCTCATTTTTGTTCCTCCATTAGGTTAATCATATATACTCAAATTCTTCACCTTCAGTCACTAATATATTTTCATATATGCAGTTCTCCACTGTGGACAGCAACTTCAGAAATAGCCAGCCAGTTTAGTAAAGCACTTAGTAATTAGCTCATTAGCTTTCTGTTAATTACTTCCAAATAGACTTCGAGACATTTATTCACAGAGTCATAATTGATGCTAAAGATTTTAAGCTACAGCACAGAGTTTTAAACACTAAATTGGGGGGATTTAAGCCTCTGCTGGAGAGCTGAAGCACTTTTGCAGCCTTGCCCTTGCCAGAGTTCAACTCTTCAAGGGTAACGAGGCTCCAGTGAGCCTAAAATGAAAATAGGAACTGTAATACATGCTCAAATACAATCATGTGATGTGTGCACCAAGGCAAAATCCTTTTGTGTGAAGTCTGATAAAGTATCTGCCAGCTGTCTACCTATTTCCATGACGATTCCCCCCTCTTATCTGCTGCCAGCATTATGTCACTTCAATCAATCAAATGTGACATGTTCTTGTAAGAGAAGGATGCAGTCCTGAACCTGATTATGAAAAACTATCCCATGCTTATGGCATAGACTTCTCCAAAAGGAGATATTGAACCAGGGGTAGTGAGTGTACAGTGCACCTGTGTATTATGCAGGAAACACACACACACACATATACATTAACCCATTAACCTTTAGCTGTGTTTCCATTAGCTGTGTTTAACAAGGGGCTAAAGTGATCATCTTGCTTTATGATTTAGATGCATTCAGGGTTTTTCACAATCTGACTAAATGCTTATTTTCATAGAAACACTGAATATTTAAACCTTCCACATTATTATACCAGAGACTTCCCAGGTGTTCTCCTGTAATATTACCCCAGACATCAGGGAGGCAAAATTCCAAAATGTCTTTCTGTGAGAATGAGAGGTCTCCAAATAAACAAACAAGTAAATAAACAAGACGCTCCTGTGGGGGTCTAGGTGAAAGTTCTATAATGGTTACCTTTCTCAAAGCTGTGTTCCATAGCGCCAGCATCCCTTAGATAAAAATCTGTTGTCGATATTCCCAACTGTAGATGATTAGCTCCTGCAGTGTGTAAAGAGCTCTGACTACACAGTGAGACAGTCAGCAGTATTGATGAACAGTGGAGAGATATTGAACTTTCCAGAGCCCAATAAGATGAAATTTTCAGCAGCTTAAAGAATCACCTCATATCACTTATATTAATTATAAATATTAATATGAATTCTAAAGTGATGTAAATCTCTGACCTTCACCTCTGACTATATTTGTAGTACAGAGGCCATTGTGTGTAGGAGTGGGGTAGGTGTGTCCACTGAAGTGTCCAGAGAGTGTGCATGGTCTCTGTAGATTGCCCATTGGGATCTGATTTTGGACGCCTGTGACAGATGGAGGCATTTGCTTAGAAGGTTGTTTCATCAGCCAGGAAGTTACAGGCAAATCCCCTGAATTTTATTTCCTAAAAAGAATTAAAACAGTAGCTTATTTCTCCCTAGTTCATAGTACGTTGGTTGTCAAAGGAAGTAAATTTTTTATCCCACTTGTGTGTCAAGTGAGTTTTATTTTTTAAGTGCAGGTCCAAAGCTGCCAAATCAAACACATTTGTCTGATGTGCGGAGTGCTGTGTGTGTACAGAGAGCACAGGAACCGGGGCCAACGTCAGCCTCGCCAGGCTCGCCAGGCTCCCTGTGCCTTGCACCTACGGTCAGGAGATTCACAACAAGCAAAGTCTGATCCTAAATGGCCACTCGTACTGTATGGAGTTTGGCAAATACAGCCCAGGGTCTTAATAGAACAGAGCCAGGAGAGGATTTCACAACAAAAAGTACTTTCCATTTAAGTTGTATAACTGAAAATAAAACCATTGAAACACTTTCTTCAAAACACTTTCTTCACATTTCACAGTGTTATATGAAGCGATTTCAGTTTATTCATTTATTTATTTGTGAAATGGAATTGGATTTATTTATTTGTCTGTATATTTATTTATCTATCATGGTTCTAAAACAAGATACTGTGAATAAATCTTCTCCTGCAGATATAAAATAAAATATCAAATATGTTTTTGAAACTGTAATAGCTCACTAATGCAGTAACTCAATAGTCTCTGTCAGTGGAGCTATTATTCCCACAGAAGAGAACACATGTGATGTTAAAACTCTCCAGGGACATGTGCCATGCTTGTTTGAATGTTGTGGTAAGTGATGTTGCTACGTCATAGCATGCTGGGCAGACTTGCAGATCCTTAAATCATTATTTTTCATAATTCTTTGTGTATGTAATTTGTAGATCACTGGATATGAACAGATATGCTTTCTGGTCAAAATATGTCATAAATGTCCTTTGAATCATCCCAGTCCCATCTCAGACATAGGAACACAGGTTAATCTACTAATGCCATAATAAACACATCTCAAGCTTATTAGTAACTGGGAATTTTCTTTTGGAATACGATATACTCTATAATTCACTCCATAATTATCATTACCATAAAATAGTAAATGAGATCATTAAATAGTTAACAAGGTTGTGGATGTAGTTCTCTGCCCTTTGGAAATTTGTGTGAGTGAATTCACACACAAATAAAAACAGTAAAAAAAACACCAACATTTAATTTAAAAGAGACGAATGCAGAAAGCGTTTCTGTGTTTCAAATGGAAAAAAAAAGTGCTGAGATTTTCTTTTCAAAAGGCTTAATTATTCCTGTGCTTGCACAGCCCTGGTTTCAGGCTATAGTAATCTGGCTAACTGTGAAGCAGCCCCAGGTCTAAGGGTTGTTATGAACACCACCTGTGGGTCGGGTGAGGCAGACATGAACCCAGCTGCCAGGCCTTCCCTTTCAGCCATTACAGACAGGCGTCGTCTTCACCTGGACATCACCACTGCTGAGGGATGCAAGCTGTGTTAAATGTCTAGAGAGGGCAGGTACAGCCAAGGCAGTGCAGAGAGGGAGAGTGGAGGCATATGATAAATCTTAATCTTTCAATCAATCTCTCTCTCTCTCTCTCTCTCCCTCCCTCCACATGATTCGATGTATGTTTGTGTATGCGATGGGTATGTATGTGCAAGCTTGCTTCAGTGTACATGCCAGGATTCATCAGTTTGTGTGTGTGTGTATTTATGTTCAAGTGGACTGTTACATGTTCTAATTTGTATGCTCTCCAGATTTAGATATGCAGAAGAAAATGTGCAGAGTAGATTCGATGAGGTAACAGAGCATCTGTAACGCCCTATGTAGCACTGCAGTCAAACTCTCTCTCTCTCTCACACACACACACACCACCAGCATCCCCTCCCCAACCCAGTGTCAGTCACTCACATCTCTTCACTAGCACAGTATCACAGTGTCTTAGTCATTCACAGAGACATTTTTTATATGTGCGGTTCTACATATGTCACATGTTATAAATGCACCTTTTGTAAAACAAAAACACAAAAAAAAAACAATCAGGAGGTTCTGCAGGTTCTGGCATGAGGAACAGCTCTGGCTGTCCTACAGAGAAATATCTGAAAACACAGACACACACAAATATATATACACACACACACTTCCCCAACACTACATGTATCTCTCTTTCTGACTCTCTCTCTCTCTCTCTCTCTTACACACACACAACCTCCACAGCACTGTCTCTCAGTTTCTAACTCACACATGCATACTATACCAACAGTACACGCTCACACAAACACACACACAAACACATAGACAGAGAATTTCCCCATCGCTGATCCTCAAACACACACACACTGTCATTGCCGACACAGCTGGTCCCTCCAGAAGTTGCACCTGTCACCTCTGAGCTAAATTGCACTGGCAACAGGACAGGCGCAATGAACCAATGGGAGAAGAGAAGACCTTTAACAAGTACCTTACAGGAGCAAACCAGTCTACAAAAGAACTCACACCTAACTTTAAATGTGGTGTGTTGACTTGAGACTTCACTTGGACTCTAGCCAAAAGACTCATGACTTGACTTGGACTACAGCCTAAAGACTCATGACTTGACTTAGACTGCAGCCTAAAGACTCTTGACTTGACTTGGACTTGTATTTTGTGACTTTTGTACATCTCTGATGCAGCCTCACAAAAAGGGTCTTGGCCCCTGGGCCTGCAGATCTACCAATGCTACTGTTTTCTACCAGTATTCTTTTAAATCTTCTGCAGACAGGAAGTCAGGTGTTGCAGTGGCTAAAATACCTATACCAAAACAGCTATCCCAAACCACCTACCCCAAACCACCTACCCCAAACCAGCTATCGCAATCCAGCTTTACCAAACCAGCTATACCAAACCAGCTATCCCAAACCACCTACCCCAAACCACCTACCCCATACCAGCTATCGCAATCCAGCTATACCAAACCACCTATACCAAACCACCTATCCCAAACCAGCTATCGCAATCCAGCCCAAACCAGCTATCGCAATCCAGCTATACCAAACCACCTACCCCAAACCAGCTATCCCAATCCAGCTATACCAAACCAGCTATACCAAAATACAGCTTAAAGTTCCCACTTGCCTATAACTTGCTTATGTCAGAGGCCCACCACAGAGGTAAAGAAAATGAATGTTTAGTTAATGCAGAGAATTAGGGATGTATCTGATTAAATACCTGTAGTGAAGAGTATGGCCTTGTTCACACAGGGATCTGAGGACTAAAGGTCAGCATAGGGTTCCCCAAACCTGACAAGGAGGGGGGGGGGGGTGTGCTAGCTGGCTGGATCTCTGCTCCATGCAGCCCCGTGTAACCGTGATCCCCTCACAAATCAAATCTCCGGTCAGGTCTCTGCGCAGATAATTGTGGACAGGCTCATGATAAGCCTTTGTAATGGAACTCTGTCAATCAATTCATAGCGCATGCCTCTTGTCTCTGGGGTGTTTGCTCGAATGGAATGGAAGAAGTCGGGCTGGGCCATTCGGGGCACTGTCACTCTGGCTTTGCCAAGACTGCTCTCGCCTGATTTCATTATCTGGAGGAAAGTAAAAGCAAATTTGTCTTATGAGAAGCAATTATGCCACAGATGACTGGCGCTTCTGTGTGACAGTGGAGTGAGTGTGTGTGTGTGTGTGTGTGTGTGTGCGCTGGGGGAGGAGGTTGCAGCTGTATGTTTTTTCAGACACTGCTGAAAGTTTGAAATGCAACTTCATTCCACATTTGGGGTTGCATTCATAATCTCCTGAATTATGTCTATCTATAGAAAAAAAGCATTATTTACACCCAGATTATCACATGCTGTGCAGTGAGTCAAACAGAACTGGGCATGCATGTCATATGTGCGATGTGCATGTCCTATATTCATATCGACGAATGCACTGCAAGACTGCACATCTATAGCAGCGTAAATGGATCAGCACACAGGACGGCTGATGAAGCAGCACAGGAGGTCCGTGGAAGGAGCACATGTGCACTGGGAGGGCAGAGATCTGCAGTATCAGCTCAGCTATAAGCACAAGGCGTAGGAAAAGCAGAGGGCTGCCATTAAAGCCACACTACAAATGATCTCTCTCTCTCTCTCTATGGTAAGTCTTACAGGTCACGGTAGGTTATGTGTGGAAAGTCCAACCAAATCATCCTCACTGCCATGGTACTGACAGTAATGATAACCATTAATAACTCAGGTTGTCATATGTTGTCATAATATAGCCATGCAATTTTTAGTCCTGACTATGTCGTTTGCCTTCACCAGACCCTTTGCCAGAACTCCCTGTCTTTGGTGCACCTTTCAGATGTACAGTTCAGATCTAGAGCCTGTTCCCCTTATCCTGCCCTGCTTCATGGGCATGTAGTCCTTTAATTTCCTCTTTACATCAGCCGCTATTAGAAACATTAGAAAGCGCCATCAAAAAAGCAGCAATATACAGTATTTCAACCAAAAATCAATATACAGTATATCAATAGATTTTCTACACTGGGACGCATGTTCTTACCATAGCCAGCTGGAAAAACAGTCAAAAACACTATAGCCCTTATTTAACCTAACATTAGTAATGATGGTAAAAATCAAGTTCAACAATAAACATAATATTTAACACTCAATATTTAATCATTTAAATTTCTAAAATATTGAATGAATATTATATTATATTATTAGTCCAGAACATGTATGTCCCATGGGTTGTTATGGGAACAACAACCATTACTCAGCTTGCATTTCTGATCCTGATGATTATTAAGAATATTACAGAATGATTATCCATCCTGAGCGTTGTCATGGCTATATTAGCAGCTCGCTGTGTACAGCAGCTCCTTTCATAAACAACACGTAAACACGCTCTGTAACTCACGACTTCTTCTGTGGTGTTTAAGAGCTGTTTGCCCAGCAGAGTACTCTGCATGCAGCACACACACACACACACACACACACGTATAAAAACCCCAGCAACTCTGCTGTGCCTGAGAAACTGATAAAGCAACAGTACAACCATGTTAGCGTTAATGGTGTGGGGAGAATGACTCGCCCCCAAAATAATATCCAGTCGGCAGAGGCAGTGGCCTGTGGTCTGAAACAGGCCAGTGCTAAATAAGGTAACAGGTGGATGATGCAGTGTGCATTCCAGATGGGTTACTCCCTGTTCTCCTCGCTGGGAAACAGACGTAGGATAGGTGTAGCTCATGTAGAAGGTAGGTGTTGTAATGAAGTGCCAAGTGGATGTATTTTATGGTCTAAAAGGCTGAAATGACTCCTTGCTGAGGCTTCCTGTAGTCCGCTCCCTTTGGTGCGTAGATGGCTTTCTTTCTACTTCTCCATAGTTGCATTATCTGGGATTTTCCTTTGTTGTAGGCAGCCAGGATTTGGAGAGTATTTAATGTGAGTCTTTCACCTGTTAATCTCATTCTGAATCGTGCGTGACAGGGACTCTAAGGGATTAAGGGAAAACTAGGTCAACTCAAACATGGAATTGTCGACAGAAAAATAGTGACAGAGAAGGATTTGTTAAACATGCTGAGCCTGAAAGTGAAACGAATGTGAATGACAGATAAGCATGATAAGGAATCCTCCATTCCTCACAGTATAGTGGTCTTAATTACTACCTTAATTAAAAGGCGTAGTTCACTTAATATCTATTTTATGTGGAGCGTCTAACTTTGTGTCTTTGAATGCACATTTGCAAAATCACACCTTTTGAGGTGCATTTCAGTCCCAACACAACACTCCCAAAGGCGGGCTGGAAGTGAAAGCAATCCATATATTCTCCCACACTTACAGCTGTTCTTCATTAAAGCCCTCAGAAAGCCTCACTCTAATTTAAGCCTCTTTCATCAGCAAGGTGGCAGACTGCAGGCCTGGAGAACTCACATGCACAGCCGAGAGCCAGACACAACACAGACATCCTTGTACATAGACAGACAGAGAGGGAGAGAAACCCAAACCAGCTGATCACAGGCACTAGTGCACCAGTGCATCTTACAGGGTTAATGGGCAGAACTGACTAAGAAAGAAATGTGGAGAGAGGGAGACCGAAAGACAGACAGTTAGACAGACAGGCAGAATTAAACAGTGACAGAATATGTGAGGGAGTAGGAAAAATAAAGAGAAATAAAGTGACAGACAAAGAGCATGTGTTTGAAAGGGAGAGATAGAGTGAGACAAGGCGATGTGTAAGGAGAAGAGAGAAGACCGCTGAGTTCTGTACCATGAACTGATTTAATCATTTATTGAAATCGAATCGAAAAAATCTAATATATTTTACTCTTTTTCTGAAGCATGTGTTCTAGATACAAACAAGCTCATTTCAAATATGTTTCAGAAAGTAAATGATATGGACGCAATGGTTTTCTCCTTGGGTGAACCAGTTTTTAGGTAAGATGTCTTCGTAGAAGAAAAGGTTCTTTTATGTTAATGAATAACATGATGAATTTTCTTGGTAACTGATTAGAAATGTTCTTTGACAAATTAGCTTCTGCTACTTTTAAGGCTCAACATTTTTATGCTGGACAGGCTGAATCTATTTGGACATCTAATATTCACTTTTGAGGTTTTGTACAAAGCACTGGGAGAGGGAGAGGATAATGGGAGAGGACGACTGCCCAACACTGTGGGGATCTCCGACTGAAGAGTTTAACGATAGCAAAACTGAACATAAAAATGCACTAATGAGAACAAAGGAAGCCAATGTAACATTCACAAAGGCCCGACAAACGCTCCCAAAAAAAGGCTAAAGAGCTGAACTTAAAGGCTTAACAACCCCCGTGGTGGTGTGGCCAATGAGACACAACCCACACCACCTGAGGGAGGCGTGGCGAGAAATCATAACAAATACATGCGTATCACAGGCCAGCACATAAACAAAGGCGAACTGCAAAGCCTCTACCGCGTAATGGAGGCTACCCGTCAGGGGGCACACTATTACATCACCAACCACAACAAAGGCAAAAAAGTAACCCCCAAAGAAAAGCAAAGGGAGCAGGGGAGGGACCACAGAGGGTACTGCGCCTATCTGGGCCCAGGGCACATAGAGCACTGCACCATCCAGAGCCCAGAGCATAGAGGTCATTATGCCTCCCAAGCCAGGGTGCCGTAAGCCCATGCACCTCTTGACCATGGCAGACCAACCCTGTCTTTAATGGGGTCCTGTGCCCTCAATGTCGGCCAGCTAGGATGTTGTTGTAGTGGCACTGTGTTGCCTTGACGTTGCCTTCCTGAGATACCTTGTTGATCAGGTATGGGACAGCGGCCCCTCTGGTGGACTGGGCCTTCCTCAACAATCCGAGGCAGAGACAGCACCCCCTTTCACCAGCTGAGACTCCCTCACTGGACAGGGTGTGGCGGTGTCACCCCTCTCTGTCGATGGCGCACCACACATGTAAACTTGGTGCAAAGATGGCAACCCCTTTTGCTGACGGGGCTCCTTTATTGACCAGAAGACTCTTGCCATGCTCTCAGCCGCAGGGAAATAAATCATAACCAGTTATGATGCACCTGGGTGGCCTCCAGCCTGACCGGCATGAGCCTACGCAGTCAGGCATAGCGAGGTCAGCCCTTGGAGGGCAGGGCCCAGGAGTCTACCAGCCCCTTCAAGAAATTCCAGGGAGGACCTACCTGGAACCGAGGTAGTTCTGCACGCTAGCCCTGGGTCTTCAGGGGCAGGCTCCAGCAGAGCTCGGAAGGGGGGCTCTTATCCCTCGTTCGAACAGGAGTCCTGGCTGATGTTGGGGGTGGCACCGATGTCCCTAACGAGCCCTCTGGGGAACTATCCATGGTGAGGTCTGGGGCTTCCGTGCCCAAACCGAGAGCTCCGAGGCGAAACGAGTCCCCAGTGAGATCCGGGAAGAACCTTCCTCACATAAGCCAGGCGACCAGTCCTGCTAAATGGGAAGAGCTAGTCCAACATGCAGGGGGAAGGGGAAAAGAAAAAAAATAAGGCAAAAAGGAGACCAATGCATCCTATAATAGTCAGTGATTCTGTCATGGGCGAAGAACATGCAGGATAAAGGAAACAAATCCTAGTTTCCAGCTGAAGACTTTAATGAAAACGAATGAAAGCAAAGCCAAAGAAAGTTAATTAACTGGAGTAAAGGAAGCAAAAGGAACATTCACAAAGACTGACAAACAGTAACAAAACAAAAAGCACTCATAAAGAGCAGAACATAAAGACATATCGATGTATAGAGACACAACACACACCCCCCTTGAGGGGGAGGGAGGTGGGATGAAAAATCATAACAAATCCACAGTGTATCACAAGACGGAACATAAACAAAGGTCACCTGCAGAACCACCGCTGCATATTGCACGCTACCAGCAGGGGGCACTGTTTCCACAGGTCCTGTGGGGTGAATCATAGAAACCTTGCTCAGATAAAAAAAATTATTTTGTGTGTAATAAAAGTGTAGTAGAATCTGTACAGAAATGTACAAATCAAAGAGACATGCACTTTTTTCATTTAAATGTGAAGAGATTACTTTATAAAACTGATTTTATTAGTTTACTTATATAAGGGGGTGATACTAATATTCTCGTTCTCACAGAGATCTGGTTGAAGAAGATGATACCTGATGCTGATGTGTCTTTAGATGGTGATAACATTTTAAGTCTGATCACAGTTGTGCTGTGATTTATGTTAAGAATTCATGAATTTATATTAATGTCTGTTTCACTTCTTAGATACCAATGCTGAATTCAGAATGTGCTGAATCTGACTTAATTGTAATAAGAGTGTACCAAAAGCCCTCACCACTATCTAATGCTTTGGAGACATTTATTGAATTATTATTGAAAATGTGGGAAACTTTGCTTTTAGGTGATTTCAACAAACTTTTGCAGAAAGCTTATTATTTTAAGGAGTTTGGCATGAATTTAAGTTTGACTACATTAATTCTTATTCCAACACATATGACTATAAGAAATCCTGATAAGTATGTTATTGACACCATGCTTACAAACAGACTCTCTTGGCACACTGCCACAAGCTATAAGTGATTTTGAATATTATTGAATCATGGACACTAAAGGCATTAAAGACTAATTCACTTCCCATTCACTGAGTACGATTTTCTGCATGATCTCTGTTATGTTGGTCTTGTTAGTATCCACCATTTTCCTAATTCTAAATTAACTTTGGAATGTTTTGTTTTTCTATTTAAGGTGGCGGCTGATAATGGAGGCTGATAAGTACAAACCACTTATATGATACTCAGAACAAAGAAGACTTCAGATTTGAGAGAACTCATTTAGAGAGATACACTTTCAGGACAGGAGCTGAGAGGTCAGTGATTAAAGTCTGACTGGACTTTCATATGCCACAGATATTTATGTAATTTGATAATGCAAAAGGATAAGGGTGATTATTATTTAAATAGCACAAGCAATTGTGCAGACAGTCCTGCAACTATTGGGAGTTGATAAAGGAGCTTAAAGGTTCACATAGTGCAGGTCTCACAAATTCAATTTTATCAGAGAAATGTTCTTGTAGTGACACAGATTTGATTTGGGAGGTCTTTAACAGCATTTTATTTGTGCATCTCACCTTTCTGACAGTGTAAATAGTATAGTGAACAATGGGTTCACTGGGTCATTTGATGTTCTCGAATTATAGGCAATTTTCTGTTGGAGATACATTATAACACACAATGCAGACCAAATTTCTAAAGTCATTTAAGCATTTTACTTGCACAGCTGATGAAGGACCTCATTTGAAAAGTGTACTGTTTCTCTGGAAACATTGTGTTCACTATATTTTTCAACATCTATATCTATCTTAGATATCTTTTATATATATCATCAATCTTATATATATTGTTGCCAATGGTAAACAACAAAAAATTAGTGGGGTTCCTCAGGGGTCTAGTCTTGGTTGTCTGCTTTATACAGATCAATGAGCTTGGAAAGCATACTGAATTATACTACTATGAATTATGTTCCACCTCACATTGCATGTGTGTCCTCCAGTAGCACGTGTTGTTGAGTAGGCACTGCATATTGCTAGTAACATAAACATCCAGGGTTTGATTTGCAGTGAGCATGTGTAGTGTCCTTGATAAACATGTGAGTCGTTCTGGAAAAAGTTTGGCTGCCAAACGCTGTAAACATCTCTGCTTTGTTGTAAATAAAATTTGCACGAAGCAGAGTGATTGGTTTTTGAATTTTGCCATTTTCATCCACAGAATTTAGTAAGGAAGACTTAGTGTGCCTCAGAAGTGTGGAATAACTTAAGAAAAATACAACCATTTATATGCTTGCATCCAGATTGACAGACAGACAGACAGACAGACAGACAGACAGACAGACAGATAGATAGATAGATAGATAGATAGATAGATAGATAGATAGATAGATAGATAGATAGATAGATAGATAGATAGATAGATAGGTGTGTGCATGTGTGTGAGAGGGAGAGCAAGAGAACAAGAGAGAAAGAGAGAGAGAGGGGGGAGAGAGAGAGAGAGAGAGAGAGAGAGAGAAATAAAGCATGTTAACTCTGTGGAAGAACTGGATTGCTCTCCCTTTTCCACAGAGAGACTAGAGTTTTTAAGCTTTAAGTAATGCCACAGCAAGCAAATGCAGGCTTAGTAAAGAAAAGACAAAGCTAAATATAACTTGTGATTACAAAACTGTGGGCAGGTGAAATTATCTGACCATTTTATTGCACATGGTGTCCTGCACAGTGTCCCACTATTCTAATGAAATGATAAAGCCCATCATCTTATCCAGAGCCAGAGACTTGCTGGCTGAGTGAAAAGCTGCTTAAACAATGCCTAGGAAGTTCCCCTTCCACATGTTTGCATGTCATGTCACAGAATGTCATAGAACTGTCTGCCACATCTTAATTAAGGATGTAGTTATCTGAAACTGAGACATATTTTATTTCACTTTCAGCTCTCTTTCCTCCACTTTTCTGTCTTTCTTTTTTACCCCCCCCATCTATTTACTTCTTTCTTTTTAATATTTTACACAGTGATCACAAGGCAAAATCAATCTTTCTGTCCTCGTTCTCTTATTAATGAAGAATAAAGAAAGGAAACCCACCCACTCTCTACATTGACCAGATCTGCAGTGTGAAAGGACAGAAATCAAAAGCATCCAGTGGTTCTAATGCAGGCGGCTGTGTTCCTTTTCTTCCCTGCTTCTACCCCCTCTGGGCCAGCAGAAAGGCCTGGGTCTGTGGAGCCCCAGACGTCTGCTACCGCGTCTCCCACACCCGCCCTCGTGCCTTTCAGAGCACACCCTCACAGAGAGCTCTCACTGTGGCAGAGAACCAATCTATTCAGAACTACCAACTATTCTATAGCTATTCTATACACACACAGACTTGGAGGGACTAAACACATGCATTGATGTCACAATACCACCCTTACTGCTGTTGTACACAAGGCTGACTGTGTGACAGTGGCTTGAAATTTGGGCAGCAGTTCAATTGGACCTTTGATCTAAGTACACAGATGCGTTTAATGCTTTATTAGCTGTCTGGAATAGACACACTGACTCTTTGGAAGATAATTCTGAATGTACAATATCTGGATTTCTACATGAGTGACAACTAAAATGTGATCTTATCATCATTTATAATGGAAAATAAATACTTGTTTAACAAATATCAACATTCATAAATGTTCTGGGTGTTGTTAAATAAGATAATAATGTGACAGTAGAAGATCATAGATATACAGATATAAACACTGATCTTAGAGAGATAAAGTGAGACATAGAGAGTGAGAGAGACATAGAAAGTGAGAAAAGATAGAGAAATGGAGAGAGGGAGGAAGAGAGAGCGATGGAGAGAATAGTGAATGTGGCAAGCTTCCTGTCAGGTTAATTAAAAACAATACATATAACCATGCTGCAGAGAGAAGTCACTGACTAACACAAAATGCACTAACATCCCCTGAATGTACATGAATGTCTTCAGAGCAGCTAATCAGTGAGATTTGCTGTGTCAGGTCTGTTGCAGAGAACACTGATGGCCTGCGTTAAGTCAGTTTCCTGTTACTGAGAGGCTCCTCCACAGACATTGCCCCTCCCCCCATCCTCACCAACCTTTACACCCCCTTTTCTCTGTCCACACAATTCAATTCAGTATAACTGTGACTGCATAAATGAAAATTATGAAAAGCAAGGTTTCCGAGTTCACCATTCACACGACTAAAGCAATACCAACAGAAGAGTCAAAAATAACAAATCTAAACACCCTTGGTCAATAATAATGAAAATATACCTAGTCTTGGTCCAACACCCACACTATTGAAAAGGTACACACCATCACTCACCCTCCTGGAAGCTACACACCAGTGAACCATTACTGACCCTCTCAAAAAGCTACACACACACTTAAAATCTGTTCAGATTGAGAACTTTGTCTCTAGTACACAGATTAAAATAAGGTGCTCTACACCTTCTACAACCTCTTCACCTATGACCTGGTTGCCACCCATAAAATACCACTTTAAGGGTATTTCATTGGACTGTTTTCCTATAAGGGTATTTCACTGAACTGATCCCCTGTAAGGGTATTTTATTTGACTGATCACCTGTAAGGGTATTTCATTGGACGGATCATCTATAAGGGTATTTTATTGTTCCTAGTGAACAGTCAATGGTAATGATTTTGCTAGGATATTGCCAAGTCAACAATTTGTCTCAACATATAAATAAAACAAACAAACAAAAAACAAACCCACAAACAAGACAAAGGAGATGATTGTGTATCACTGCAGCAGATTCCACTATTTATAGGTAAGACAGAGTAAGAGAAGTTAAGTACCTTCAAAATGTCCATCATCTACATGAGGGAGTGTCTAACCTGGTCTGACATAGCCAAATGTCTAGTCACATGCAGGGGCTCTTGAAACTCACAAGAGCCCCTCCAATCAAACACAACAATCCTGATGCTTTTAATTTACGCCGTGCACTTGAAGGTCTCAAGAACCTACAAGCACACAAACATACAACTATAGGACCATCCATTACCTTCACCTACACCTGAATACTTTCTTTTGCTAAATAATCAGTACCTTTTTGCACCATAGGAGGTACTAGTTTATCTTTGCTGCTATTTTTATTGGACCAGATTATTTTGAGTGTTAGTGTTTATAGCATTTAGGTTTTTATAGCACATAAATATAACTAAAGGGTAATAGGAGAGGCAGTGAATGTAGTATTATGGGGAACTATCGTTTCCTGTGTATCGTACAATTATTTACTGGTTTTGATGATGACAACAACAATAACAATGTTATCTCTGCATCTAGATAAATGTTTATAAACACAATCCGTGTGCATAATACAGATGTCTTTAGCTTTCATGTTCAGAAGTCAATGGTGGCTGCAGTCAGCTTCAGTGGGCGTACCCGTTAAAAACATTAAAGCATCGGTACGTTTTATTTATCTGAAGGAAATAACAATGACAAAAATAATTTGTGTCATACTGACAAACAAGAATTAACCTTAGAACAACAAGCATAACCCGGAGGGTTTTTTTTTGCTCTTCGTTTTTGTTCTCTCCAACCGCTGCCACCGTTGATTTTCCTACAGGAGATGCTGGCATCAGGCAGCGCACATTTGGCCTTATCGAGTAGAACAGCGGAAGAATTTTTCCGCTTGGTAAATATGTACGCATTGTGGGAACGGGCCCCCAAGCCAAAGCATGCCAGTTCTGCCTCTCTGCGCATACGCGCTGTCCTCCCGGTACGTCTCATTAACGAGAGAACCAAATGTCACGAAGAGCCAAAGTGGCAAACTATTCGGACTCGCCCCAATAAAAGTCTGCATAAAATAATACGATTCTGAATGCGTTTCTTTTTTTTTTACACCCCACCGTGGATTAATCTGCATTGTGATTTCCTATTGTGGTTACCCTTTTCCCACTTCTCTGTGAATAACAAAACATTCAAATGCACGAAAATGGATTGGATCTCTCCCGCTAAACTAGCGGACCGCCGACAGAAATTGCACAGGCACCGCAGCGGGTTTCATGTGCAGACGCTCAAAATGAGAACGTCCTTGAGGTGCAGAGCGATGTAATAGTGTCGCACTATGTCGCGTCCTAAATCTGTGGTCCGAGATCGAGGAAAGGGAGAATGAGTAAGGTAAGAGCTCAGTGAGAACAATGTGTGAATGACGGAACGATACCTCCTCGCTTCTGACAGAGGGTGGAATGAGAAGCGAGCGCGTGCTAGTTTGCGAAGGACGTGCATGCGAACCTTACTAACTCTTACACTTCAATAGATCCGTGTCTGTTGTCACTGAGCGGATGATGTGTCCCCCACCTGAAGGCAATCTTATTCAAAACGTCAGACGCTGTCATGTCTCATCATCCAGACACACATTTCCTTAAAGTCCTCTGCCAAACAAACTTCTGCTTTCAGAGAATTCCAAATACTACCACGTGCAGTGTTAAAAATATTATGGCATTCGTCACTGGATCTAGGGGTAAGGCCACCTGGGAGAGGCGAGGAGCACTTTGACGACTCCCAGAGTGCCTTGCGTTGTTAAATACGTTGATTTGTGTGTGCATATGTTTGTTTTGTTCAGTCCAGTGAGTTTATAGTCCAGTTAGTTTGTAGTAGGTGCGTGTCTTTGGAAGCCTGCATTTTTCATATTAGAGCCTTCATCTTTTCTGCATGCTTGGTCTTTTCAAAGTCGTTTTAAAGACCTTGTCATGTATATATATATATATATATATATATATATATATATATATATATATATATATATATATATATTAAATTGTAAATTGGTTTTATAATGAATGACTATAGAACAAACACATGTCTAAAGTCTGTTGTCTGTTGTTTAGCACTTCCAGTTGAATACATTTTCAGATACAAGATGTTGCAAATAGTGACCACAACAACCAATATAAACATATAAGAATACAATATGGACAGAAAAAAAAATTAATAATATAAAAAGAACAAACCTAGGTGCCTAGGTGTGTTCTATGTAAACGAACCTCATATAAAAATATGTATGCGTACTGCCATGCATGCACATTCCTTTTTACAATATTGTTTCATTCAAATTTTGAAACGAATCTGTATTGTGTAGCTGGAAAAAAAAAAGTTGACTTCACTTTGAAGCCATGAATTTTTGATTAAACCAACTCGAGCCAATATCCTGATGTGTTGTCGCATGGAGGGCACAGAGTCAGAGTGGAGGTCACAGAGAGAATGAAGTAGAGCACCCCCTCCCACCACACACACACACACACACACACACACACACACACACACACACACACTGCCTGCCACAGGAAACAAAGTCTCCAATACAGCAAAAGCTTACAGCTCAATCTCCACCAGCACTCGACCACCAGCCGCAGCTCTCTCAGCCCTCTCAGCCTCTCTCTCAGCTCTCTCAGCCTCTCTCAGCTCTCTCAGCCTCTCTCAGCCTCTCTCTCAGCCTCTCTCAGCTCTCTCAGCCTCTCTCTCAGCTCTCTCAGCCTCTCTCTCCTCTCTCTCAGCCTCTCTCTCAGCCTCTCTCAGCTCTCTCAGCCTCTCTCAGCTCTCTCTCAGCTCTCTCAGCCTCTCTCTCAGCTCTCTCAGCCTCTCTCTCAGCCTCTCTCAGCTCTCTCAGCCTCTCTCTCAGCTCTCTCAGCCTCTCTCTCAGCCTCTCTCTCAGCCTCTCTCTCTCTCTCTCTCAGCCTCTCTCTCTCTCAGCCTCTCTCTCAGCCTCTCTCAGCCTCTCTCTCAGCCTCTCTCTCAGCCTCTCTCAGCTCTCTCAGCTCTCTCAGCCTCTCTCTCAGCCTCTCTCTCAGCTCTCTCAGCCTCTCTCAGCTCTCTCAGCCTCTCTCTCAGCCTCTCTCAGCTCTCTCAGCCTCTCTCTCAGCCTCTCTCTCAGCCTCTCTCAGCCTCTCTCTCAGCCTCTCTCAGCCTCTCTCTCAGCTCTCTCAGCCTCTCTCTCTCTCAGCCTCTCTCTCAGCCTCTCTCTCTCAGCCTCTCTCAGCCTCTCTCTCAGCTCTCTCAGCCTCTCTCTCAGCTCTCTCAGCCTCTCTCTCAGCCTCTCTCAGCCTCTCTCAGCCTCTCTCTCAGCTCTCTCAGCCTCTCTCTCAGCCTCTCTCAGCCTCTCTCTCAGCTCTCTCAGCCTCTCTCTCAGCTCTCTCAGCCTCTCTCTCAGCTCTCTCAGCCTCTCTCTCAGCTCTCTCAGCCTCTCTCTCCTCTCTCTCAGCCTCTCTCAGCTCTCTCAGCCTCTCTCTCAGCCTCTCTCTCTCTCAGCTCTCTCAGCCTCTCTCTCAGCTCTCTCAGCCTCTCTCTCAGCTCTCTCAGCCTCTCTCTCAGCCTCTCTCAGCCTCTCTCAGCCTCTCTCAGCCTCTCTCTCAGCTCTCTCAGCTCTCTCTCTCAGCCTCTCTCTCAGCCTCTCTCTCTCTCAGCTCAGCCTCTCTCTCAGCTCTCTCTCAGCTCTCTCAGCCTCTCTCTCAGCTCTCTCAGCCTCTCTCTCAGCTCTCTCAGCCTACCTTCCCACTCCCTCCTTTATGTGACGTAATTCGACTTCGGGCCCTGTGTCTGAGTTATGTATATAATGAGAGATCACAGTCAGTGTTCTACTAGTGTGACATTCTCACAGTGTGTGACTGTCTCCAGTGCCACTGGTCTCATTACAGGCAAATGGTGTGCATGGGCCTGACAAGTGGATAATCAGTAACCGCCTTTGTGCCTTACCATTTCCCAGGATTCTGCGGGTCCCCTGAGTCATATCAGCCCGTCCATCAAACGAACATCATGTGGAAGTGGTTTTCCACACTCACTGATTAAAACGAGCATCTTAATGATATTCCCCTCGGAGTCACTTTGCCTTGAGTGCATCAGCAATCATATCAAAGTGTTCAGTTGGTACTCTTCCCTGAGCATGTAATAAACAAAGTACAGAGCATTATAAAGACTTGATTGTCTCTGCTTTTTTTGTTTAAATTGTTGCAAATTGATTTGTCTATCATCAACAAAACAGCTTTCACCTCATTTCCATAGACATAGAAGTTAAATCCATCAGTTCACTACTGTAAAGGAAACTGATCAATATATTTGCTTGTTCTGAAAGAGAGAATAGTAGCAATTGTACAGGAGAGCTGGTTGGCACATACGTTCAAACCAGAGTCATGCCTGAAATATATCTTGACTAAAATGATAAGTAAAATAGAATGCAAAGTTTGTAAAGAAACTTGCAGTTGGTCTTGGAATTATTGTGTGAATTTTTCATCCCACTTTGGTAGCTGAAGTTCTGAAATTCAGAGCTGTGAGGTTGGATGGCTTCTATGGGAAGAAAGGAATAAAGAAGGAATGCAACTTGAGACAGGAGTGATCCAAGTATACATTACAATAACATGGTTTTGGTTAATAGCTGGCTTTTACTACCAGGCTTGCTTATTTATATGGAAAATGTAATCAGTATGAAATCTGAATGGGTTTCTGTGGAATTATGGAGGGATGAAACGAATAGCAGGGTTAAATTAGCTCCATCTCCGCCATGTTCGCTGGGCAAACATTAGAATCTTACAATTAGTTTTGGTGGTTATAATTCAAGAATCCATTGAGTAGCAAAGTTATTAGGTTTATATGAGGTGATGTAGGAAAGGAAGAAAGTAATGCAGGATTAGATGGGTTTTTAATCATCTACATTTTTTCTAGTCTGAGCATTGGTCAGCTTCTATATCACTCTTGTGAGTTCACTGACTACTTTGGAAATTCAAGGAGTTCTCAAAGTAATGGCTTCTTCTAGTTGGACTGAAGCTAACAGTTTGAGATGCAGTTTTGTATTTCATTTTGCAGATGTATCTTTGAGCTTGCGGTGGCTACCTTGAAAATCCAGAGTATAAGAATTAAACCATTGTATTGGATGATGAGCAGATGAAAAGTAGTGGATTTCACTGTGAATGATGGCATTCAGAATTTAATAAGGAATAATAGTATGAAGAATCAGCAAGCAACAAGTACATGCATCCCTGTGTTAGAAAAGGTACTTTTCTGAAGGGTACCGTTTAGAAGGCTATAAGCCCTTCATGACAAACAGACATACACATTTATCAGTGCTTATTCCAACTGTTGTCTGCTGTCATAAAAGCTGTTTGTCAATGTTGATGTCAAGTTACAGTAAAAAAAAAAGACATTTTGGTGACATTAGGATGTGCCATAACACTGAGTTGGGGACAACTCAAAGTGTTTTGGTACGTGACAATGCCAATCATGTGATGCATGAAGCCGCTTGGGAAACCGAACCACAGTGTGGTATCTCCTGTAACCATGGCATTAAAAACTGCTGTGTAACAGATACTGACATTGAAAGTGACTTTTATCCTCTAATAACTGATTTCTGGGTATTTTACTTATTAAAAAATCTGTTTAACATACAGTATCTTTAAAGAGATAATCGATTATGACAACCAAAGCTGCCGGTGGGCTTAAATGGTAAATGAGTTCCATTTGCCATTTAAACTGGAAATATAAGGCTATGACATGACACAGTTGTGTGTATGAGTTGTGTATATGAGCTGTGTATGTGAGTTTGAGTGACTGAGGCACAGGTGAGCAAGGTGGGCATCACGCTGGGGTAAAGGCTAGACATGTGCTTTTTACTCACTGATTACATGCATGCAGCAGGCAAACTCCAGGATCGTACTACAGCCACTGCCTGACACCATTGAACACAAATGGACACCTGGACACCTCACACCTGGTTCATTTACATAGTGTTCTCCTGAAATACCTCTAGCATGTACATTTTCCAACTATATAGGAAAACACTCTATAATTGCACTGACTCTTGACCACACACCATACAGCAATGTGAAGGTTGCATATTAGGTTGCTTGCCGCATTCACTTAGGATGGATAATGAATCTAAGCAATGCAGTTGGCCCAGATATCATTGGCTGGGCATTAAGGGATTGCTTATTGGAGGAGACTGATTTCTCAAGCCACAGTACCCACCTGCTTAAAGTCGACCACCACTGCCCCCCCCCTAAAAAAGCCAAGTCACCAGTCACAATGACTACCAGCTGGTAGCACTAACTCCACCTGTGATGAAATGCTTTGAAAGGCTAGTCATGACCCAAATGCAGAACATACCAAATATCCATCTTACTTACCATCTGTCCAGATTGCTTGAAACAGAGGATGCTGTGGACACTACCATCCACACCGCCCTGTTGCATTTGAAGACCAATTGTAGCTATGTCACCATCACCTCTGAGTTTGAACACTCACTCCACTTACTGTGGACAGTTATAAAGAATGCTACTCATTTTAAATAGTAAACATTCCTTTAGAACACCTATATGTGCAATTTAACTAAGAACGGTAGCTACTTAGCTAGCTAATTATGAGCCATATTGCTCATTTTGTTAAATGATCACCTGATTATAAGGCAGGTAAATATCATAAAAAGTTAAATATAGAACAGGATAGCCAGGACAAAAAACAAAACAGGAACTAGAAAATAAAATACCAAAACTGTAACAGACCTTTACATGGACTATGTTATTGAAGATATATGTGCATTGAAAGTCCCTTTGGGGTAACTGTAGGACACAGTGTATCAATAAAAAAAAAAGATTTGGAAAAGGAAATGTTGAATTGGGCTGAAACTCAATGTTAAGAAATGTCATCTGGCTAGAGATCCTGTGGTGTTCCTTGGTCACATCCAGACATGTCTTCCAACTTGACCCAAAGAACACAGAGATGGTAAAGTCCTGGCTCACTTTTTGTTCTCCTTCTGAGAGCCTTTGAGGATTTTGTTCATCCTACAGGCATTTTGTAAGAAACTTAGTGGAGCACACTGTACCTTTGCATTATCTTGCTGGGAAAACTGCCATTTTAATGGACTGAATAGTGTATGGCTTGTTTTTGAGTACCTCAAGGAGGTGCTCACCTCTACCCCCCACTGACCCCGCTTTGGTCAAAATTTGGCTGGCATAGGCTATGGCATGTTCTTACATAACAATCCTGGCAACTTTGTGAATCGTCGATGGTGTGGCAAAGTTAGCCAGTGTTGTGGAGGCGGTACAGTCCACTTGTTCTGAGAATGATTCTGAGGTTAGCCTGGTCTACTCATTCTCACATGCTGGCTAAGAAATACGAACATTGCAATGCCAGGATTCGGATACTGACAAAGTGTCGGCTCGGACACGAGGGTGGTTCTGAGCGTCCTCCACATTGACATACTCATTTGCAATTGCACTATGCTGCTGGCATATCTATGACACAACTCTTACTCTCCATAAACTGTAGATAGAGTTCAGTTACCTGTATATGGTAAATTGTCTTTTATGTTGGACTGTGCTTAAGTCCCCAGCAGGACAGAATCTGGTGCAGGTTATGATTCACCAAGTCCTTGTGCCTCATCTGCTCCATCGCCATGGTGGGCCCACATCTGCTCAGATATGGGCGAGCCATACATGGTGTAACGATGTGGTGCTAGGAGGTGGACACGTACAATAGAGAGCAAGGTCTACCAAGAACTTGGCTGATTTCCTTATTTAGGGTTACCTTGCCCACACGAAGGGTATGTGACCAACGCGGCATCTTAACTAACTGTAAAACACATCACAGAACACTTGAGGGCAATCAAGATAATCAAACAAGACACAACCACAAAGGAAGACACTAATAAATCATAGATATATTTACAGGAAACAGATAACATAGTACACAAGCTTAGTACAGAACTACACAGAACTATCCTGGACACTACAAGCCTGACAATATAAATCAAGACTACAAACAATGACCTACATAAACATATACCTACAAAAGCAAAGAACTTGCTGATAACAATCACAAACTGAGACATGACATATGAACACAGTACAGAGGACCAAAGGAGCAAAACAAAGGAAACCAAACTGAAGCTGTTACCATGAACTGGAGCAATTGTGAGAAAAACAACCAGAGTACCAAAGAATACCAGAATAAACATCCCCCAACACCCTACACAGAAAACAAGAGGAATATATACCAAATATACTACCAAACGACCAAACAAACTAGAAACAGGTGATTACAATGACAGAGGGAGGAGTAACTAATGACAGGGGCGTGGCAGGAGAACACATGGGAAGACCTTAGCACATTAGCACATGGAAAACCACAACAAAGACATGACTGACAGGAGGGGGGCGGAGCTAGACATGGCGTATGGGAAAGACATATATGTTGCTGGTCTTTCATGTTGAGGGAGACATTGTTATAAGAACAGATTCTTATTCTTATAAGAATGTTGCTATATGTTGCTTATAAGAATAAGACATTGTTGTGAACAGTGTAAGGTGTATCAGACACATTGCCGACACGTGTGGAGCACAGGTTCCATCACATGAGTCTTGGGAGTTTGGATCTCACACCGAGTTTGTGTCCTCTCTGGTGGAGAGTCTGGAGAATGTCATGTCTGGCTCCGCCCCCCACCTGTCTGTCTTGATTGTGTGCCCTTAGTTCCACCTATTTTTGGTTTCCAGCTTTACTTCAGTCAGTGCCTTCTCTCTGTTTTCCCTCCCCTTTATTATTCAAGTCAGCTGTTTCTAGTTTTGTTGGTCATTGCGTTTTAGAATATATCCCTCTGTGTGTTAGGTTGCGAGTCAAAATCGTGCCTTCAGACTTCCATGTTGGTTTGCTAATCTAACTCATGGTGTTGGTAAAGGTTTCTGCATTAGTTTCTCTGTGTGAATTCAGTAGTTCTCTGTACATAGTTGTATTGAACTTTTCTACGTTTGTGTACTTTATGCTTCGGGTCCAGAGTTTAGTCTGTCTAGTCTGTCTAGTTGTATCCTGTTCAATGTTTAGTCTTTACCCTGCTCACGTTGTCTGTTTATTATATTCTCCTAAAGTGTGTGTTTGTCTGTATTCTAGCTTAGTAGCCTTATTCTATCCTGCTCTTTTAGCTCATTCTTTGTTACTTTCTCTGTGAGTGTGTCTCATAATAATGCCTCACCGTCGTCATGCCCTCCGTGTCATCATGGTTAGTTTAAAAGAGGTTGATGGTGTCCTTCTTGTAAATAAACCCTGCCCTCAGTAGCACTTGTTTCCGCTTCCTCCAAGTACGACATTACAGAGAAGGTCTTTGGGACTGAACTCAGCTGAGGCCTGTGAAAAACAAAAGCAGTACCATGATGAGGGCATTTAGCACCACAGGTGCACCGTGGGTGCTTTAGTTGGGCTGAACAACCCCACGGAGACTCACACCAAGTTGAAACTGCACCAGAAGGGTGCATGTCATGTGGTGTGGGTGCTGGATTCTGGAAGCAAAATGGGACTTACTTACTGCATCATCTACCTCCTGGACCTGGGGCAATGGTCTCAGTTGGTTCACCATGACCGAGAGAAACCACATACCCTGCCATTGCCATACCAGCCCCCTTCCCTGCTGTATCACCAGCTCAACAGGTTCCAGGACTGTGAGGAGGCCTGAATTGGTTACTGGGGAGAGAGATGTGAGACGGGATCAATAGACTCCGGGACTGTTTTGTCTTGTGCTGGCAGGGTTCTGCATGCACCATCATGCTTACAGGACTTTGTTCAGTATTGACCCTGTGTTACTTGGTGGGATGATATTGTGACCAGCTTTTGTAGTATGTCACCCATGTTAAGGGCTAGTATTCAGTCTTAGTACACCTGCTATCTGAAGGGAACTAAATCTAAGGTCAACACGAAACAGTTGGGGAAAGACCTCATACACCAGCAAACAACTAACACACTAAACAAAAGCAAAATTAATATGCCGAATACAAGGGTATAACTACACAGAATACTGGAGACACCTGGGCCATATTACAAGCAGGAGGGGTAGCAAAGCTATCGGCAATGATGTCCAGGAAGGCATCTCTGGGTTCTCGTATTCAGCCTTAAACGACGCTGTGTCTTAAACGCACGAATGACCCTGATGTTTATGTGGTGCTGTCCTTGAGTAAAGTGCTACCTTTGTACATATGTATGTATGTACAATGCTGCTTGAAAGTTTGTGAACCACCCAAACATGGTCATTGCTTTATAAATAAAAAAAGAATTCTTATGAAATGAACATCCAAATCTCAATTTGTAAAGCAGACCTTCCAAATAAGGGATATACAGAAAAAAAGATGTTTTTGTTGTTTTTTTCAACAAAAGAAATTTCTCTCTCCAGAAACTGAAAATTTGCCAAGTGCAAAAGTATGAAAACTCTTAGTTAGTTTGGCACCTTCTTTTGCAACCATTATTTCAACCAAACGTCTGCTATAACCACAAACGAGGGTCTCACTTCTGCTTTTTGGGGTTTTTGCCCACTCCTCCTCATAGAACTCCACCAGTTGAGAGAGGTTGGATGGATATCCATTATGTACCACCCGCTTCTGGTTTTGCCACAGCATTGGATTGAGGTCCGGATTTTGACCGGGCCAATCCAGAGTGCAAATCTTCTTTTTTTCTGGAATGCTTTGGGTCATTGTCTTATGGCATAATTGATTTTCATCGCATCTTCAACTTCCTGACTGATGGCAGGAGATTCTGGTCATGAATTTGTTGATAAGCCTGGCAATTGATGACTCTCTGGATAATATAGTTCATCATGCTTCACTGTTGGGAGGAGGTTCTTCTCTTTATGTGCTGTGTTGACTTTTCTCTAAACACGGTCCCTGTGATTGTGGCCAAATAATTCAATTTATTCACAACTGTCCAGAGAATGGACTTCCAGAAAGCCTCTGGTTTGTCCAATTGCTCTCTGGCAAAGTTTAAATGGGCAACTTGTTCTTTCTTGAGAGCAGAGGCTTCCTTCTAGTAACTCTCCCATGAATGACATTATTGATTTTTTGCCTGATTGTAGACACATGTGCAATTATCCCACAAGCTACCAGAGAGGTCTGCAACTCTGTGGAGGTGATGTGTGGGTTGGCCTTTACCTGAATTATTATTTTTCTTGGTGTAAGTTTTGATGACTGTCCTCTTCTGGGCAGAGTTGCGGTGATACTGAGTTCCCTCCATTTGTAAATGATTTCTCTTACAGTGGATGCATAGAGCTGGAGTTGTTTGGAGATGGTCTTGTAGCTTCCCCAGACTGATGGGTTGTCACCACTTTCTTCTTGATGTCCTCAGATGTCTCCTTTCCTCTCTGCAGTGTTAATCTGTGTACTTTATACCTTGGCATTACAGTGGTTTGTTTGGTTTCCCCTACCTAGTGTGGCTCAAGTCTTTTCCCAAGGACGTCTCATTTGATTGGTCTTCTTAATTGATTACTTGAGCACTCACATGTGTTTCACCTAATTGAGTCTTTTACCTAAACGACTTTACCAATGAAGCTGTGCTTCATTAACTTTTGCACATGCTCTGATTCCATGTGTCATGTACTGTAGTTGTCATGTGCCGGCAACTCACACATTTCCCTCAAAACTAGTAAATGGAATTGATGAACATAAACCTGACATTTCATATACAAAAACGATGATGATACAATAAGAGAAAAATCTACTCAAGGAGTTCACAAATTCCTGTGTGTGTGTGTGTGTGTGTGGTGTGTGTCCTTGTTTACTGTTCTGTCATTTCATCTTGTTCATGGATGGAGTGGTGGAATAAGGCCTAAGACCACCACAGGTTCTAAATAAGAAATTGTTCCATTAGACTAAATGCTTGTCACGATACAGCCCCGGACCCCTCCCTTTGGGCATGTGTTTTTGTCGACTCTGTCCATATGTGTACTTCTGTGGGCGTGTTGGTGTGAGTGTGTTCATCAGTCTCACCTGTGGCTCGCCTCATCACACAGGGATAGTGTGGTTTGTCTGTTTAATGTGTGTTTACGCAGTGTCCCGTGCTCGTCTTTGTCTGAGTCAGCTACCTACGTGTTTCATGTCAGTCCAGCGTGCATTCGCGCTTTATGTAAAAGTTGCCAATAAACAAGTGTGTAAAAAAACGAAACCTCTCGCGCACATTACAATGCTAGTCTTACAGTGAGAACAGTGTTTTTGTTTAAATATCTCTGATAGTCATAACCTCAGTTTTGTTAGCTCAGAGGAATGTTTTGATATTTTGTTTTTTTTCTTTGAAAATTTGAATAGACTGGTGGTATTATTCATCCTGATTCCAGTGATATTTGTGAATCACTTATGGGGAAGATTTGTCAAGTCTGCCCAGCAGAATGTAATCATCGTGAATGTCAGATAATAAAGCTTTTAGTGTAATTCATAAGAAATGCCCTTGTTGCATGGCAAAAGCTTAGAGCAAGATTTAGCAGAAAAGCTGATGAAGTTAAAACATCTCTAAATGAAATTGTTTCCATGAGCTTCTCTCTAATTCCCTTGTATTGAAAAAGATAAGACCCTAAAATTTCAAACAAATGCCTTCAAACAGTTCAGACTGGGGGCATGAAAAAAAAAAGCTGATGTGTTTTTTTGTATATTATGTGTGTCTCTGCAGAAATCTGTGGTCAAGACTGTAAACTGCATTGAGGTCTCAGGGACGGTTCTGCTTTCAGAGCACACAAATAATCATGGACTCCAATTAATTCAGGTGTTAATTTGACCAAGACCTGAGCAGAGCAGTGCAAAGCCTTGTCTGTGTACGCAGTATTCAGAAGGCTGGAGAAACCTGATCCCCATGGCATATTCAGAGCCCAGAGCTCATATCATACCAAATATTTTAAAACACTTCTTAGCCAGAATCTCTTTAAAAGGATTGTTAAAAGGAAATTACAACCTAAAGTATATCTGTTGAGATTTTAAAAGTATAATACAATGAAAAGCTCATAGAATGGTAATTAAATAAATTAAACTCATTGGTCCTTAAAAGAAGCAATAAATCATAACAGAATACTCTGAGGTCAGAGTAATATTTAAGTGCAGAAAAAAACTGTAGGACAAACTTAAATTACATGGATTCACAGTTTCAACTGAATGTGAAGTCGCATGAGAAAATCCCCCATCCCTCCCTCTCTCTGTCTCTCTCTCTTGCTCTCCTCCTAATTTCCTCCTAATCTCCTCATCTTTTGTTCTGTATGGCTGCCTGCTAGGACTGATTGCATGCTCTGGTGGTAATATGCAAAAAAGCAGTAAATAAAATAAAATTAAATCAAATACGTCCAGGTTCCAGCTGAATCCTCATGATGCAGTTTCACAGCTACCTGCAGTAATGACATTCTCTGAAGGTCTTGGCAGGTCAACTGGGTGCCCGTGAGATTGCTCTGCTTTCTGCCTCTGCCCTTTCATATGTGTTCTGTCTTCAAGCTGATGCTAAACCAGGCCCACACGCTGCCTCTTCCTCACGGCTCCCAGACCTACAGCACCGAACCCCCCGGCCAGGCAGGAAGATCTGTCATGCCAGGAGAAATCAACTCCTCATTCTTTTGTAAACTCATTTCAAAAGCAGGTCCTCATACATCACGTTTCTAAGGTGATGAGCTAAAGCGGATTATGGCAACGGCGGCTGCAGAAGTGCCTCCAAACTCGTTTTGGCTCTGTGTGTTCATACAGAGCGATTGGCCTGAAATAACAGCACCCTGGTTATGAGGGCTTTCCCAGAACAGGCCAGCCCAAGCAGAATCCATCTCAACGAATGCTATAGACTTTGAACTCAGCAAACATCCGTTTTTCATGAAAATAGTAGGTGGCCTAATACCTACAGTTTGTGTTTTACCTCACCAACTTCAAAATGTATAATACCCCTGATTCAGCTAATGTAATGATTTTTTACGCTCCTGAGTCTGCGATTGGTCAAAATCCATTTCCCTGATCATATGTATAATATCAGACAACTGGAGGAAAACACCACACATTACTCCTGCACGGTTTGCTGTGAGAGTCAATAAGATGCATCTCCGTGTTGGGTTTTGAAGGTTGCACCATGCTGATGCCTCGCCTCCTTGGTCTTACCAGTTGTGGATCAAAATAAAGTAACTTTAAACAAACATAGGTCTAGTTTGGTGCGTCCAAATTATTTGTAGAGTGATAAGACCTTACAAATGCAAAAAATGTGTTAAGGAATAGGAATAGGAATGTGGTCAGGAATTTGATATGCTTTACTATATCTTATCACCTGGTAAATTCAGAGACCCTACTCATAATATCTGCAGATTTCAAGAAATCAAATACAAATTATGGGTGTGATTTTGTTCTGCTTTGCTATTCGACACATTCAAAATGTGTTTAACGCTGCAACGGAAGCGGTTGCCAACGTTTGGACGCTGGTGTTCATGTATCACGGCTGAAGCACACGGGGAGAAAAAAAAAACGAGTGAGTAAAATGCACAGCTGGAGTGTGACTTGCTAATGAGCTCTCAAGAAGCTTTTGTTGCCCCTGTAACCAGTCCCTGCATACACAACTTCTCTCTCAATTATACAGGTGCCCAAAGTGGGACTGTTTTTTTTCCCTGCTTATTCTCGCTCATGAATGTGTCTGCTAAATCATTGTATTACAAAAGCAATACCAGTGTGGTTATGCCGCGTGGTGTTTAAATAACTCATGTGAACTTGCAAGTACAATAAAGCTGCCCTGAGTAATGCTGGGTTCCACATTTAGGGTTACACATTAACCTCTAAAATACATATATTACCCCCGCGCCCATCGGAGTGGTCTTTTTCCTTCAAACTCGAACAAACTCAGACAACTTTTGGACAACCAAGGCTGAGATTAAAAGGATTTCACTGCACTTAACTGTAGAGCACATCTGTTCTTAACTGTACAGCACATCTGCTCTCAGTAGCCACAGCATTTCCTTGTTTCAGCTGATGCTGTTTTATTCATCTCCTCTGATGTTGGATAATAAGTGGTTCTCTTGTTTGTACATGTGTAATTGTGGTTTAAGCGGGTGTCTGTGATGAGGCGGCTCTGACGTCCCGGGCCATCTGACATCTGGAGGTGGGTTTGGTGTGTCTCACACCTTGACATGTTGCATGTTATTTTAGTCACAAACACTGACAGATGCTGTAGCTCAATTGTGGGCTTCAAAGACCCAGATATTTTCATTGGTGGTAAAATGCTTCAAGCATTAATTCACCAATGACAGTCAGAGGGGCGGGACGCAAATCAGCAGGCCAAAAAACAGGCAAAAGAAACAAATGATAGCACACCTGAAACCCCCCAATACTTCACCAGCACTTGAAACTCCCCAATACTTCACCACCACCTGAAACTCCCCAATACTTCACCACCACCTGAAAACCCCCGACACTGCACCACCCGAAATGTTGAAAAGTCACATTTTATTTGATCCTCCATGTAACTTCATGTAGATCAATTATCAATTAAAACTTAAATTTTAACTCCAGATTCACATTAACATCGAAATGTAAGAGGTGCACTGGTTGATCTTGGAAGCGAACCTCTCTAATGGGCTCCCTGTAGGCTTCTTACACAGACCAAAATGAATATGCAAAACAGCATCATCCACAGCAACAATCATGAGCAAATATTTTCGATGTTTATGCTTTGTATGCATTGTCAACTACTGTAGATTATTTGGTTTGTCATATGTATTCTGTATTTTCATATTTACTGTTTACACTTGAGTTCTTGTTTTGTGGTGCACCATGATCCTGGAGGAACGTTGTTTCATTTCTTTACCTGTTGGAATAACATGTTAAAAACGCTTCTTGACTCTCTAGGCTTGATTTAAAGAGAAAGAGATGGAAAGAGAGTTCTGTGAGGTCTTCTTTGTCTTTATGGTCTTGTACAAAACAGCTTCTTCCAATCAGGAGAGGGTATCATTCCCTTGAATTAGCATAATTGTTAGGCTTCATAACCAATACACCTAATTAGAAAACTAATACTCATTTTACAATAAAATTAACAATATAATGAATTTCACACACTGTCACACTGTCACCAGTGTTGTGGAGACATTAAGCAATTATCTACTTGACCTATAGATAGCAGTGTGCATACGGTCTTATAGTGTTACTGCCGGCAACAATGAATCTGAAACGACCTGCCAGATATCCATTCTGTGCAGACATTGACCCACATGACCCGCATGGAAACCCATATGAAAATGTGCAACCTCTTCCATTCTGCACATCTGGAAAGCATGCTTGTTTGTTTGCTTGTAGAATCTGTAACTTCTTGAAATCCTAAGCAAAAACGGAGAGTGCGCCATGTTCTTAAAATGTAGCCGCTAGAAAGGGAATGGAATTTAGATTTTCTCAGCACACAGGGGCTTCACCATGACCTGAGCACTGCCAAGTTTTATAACACACACCACTCAAATCTGGTATGTAGCATCACACTCCTGCTATAGTGCTCTACTATACGTCTTATGTGCACATCAAAAGTCCAACGTCACACCAGTAGTGATTATATAAGTCCAGCTAATAAAGATAATGCTAGGTGTCAATCCAGCACTGGGGACTCTGCTGTATAGAAAAGTTACTATGAATCCAAATGACTTACATGTTCAAAGACATTTGCTTTTGTTTTTTTACATTTACATTTTTAAATTACATTCATCCTGTAATGCATCCAACAGATATGCACATGGATACATATAGAAGATGTGCAGTGTTGAATCAGCTCATGCTGTGCTTCATTTAAAACCAGCTGGATGCAAAGAGCCCTGTAAGAGTTATTTCAGTACTGACGTTAATTCGTTACTGCTCTGAACTTGTGTGTGATCCTTTGAGCCAATGTAGGAGGCAGGAAGGAGATGCTAATAAAGGTGATTCAGAAAGGTTGTGAGTGAAAAGATCAGCGTGATGCCAACACCTGTCTTGGAGAGCACTGAGACTAGGGACTGCAAGAGGCTGGGGGTCAAAGGTCACATGCAGGAGGTCAGAGCGCCTGCCATGTCGCCGTCTCACAAAAACACAGATGCCCGAGACACCACCTTCACAGAGGCCTCAGAGAACTCGTCCCCTTAGAGTCCTGCACTCATGCATGCTGTCTGCTGCACACCAAAGGAGAGACGCAGAAAGACGTAGTAGAAAGTGAGCAGAAGGAGAGAGAGAGAGAGAGAGAGAGAGAGTAGATGTAAGAGAAAGAGAGGGAGACGAGAGTTTCACAGAAAAAAAGAAAAACATTGCATTGCCTTGTATCTCTCAGGACCACCAAGACATAGACACACACGTCTGCACACATGCACGCACACACACACACACACACACACACACTCCCAGAGGCCCTCCCTAGGTAACTGCCATCACATGTAGTCAGGCTTGCTGGGTTCAAGTCCCAGTTGTGCAGCTTACCTCATCTGCTCCAGCTCCCTGCAGATCTCCTCCTGCCTCACACGCCACCACCACCATCATGACTCAGGATCTACCCACATCTGGGTTCATGCAAACCCACTTTCATTGCAGCTCTGTTTTAGTGAGACTTCAAAATACCTACCTTCCATTTTCAGCCTCTTTAGCTATAAATGTAGTCAGGCTGACTATGTATTCTTTACTACACATCCCATAAGAGGAGGTTGCCCAGAAGCCCATGACAGCAGCATGGACCCCCTGGCTTTAGCTGCAATGTGATCCTCAGATAAGTGAGTTAGTGAGAGATTGTTCCTGGATCTGATGCCTGATAACCCGGCATGCGTTTGCATCCTGTAGATTTTTCCACAGGGCTCTGGCCTGAAGTAAAGATTTTATTGCAGAAAATAAGAAAGTCGATCTGTCTGCCTAAATGTTGGGACAATCGATAATAGCTGCAGAATGCGTGTTTAATTATTCAGGCAAATCAAGTTGCAAGTGTATGAAAGAGCATTTTGAGGAGGATGGTTGCTTTAATAAATATATGAATATAATTTTCTGAGTGGTATAGAAATAGACACACTCAATGAGCAGTTTTGACCCAGAACTATCTGACCTTTTATGAAGTCCAAACACTCTGTCTGTTTCTTGAAAATGTTTTAAAGTCAACAGGGCAGATTGCCTGGCATTGTAACAATGCCTTTCAAGGGCTTTTACTGCAACAAACAGATGGTTGAATGGTGTTACGACGGCCCAAGAATTAGGCTGGGTAATATGAGGCATACTGTTGTGTGCTGAACATCTGCAGGTTTGGGGACAATTGTCTTTGTCTACTGAAATCTTTAGTTCTGTATCTGATAATGCATAGTCCATGAAGACAGTACACCTATTTGTGTGTATGTGTGTGTGTGTGTATGTGTGTGTACTGAATATATATCATTTTTTAATACTATACTACATGACATAGAATACTCAACGCAACTGTTTTAAGGTTAATGTTTTTTCATTGTGTTAACTGAACAGTGAACCCTCTACATTTTCTGCTTTTTTGTTAGGTTTGATGCTCAGTTTGATAGCAGTCTTTTTCATTATATAATCATTACATCTTTATGCCGTTTTGCCCTCAGTAGGCTATAATAACTGTGAGGACAACCTGTAGTTTTGAAACATACATGAATTTCCCTCACAGTGATTCAGTGATACAGTGAAGTCCTATTATTTGCACATGCATATTTACACATTTGTAATACACATGCACTGAGGTGTGTATTTTACTAAACAACACTTGTGGCACTACCATGTATTGTTATGTTCTTTCTACTTCTGTTCAGTAGTTTTAGTAGGTTTAGAGAAATCCAGTATCTGGAATCTTCTGGCACTTTTTGATTCCAGCTCCTCCCTGTCTCCACCTGCCTCGTCATGGCCTACACAACTGTCTAGTTCATGATGTAATTTCTGTCTGTGTATTTATAGCCCCCATTTGGTGACCTTTGCCCTGGTGAAGTCTCCTGTGTGTTTTGCTGAACTGTTCAGCCCCGTCTCGTCTTTCCCCATCCTTTGTTTCCTGTTCTCTGTGTTCTACTAGTTTCTCCTGCGTTGACCTTGTCTGCCTGTCTCCTCATTTGCGATTATGAGTTTTCCTACTGTTACCGTGACTCACTTTGACCCCTGGCAGTTCTTACTATAATATTAGGGGAATTAAAGCATGAGTTGTCAACACAGCTCTGCATCCTCCCTCGTTATCATTACATATGTAAGAGTGCCTAAGCAGAATCACCACTGATTTCACTAGTCAGGGGCCCAGTACTGAAACCACTGAAACCAGAACCTGTTGGACGGGGGTGGCAGTGCATCTTGCACATCTGATGGTCTGAAGCAGTTTGCTTTATTTCTGTGTTCTTTCCTGTGGATGAAACAGAAGCATTGTGGATTGGCTTGCCACATGTGGACATTGTAGACTGGTTAGCTTACCACATTTGTATTGCTGCTATCACTTAACATTCGCCTCAAATCCCTTACCGCACTTATGTCAAGAGCTAAAGACTTTTATTAATGCAAATGATACCCAATTGTCTGTAAAGTGGAACTGACTGTTTTTGTGTTTTATTTATTTATTTATTTTTTTGAGAGGGGTGGAGATCATAAAGTGATTCTTATCCTACTGAAACAGGATCTACTGCAATATTCAACACTAAACCCATGATGTTAATTTTGTGCCAAAATGTTTTAGAGAAGGTAATGATATTTTAAAAGGGAATATTACACTTTGAGATGACAATTCTTCCCTGCATGAACAGCTAATGAACTTGCATGCACATATCATCACTGAATGCACAGGAAAATACCTTTTGGTTCACTCAACAGAACACTACTTTCATTCAAACTTGAAAACCTGCTCAACCGTGTTATTTCCATTTAAAATATGTACATGCAAAACACTCGGGATCCATTCAGAACTTGAAAACTTACATTCAAAACTCATATGTGCTCACAAGCTATGCTTGTTTGCTCTCATCTCCACAAATGTATCTTAAATTTCACATATGCTTAGCCAGACACTTTTGGGAGCCATTCATAATACTGCACAAACCATTACATGCTTTCTCAAGTGCCTTCATTTGAATTTCTATGTTCAGTGCCATATAGTATACTGTAAGTATGCATAGTATACATTAGCTATCTGGCTAGATGGCTGGAAAGCTTTCTTTCTACCATCAAATAAAATATTCCAGTAAGACATTCTGGCACAAAGATGTTTTCTTGTAACTAATTTATTTATGTCATTTAAGATAATTGTAGTTGATTTGTTTTCTTGGTGGTGGTTAATCAGTGACATAACATTAGCTAGCTAACTTCAAGTGAATAATTTCAAATTAGCTTTAGAAATCTAGCATTTAGTAAAAAGTGTAAAAGTGTTCTGTTGAGAAGTCGTATTTAGTTGAAACGTCTTACCATAGCACAAAGAGGCTACTATCATCAAATCATTAATGTTACATTAATCAATTCCAACATTAATACCTTTCCAGGATGAAGTGGAAAACATTGATTGTCTTATAACACTAGTGCATCTCGAGGTCAGGAATATATTAGATGCTATGCAAACAGTAAAATCTTGTAGATGGAGTGTTGGATACTGAAGAAGAATATGCAGACGGGAGCCACTTTGACAAAAGCCAAATAGCTAAGTCCACACAACTGGCTCAGAGCATCTCCAAAGCTGCAAGGCTTGCACAGTGCTTCCAGAACCAACAGTGATCTCCAAATTTCACAGACCTCAAACTGATCGAGCATCTGTGGGATGTGCTGGAACAACAAGTCTGATCCATGGCAGCTCCACCTCGCAATTTACAGGACTTAAAGGATCTGCTGCTATCATCTTGCTGCCATAGATGTAGAGTCCATGCCTTGGAGCTGTTATGGTATCATGCAGATATACGATATATATATATATATATATATATATATATATATATATATATATACAGTATATACAGTATATATATATATATATATATATATATATATATATATATATATATATATATATATAAATGATTTTTTTATTTCTCCTGTTAAATAACAACAAACACAATTTGCATTATGTCTTCATTACAAAAGGTAATAGATAACCAAATTGAGTCTTTCTTTTATACACATTAAGAGAAGGACCAGTAAATTGGAAAAAAACAGATTGATTCAGAGATGTTGCACCCACCGCCTGGATGACGGACTGGCTCTTTATTGTTCACAAGTTATTTTGGACGAGTCCGAGTCAAGTCTAGAGTCATTAGAGTTGAGTCGAATCGCTCACTCGATGAGGTCACTTGCTCACATCTCTGGTTTGAGCAGATGATGGTAATTGAGGAAGATCAGCACAGTCATTAACAAGATATTCAAACACCACCCATATGGTCACCAGAGAACTGACTTGACAGCACTTAATAACAATAAATGATGTTCTTTATTTGATCATTTTAAAAAGTACAAATAAACTCATGCGTGTTTAAATAGCTGTTGCAACCACATGTCTCTGATTCAGCCACTGGATTAATGGTACTCTGAAATACAGTAAGTTGGACCTGGGACAGAGGGAAGGGAATGCTGGGAACAACAAACACAATTTGCATAATGGCTTCATTACAAAAAGCCAATATAACCAAGTTGAGACTTTCTTACACAAACTGAGGCCTGTTGACACACTGTGAGGAGTCCTCAACAAACTGAATCAAATGTCATAAAAACATTACTCAAAAACATTATGCAAAAACAGTGAAAAGGCCCTGAGACTTCAGGCTCAACAAATATAATAACTACCATAATAACTACCTACTACAAGGTTCTACTGCAAGCTTTTAGTCAAAGTGCTCTGATACTTCTCACATCAAAAATAAGGGACCTTCTTGATATTGTAACGGGGGTTGGACAGCAGCAGGAGGCAAGGAGCTCGAATGCATATCTTTATTCTCCATATTTACAAATAAGGAAAAGAACAAAAATAAAGGTAGGTAGATTCAGCTTAAGGTGAAAAACAACAGCCAAGGCACAAGAGACGCGAGGAGCAGGTAAATTCCGGTAGGAGCGACGACTGCGTGGAATGTGCAACACCGGATGACAGGACCTGTAGGTGTCAGGGCTGGTCCCAGCACGACTCCCTCTGTCTCCACCAGAGGGAGTTCGCGAGCACGCATTCCTCGCATTCCTCGTAATCAGCAGTGAGGTGTTGCACCTGTTCTCCCTAGTACTTAGGGGAGACGGTGGCAGCATCTCACTGCTGGATTGTTGTGTCTTCTCGCACTCAGTCAGCCTCGCTCTCAGGTGTTTACTCGCCTATGCCTTTTCTCGTTTCGAGTATTTACTCATGCGCCATTCCTGGCCTATCTCAAGTTTTCCGTTTGCTGTTTGCTTCCTATCTTTTTGTTGTTTATTGTATAGATTATTTCTGTTGGTTACTTACCTTAATCGCCACGTTGACCGTGTCCGTGTGCTTTCCTATGTTCTCTTTATACTTACCTCCACGTAGAGTTTTGCTCCATGTCTTTTTGTTTACTATTTTTATTTCGTATTTTTACATTTTATTTTCTCGACTTTTCCCGCACTATTTTGGCGGAGGCCTTAGTTCCCTGCTGTCGCTATTGCCCCTGTATCCGTCCCTAAAAACCCGGGTGATCAGTCCTCCCGGACTGAGCCACCCTTACAGAACAATCCAGCCAAACATGGATCCAGCAATAGCTCAAGCATTCGTGGAAATAAAGAACATCCTGACTGTTCAAGGGCAGACTGTGAGCCGGCATGAGCAATCCTTACAGCAGATCTTAGGACAGCTCCATACCGCCCCAGCTGCTGCCCAACCCTCCAACTCAGTCAGTTCGCCTCCTAGCCCTTCATTGTCCCGTGCGGAGTCCGAACCCTTCCTACCTTCCCCGGCCCGTTTCAATGGCGATGCGGACGAGTGTAGGGGGTTCTTATTACAATGCTCACTCATATTTGAGCAACAACCCTCACGGTTTCCCTCAGAGAGATCTAAGGTAGCTTATGCTATGACATTGCTCGCTGGCAAAGCGTTGCGTTGGGCTACTCCCGTTTGGGAAAATCATCCAGAGATTTGTGCTTCATTTGAGCGTTTCTCTACTGCCATGCGTCAGGCTTTTTTTCACCCTACCACCGGAGGGTTTCTCGGAATTAGATTACTCCGGATTCGTCAGGGTCGCCAGTCAGTAGCTGACTACTCCCTGAATTTTCGTACCCTGGCAGTGGAGTGTGATTGGGGAGAGGAAGCTCTGGGAACCATTTATTACGAAGGGCTCAACGAAGAGCTCAAGGATGAGCTATCCTTTAAAGAACCTCCCTCTGTATTAGATGATCTGATCGATCTCACGGTCCAAATGGATAATAGACTACACGAGCGTAAGAAGTCATGTCATTCGCCCACTAAAACACCTCTCGATCCCTCTGCCAGGTTCGACGCCTCTGCCTCTGACGACAACTCTGTTCAGCCTATGCAGCTGGGGCACACTCGGTTGTCCAGGCTCGAGCGACAAGCTCGTATTCGAGAAGGTCGTTGTATTTATTGTGGGGCCAAGGACCACGAACTTTCCGCATGCCCTATTTTGCAGGGAAAAGGGCAGGCTCGTCGTTGAATGGAGTAGCTCCGACGGGCCGTAACATCTACTCCCCCGCACTAGGATTAACCCCGCATGTAGTTATCTCTTGGAAGGACTCTCCTGAACATAGATTATTGGCCTTAGTGGATTCCGGAGCTGCAGGTAACTTTATTGACGCCTCCATAGTTTCCTCATTAAAGATACCGCTAGTTCCTCTTGACAAACCCCTCTCGGTCGCTGCGGTCGACGGCAGGTTACTTACCTCGGGAAGTGTTTCTCATCAAACCGTCCCGTTAACGATCCAAATAGGTAGCCATCGCGAATTACTCGCTCCTTATGTCATCGACGCGCCCAATTTGCAGTTGATTCTGGGTTTTCCCTGGCTTCAACGACATAACCCCGAGATAGATTGGCTAAATTTGTCTATTAGAAATTTGGGAAAATGCTGTGAGCAGTCATGTCTCAAAACGCAATCCGATGCTGAGTCGGATGGGCATCTCGAGACGTTTGATCTCGGGACGTTCCTGCGTTCCGATTTAAAAGAGGTTTTCAGTACCACGATTTAAAAAGAGGTTTTCAGTAAACGTAGAGCCGGTTGTTTACCTCCAGGATTTTTTTCGTTGGTAAATTACACGTCCCCTGCATTGGGGCATTGACTACAGGATTGCGCCAAGGACCGATATTGCCATTGACCTGCTCCCGGGTACTACACCTCCTACTGAATATTTAGTGATGCCGTTTGGGGAGGTTTTATTCTCGTTGAGAGGCTCCTTTTAGAACACCACCTTTACGGGTTCTCCAACTCCAAACTCGTCAAAGAAGTCTCTGTTTCATGCTCATGAGGTGACATTCCTTGGTTTTGTGGTTTCAGCAAACAAGTTGGCTATGGACCCTGCCAAAACCCGGGCAGTGGAGCTACCTCCTCTGTGTTTCCTATTCTGATTCGTGTACCTGATTCGGACTCACCAGCAACCTTTTGTGGTCGAGACCGATGCCTCTGATATGGGGGTTTCGCTCCTATTTTGTCTCAACGTACTGGGGATCCCCCTCGGTTACATCCGTGCGCGGTACTTCTCTCACCGTTTTACCCCCACAGAGAGTAGGTATGATGTTGGCGATAAAGAACTGTTGGCAGTAAAACTAGCCATTGAAGAGTGGCGCCAGTGGCTCGAGGGAGCTAGGCATCCTTTTGTGGTCTGGACGGACCACAAAAATCTCGCTTATCTGCAACAAGCGAAGCGTTTGAACTTCGCTCGGTTCGATTTCACTCTGTCATATCGTCCTGGTTCAAAGAACACTAAGCCCGATGCGCTGTCAAGACAATGGGAGCCTAGTACTGTTCTCGCTCCTCTCGAGACCGTCCTCCCTCCCGAGATAATTGTCGCTCCGGTTCAGTGGGAAATAGAGGCCGAGGTTAAACAGGCGCTCGTGACCGAACCCGACCCTGGGGGGTGCCCTCCTAATTGTCTTTATGTTCCCTCTGCCGTACGGGGTAAGGTTTTAGACTGGGGACACTCGTCGCGCTTTGTAGCGCATCCGGGTTCTAGACGCACACTCGAGTTTATACGACGCCGGTTCTGGTGGCCTCGCATGGATCAGGAAGTTCGGGATTTCGTCTCTAAATGTGAAGTGTGCGCTCGAGGCAAGGTGCCTCGGTCCAAGCCTGCGGGTCTCCTTCTCCCCTTCCTGTCCCGTCTAGGCCTTGGTCCCACGTGTCCTTGGATTTTGTTACTGGTTTGCCGTCGTCCAAAGGGTTAACTACTATCCTAGTTATTGTTGATCGCTTCTCAAAGTTCAGCAAGTTCATTGGGTTAGCCAAACTTCCTACGGCTCGGGAGACCGCGTCGTTGCTCCTTGAGCATGTCGTGCGACACTACGGATTTCCCAAAGATGTAGTCTCTGATCGTGGACCACAGTTCTCGAGTCGGTTCTGGACTGCTTTCCTGGACCTGCTCGGTGCTAAGGCCAGTCTGTCGTCCGGCTTCCATCCCCAATCTAACGGTCAAACTGAGCGAGTCAACCAGGACTTAGAGCAGACGTTGAGGTGTCTAGCGTCCTCTAACCCGTCTTCCTGGGCCGACCATTTGGTTTGGGCTGAATACGCCCACAACACGCTTTGGCACTCGTCCTTAGGGATGTCCCCGTTTGAATGCCTTTTTGGCTTTCCTCCTCCGTTGTTCGCGGACCAAGAGTCGTCGGTGGCCATTCCCAGCGCGGCTGCTCAAGTCTGGAGGTGCCGTAAGGCTTGGTCACGTGCACGTCGCGCTTTGCTTAAGGCCTCTGACGGTCATCGCCGCAGTGCTGACAAACACCGTCTGCCCGCCCTTTCATTTCGGCCCGGTCAGCGTGTGTGGTTGTCCGCTAAAGACCTCCCTGTTCGTGGGGGAACCAAGAAGTTAGCACCTCGCTTTCTGGGTCCGTTTAAGGTCGCTCGTCGGATTAATGCGGTTGCTTACCGGCTTATTTTGCCCCCTTCTATGCGGGTTCACCCAGTCTTCCATGTTTCGCGCCTGCGGCCGTTTCTTTGTGGTTCGCCGGGAGGTTCCGCCCCGCCGGCCCCTCCTGCTCCCGCATCATCGACGGATCCCGGCCTATACTGTCCGACATCTGATGGATCGGGTGATGGAACAATTCCTAGTCGATTGGGAGGGGTATGGTCCTGAGGAACGCCCTGGGTTCCTCTGCGGCATTCTGGATTCTGGACCCATCCCTTATTAGGGATTTCTATCGTGACATCTGTTGCCCTGGGACGCGGGTCGCGGTCCTAGACGGGGGGGCTCTGTCAGGGGCTGGTCCGGGGTCTGTCTCCACCAGAGGGAGAACAATTCCTCGCAGTCGTAATCAGGGAGGGGTATGGTCCTAGAGGGGACGGTGGCAGCATCTCACCTGGGTTCCCTCGCACTCAGTCAGCATTCTCAGGGACCCATCCTTTATTTACTCATGGCCATTCCTGGCCTATCTCAAGTTTTCCGTTTGCTGTTTGCTTCCTATCTTTTTGTTGGGTATGATTGCCCTTAATGGGACGTTGACCGTGTCCGTGTGCTTTCCTATGTTCTCTTTATACTTACCTCCACGTAGAGTTTTGCTCCATGTCTTTTTGTTTACTATTTTTCGTATTTTTACATTTTAGGGCTGGTCCCGGAGGCCTTAGTTCCCTGCTGTCGCTATTGCCCCTGTATCCGTCCCTAAAAACCCGGGTGATCAGTCCTCCCGGACTGAGCCACCCTTACAGTAGGAATATAAAGGTAAGTGATAAGTGAACTCAGGTGATTAATATGCCGGTGATTGGGATCGGGGAAGTGTCTTGTGTCTAGGGGGCGTGCTTGTGTTGGTCATGTGACTCTGCCGGTGTTCTCCCGGCTGAGCACGCACCCTCTGGTGGATGACCGGCTCCCTCACCGTGACAGATATACCTTTTCATTCCCATTGCAGACAGTATTTTACTGAATATACTGAAAAACTGAATATATATATATCTGAATATATATAGCCTCATTAATAAACCATAATAATTATGAAATAATATCATTCAGCTTTCTTTAAATGATAACTAAAGTTTTAGCCATGGGACTTAAATTAGCCAATCTTACAAAATTTTCCACTGACAAAAAAGTATTTGTGATTCTGATTCTATAGTGTTGATTAAGTAACAGCACCACTAATTATCTAGTGGAATTTTGATATGCAGAGTAGTTATGATGGGTTGCTAGTTAAATTAGTAACTAATGTAAACTAGCTAGGTAATCACATAGCTAGTCAGTTAGTTGGATGATAAGGTGCACCTGCCATCCATAAACATGGTGGCCATCAAAATGACCTTGGGTTCTTCGAAAGGTGCTAAATAAATATAGCTTTATTCATCATTCAATCATAAGTCATTATATTAGTAACCCATGTTGCAGTTGGTTAGAACAACAGGAGATCTTTGATTGGCTGGAGTTTTCACACAAATATGTGAACGCTTTACATCAAAGAGATGTGAGACTTGAGAGGACATTGAGGAGTAAATAAAGCTCACCGGTCTTGATGGTTGTCCTGTGTGGAGAGCACTCCTGAGTACATTTCAGTTTGGAATGAACCCATGGGGTTCGGCACATATGAGTTTTGAATGGAAATGACAAGGCTGACCAGGATTTCAGGTTTTGATTGAAAGAGGAGTGTTTTGTTGAGTAAACGTCAAGATGTTTACCTGTGCATTCAGCACTGGTATGTTCATTCAAGTTCATTACTTGTCTGTGCACAGTACCATTGTCCTTTCAAATTCCATATAAATTAACTCCATATAAATGAATGGACTGCTTCCTTAATGAGACATCAAACATTGAACATTGTATGCACTTTAAGTCTCAGGGCTCTTGGCTTTTTAATAAGCAGTGTAATGTTTCAGAATTTATATATGGCTAACTTAGCATGCTGCTAACTACTGCTGCTGAAGCCAAGGCTAGACCACATGCTTTAAGAAGCCAATGTAAAGAATATATTTTTTGAGCCAGGCTTGTGATAGGAATCTAGTTATGGATTATGCATCTAACCTTGCCCAGCTGTCTAATGAAAGAGAGTTTGGCTCAGGAACAGCAATCTGAAAACAGAGTACCTGAATGTATCTGAGGTATTACTGACTGAAGTTGACAGCCTCAGTGCTGCACTGCCTCAGCATATTTTACCAGGCCTGAGAACTGTGCTGTTAAAACTCTTTTATGCAACACCGTAGAGACGTCTGCCTGTTCTTATGCGCAGACTGGGACCTGGGGACCAGGAGGTGTGAAAGTGATAATTACCTTAGTGGACATTGAGTGGAGAAGATAGACCTCAATTGTTTTTTCAAAGGCGCAAAAATACTGGTCAGCTCTTCACCAAATGACTTTTAAGAGAGACATGGCTCCATCCTGACTTGTGTGATATTGTTTATTGTTTATTGTTTACAATGATGGAATAAATCTGTTACCCTCCTGCCCCTCAAACCAGGAAGCTCCATTCAGCATAATTAAGACCACTTAGTGTGTGCTACGAGAGGACCAACCTTTTCTCACGATCCCTGCACTCCCCGACATTTGTATGGCGAGCCCATTTGTAGCAGATACGTGACCCCTGACCCCATAAGTACTCGTGTTTATTGAGTCTCCCTTCTGTTTAAGTAATTGGCTCTTATATGCTGAGTTACTATAACCCACACAGTACAATTGTCTGACCTCAGTCCCTCGTAAACATCCATTAGGCCAAGCGGCCTGAGCGGGTAATTTCCTTGGCAGTCGGAGGAACTGGTGGTACACACAGCCACATGGACAGAAGCTGAGTCACGCCGCTCATGTCTGAGGCAGGAATGTGCTGTGTTAACTCTCTTGTGCTGTGGCAGTGCAATGAAGGTGAGCTGCAAGAAAGCAGGGCTCCTTCCTACAAACCTCTAACTGCAGCAGCGTCCCTGTGGGTGAGACATGGGCTGACACAGTGTGAGACTCCATAGGTCAACCATGTGCGCTGTGTCAAAGAAAAACGGAATTCTAGGGAGAAACATATAATTGGGCTATATTCAGTGGTCATGTACCACAAGGATATATCACTTTCCTGGAAAAACGTTGGCTCACCTTATTGGCAGATCTGAGAATTAATCCCTACTTTTTTTCTTAATCCTTTTCCTTATCATAAGATTATAAAAAGCCTGATCCCTCTTCTCGGAGATATTAAATTGCATCCATAATACAACTGCAGGCTTAAAGAAATCAATGCTCCGTTCCTTCAGCCACTAGTGGCCCAAGAGCACTTTGTTTTGAATTTCATTCGGTAATTTGTAATTCTCCTATTCGTCCCAGAACCCCAGACATGAATAATGGGTGAGAGGCAGCCTGTCTTTGGAATTCAGAGGGCACCAATCTTCTCAAACAGACACAAATTGGAAAAACGCTTCAGATGTATTTTCATTCATTCATTCAAAAGGAAGAGAAAGGTTCCTTTTGGGTTATTATTACCTCACCTCACTTCCCTGCTCTGACAACACATCAGCCCCTGCACACTTCAGTGTGTGTCTGTGTGTGTGTGTGTATGCATGCATGTGTGTATGTCTGTGTGTGTATGCAGGTGTGTGTGTGTGTGCATGCGTTTGTGTGTGTGTGTGTTTTGGCTAAACATGGTACTCAGTATTGCATGAAGCTCATTTCTTTTTTTCTTTCTCCTGCTTTGTGTTGAAGGATAGAGGTTACCCACTCATGCATGCATGAATAAGCCGACATGGCCTTTGTGTGGGAGAATAGAAGTTAGTTGCCTCATGAGGGACTGTCACTTTTTCCTCGTACTCACATGTCTCAGAGCCACAGATAAAAGTTCCTCACTCACATGGCATGACTAGCAATGCAGCCAAGGCAATCTCAAATAGATACAATGCAGATGAGCTGTGACTGGAGGTGATATACCACTTAACTTCTGCCCTAGACGCTTCTGCTTCTGTGTGATATATTTCACCTATTTATTTGTCCTCTTCCTTCTAAAAACATATGAACTTTAAAGCCACGTAAGTCCATATGAAGCCAGCATCAATATTGTTCCAAAAGAGTAGAATGCCTTAGTGGCTAACAAATGAAAATAAAAATCAGTGTTTATTTATCAAAGAATTATCAGTTATAGTATTTTTGGACTATACTAAGACAATTTTAAGACCATACTTAGACCATAGTAAAAAGATACAAAGACCATAGTAAGAAGATACAAAGGCCATACTAAGACCATACTTAGACCATAGTAAAAAGATACAAAGACCATAGTAAGAAGATACAAAGGCCATACTAAGACCATACTTAGACCATAGTAAAAAGATACAAAGACCATAGTAAGAAGATACAAAGGCCATACTAAGACCATACTTAGACCATAGTAAAAAGATACAAAGACCATACAAAGACCATACTTAGACCATAGTAAAAAGATACAAAGACCATAGTAAGAAGATATAAAGACCATTCTGAGCTTTACCTTGCTGACAGTTCTTATATTAACAGCAGTTAACTGGGCCAGCATTCAGGCTGTGGTTTGGTGAGATGAGGTTCCTTTGGGTTAGCATCATGACTTATGACACATAGGTCCAGAGACCTCCTGGTTCTGTACTAAACTGGTGTCTCTTTTCCTTAAAGGACACGAGCCTGACACTGTGCCTATGGACATGTCTCTGTCCTTACTGGAGTTCAGTCTGCCTCTGATTAAAACCCTGTCTGCACTCGAAAAGTGACACCGAACTACCCTATGATCACAGTGCTCCATTAGAGGATTATTAGTCTCAGTAAATGTCAGTTTGTCACCAGAGGCAGTGTGACCTCCGGAAGAGTCCGTCTCGAGTCCCCAGTTTGCCGTTCCTGCGGTTACCGGGGCTCATTCTCCATCTCGCTGCCATTAACCTCACTTTACATGGATGCGAGATCAGTCTGCTGCTTCTCTGTTACGTGGGGAAGTTTATTATCTTGTGGCTTCATATGTGTGTCTGTTTTTCTTTTTTTTAATCTGATCAGACTGAGTGGTTTCTGGGCTGGGTGCAGCACGCCCACAGTGAGGTCGGTCAATGTCTCACGCTGAACACAAGGCGATCAAAGCACAAGTCATGTCTGAGTTAGGAGAAGGTTTAAACTTCGTACGGCAGAGCCTCTCCTGGAGAAAAGAAAGAAACCTTTTCCCAACTAAAGAGATTAACTTTGCAGTGACATCTAAGTCAAGGGGAATTTTTAATTCCATGTATAACTTGCAACTTAACGTTCTTGTAATATTGGTATGTCAGAACCATGTCCACTGAGACATATGATCACACCCACAAGCATACAATCGGTTTTGGGTGAACATCTAAAACAACCTGGATATATACAAAAACTGGGGAAAATGGTTTTCATCCAGTCATATTTCCCACCACTGCTTGAAAGAATGAGCTTTGTGCTAATCAAGGTTGGTTTGGTTTAGAAGAGGTGGCCACATGCCACATTTATAAGGATATATTATATATGGGGACTGTGCTGGTACACAGTCCTGTCCTTCCCATACATAAATATGCTGTGCAGTGCTGCACAGTTTAGGGTTCTATCTGCCTTCTATATGCCAAATTCATATTGACTAAGCTGTGTGGTCAGGTGTGTTGGAGGGAAAACACCAAAACAGAGAGGGCTTGAGGTTACAGGAGAGTGGTGTAGACTGTAGCTCAGGCCTGTGTTAGATCCTCAGAACTGCGGTAGATCCTCAGGACTGTAGCACCATTAATCCAGTGCAGAAAAGAAGCTGAACAATACACAGAGCATCTCCTCTCTAATCAGAGATACGAATCACAGCTCTTTGATCTGAGGAGCTTTGTTGAGGGCCTTCAAAACAAAGTAAGGGTTTAGCGGGCGATGAGCCTGTGCTGTCTTTAATCCTCTCATCATGTACTCCGTCAGACCTCCTCACCACACCTCTGACATTTCATACAAAATCACATTTTCATGATGACTGTCATCACGGACAGGAGTTCAGCGCTGCAGACGGGCTCTGGGTTTCTGAGGGTGTCACCTTATAATCAGAGGTCTGAATTCTAAACGCAAAGGGGAGTGACCTGTATGGGCCTTATTTTAGAGGCCACAGACGTCCAGGAGTATGTCACTTTGATGTTGGTTCTCTTTGATGTGTGTAGAACATACACACACACACACCATCAAAGCCAAATTCATGTAATCAGGCTGCATGCCCTTGCTGGTTACTTCATTGGTACTAGTGAAGCTGTGTGGGTTTGAGCTGACAGTGGGCAGCAAAGAGCAAGCAATTAAAATACAGCAACAGTACTGTCTTCTAATTTTGTCTATGGCACCTTTACCAGGGTTGGAGAAACCTGAAGAGGGAATTACTTCCATTTCCACCTCACAAGTACTTTTTGGACTGGATGACTGCAGGTGCTGTGAGGGACTTGCAGTTATTTTTAGTGCATTGGAGTACAAGATAATAATTAGTGAATTTCATTTTTAAAAGTACTTGGGATCCTTGAAACATCTTAATTCCCCAGTGTATAATAAAGTGACTTGTTATAATGTAAATAAATATTGTGTGAAAAAAGGCATAAACACACTGACAGCCAAATCCTGAATAACTGAACATTTTTCACCTTGGAGTGACCCTGAGCACTGTACAGAGGAGGTCTGTCTTAAAAACATCCAACCAAACACAAACAATACATCTATAAAATCACCACAGTGTGCAGCCCCACCACAGTGTGCAACCCCACCACAGTGCAGCCCCACCACAGTGTGCAGCCCCACCACAGTGCAGCCCCACCACAGTGTGCAACCCCACCACAGTGCAGCCCCACCACAGTGTGCAACACCACCACAGTGCAGCCCCACCACAGTGTGCAGCCCCACCACAGTGTGCAGCCCCACCACAGTGTGCCCCACCCCAACATGCATCATCCACAAAATATTTCAATAACAGCCACAAACCACCACTCTACAGACTCTCAACAGTCTAAGAATAGAACATCTAAAATTAACAGAATAAGTGGAAAATTACACGTAAACACCCCACATATCTTGCATTAAAAAGCCTCAGTTGAAAAGCACAGTTGATGGTGATCAGGGCCTGGCAGTGTTCCATCCTGTATTGGCAATATTGCTGGAATGGTCAATAAAGAGTGTTTTGACCGAGCTCCACTTCAAACCCTCGTGATTGAATCCCCACGCCTACACAGCCCTGACTGGATGGAACCTTTCAATACGCACCTCCTCTCAGTGCCTGTGTACTTCACTTACCCAGATCATTGTACTTGGTAATGTGAATTCACCAAGACAATTTAAACACAAGAAAAGGCTGTCACGACTTCATCCGGCAGTTGTCCAATGGGGCTTAATTGCAGAGATGTGAATTAAGATGACACGCTCATACACCCCTGGCCTAACGAGTGTGTGTAAGCGTCACATTATTGCACAATATCCTCATAACAAAAAGAGAGGATGACAGATTCCATCTGGGGATTTTGGTTGAAAAACCTCTTGGTCAAAAGTCCCAAAGGGTTCTCTACATTTTTGAATCTATAATCCATAACCTCCTGAATAAGTTCATAATCCAACAATGCTAGTATGCTAGTGCTAGTAACCAGTGAAGGATCTTGGGTGAGATTTGAAGTAAAAACAACCATTATTTGGCAGTTTAGCAATACACAAGTCCATGCACGCTATATCTCCTTCACTGTCTCTATCTCATTGTCTCACACCGAGAGACATAGAGAGCGAGAGAATGAGAAAAAGCATAGCCCAGCTACACATCTAGAGACGGCATGAGTGTCATGGCTCCTGCAAAGCATGCCAGAGCCACATGCCACTCTGACATCACTGATAGAGAGCATCAAAAAGGGCAATTCACATCTCAGCCTATTTACAGAGCTGTGAAGACCCGTATGCATAATTAAACAGGCATAGTTAAGACTCACCCAACCAACACAGGCGTCCCAGAATTCCCACACACCATGGGTGCACAGGCAGGCAGCTGATAACTCTCGCGTGCCTTCCTAAAACACAATGCACTAGAGGACTTTTTGCTCATGTGGCCTGTTTTGGTTTGATGTTATGTAGAGTACTCATATTTCCAGTCTTGTAATTACCCACCAGCCACTGCTGTAACGGCTATCTCCCCTTCTTTGCCCTCTACACCCGATCAGTGTCTGACAGGGTGAAGGAGCTCTACTGTTGAGCCTAATACCACACGAATGTAAGACTTCTGGAATCATATTTGTAATATTTATATAAATGGGTAAAATGGCTTTATCGGGTTATAGTACTTTAAAGCTTTTGTTCATATCTCAATAGCATAAAAAACATAGAGTGCACCGGACCATTATTGTTCATCAATTTCATCCCAGATTCATAAAAAAATATTTGTATCTTATCAAGTGAAGGCTAATAACTTAACCTTTTAACCACAGAGTAATTCGGAGTCTTTGATGATATCATATAGTCTCATGTTTAATAAAACACAGAGGCCCCTTTCCCATGATAACTGCTCCGTGAGCAGACAGTTCACTTCCCTTCATATTTGCAAAGGTCACGCCGGCTGCTTTAAGGCCTTGAGCTGAAGGCCCCACACAGTGCTGGTTCCCTGCGTCTTCCTCAGCTCTTCAGGTAAACACCAGGCCCTTCCTGATAGGCCTGATGAGAGACCTGGGAGAACGCTGCAGACTTCGGTGTATGAAGACCTGGGACTGGGAAGCCCTACTTTAAGTCCTCTTCGTCTTTGCCGAGCAGTAAATACACGTTGAGCTTGTGTGTCATGGCACAAAGTTAGTGTGACCCTGCACGGCTGTGTTCAGCACTTGCACTAAAACAGTGCAGAGATCATAATGCAGTGGGCTGAATATCTCGATTTATGGGCAGCGTTCTGACAGCCGAATGTCTCCATGACTCTGGTTGGAGCTGATATACAGCAGGAAGAGTCTGGGTGGTGATGAAGAGATTTTGTGTATGTGTGCACGAGGATATGGGCTCACAGCCAGCAATACGCTGTATATATCAATTGCTACACCCTAAGCACATCTTCACACGCCATGGGAAGCAAGGCCCCGGGATCCGATTCTGCTCTTAACTGAACCTTGCATCAAGGTGCCACGTCTTTAGGCATCAACTGCACTGGACGTCAGATGTGTCCCAGCTTCAGGGGTGAGTGGATGTGAAAAGATGAGTTTCTAATGAAAGTTAATCTGCCTGGAGACTCTCAGCAGGGCTCTTGGAGCTTTCTGCATCAAAGAGCTGTTTATGACATAGTAAAGTAGGAAGTTAATATGATCAACAGTGTGTGTTCTCTGAGCTTAATTGCATCATGAGAGTCCAGATATTTCCTCTGCACATCAGTATTTAGTGATGCGCTTCCTGCTGGACTCGTTTCTGCATCACAGCACTCTCATACTGTCTATCAAGCACGAGCAGAGTATGTTCACATCACTACATCATAAGTAACATCCTGAAATTAAACTTGTATTTTCATATTTTCCAATTTACATTCACATTGACATTTTCCAGCATTTAGCAGATATTCCTGCCCAGAGTGACTTACAAAAGCAACTCACAACCCTTCACTATATTAAATGCTTTTAGTCCACAGGGGACGGAGCTGGTTATGCAAATGACAACAACAAAAGGGTCTGCAGGATTCTAAACAAAAACAAATAAATATATAAATAAATACGTATTAAAATGGATTTCAGTTATTGAAACTATACTGCATGCTGCATATCATGTCATGAGAGTAGATTTCAGACCATTACAGAATTATTATTCTCTTCATACTTATATAAAATGATCTCAAATAGGCTTCATTATAGATACGGCCTTTGTGTGGAGATGAGGGCAAAAAATGCATAGGCTGCATGTGCAAGCAGGCCAGAGCTTTCTGGATATGCGGCAGAAGCTAAATAAAGGATCACTGCTAATCACAGTGACCCTCTTAAGTTAAATCCCTACATAATTAGAAACACATGGAGATGACACTCCCCCTGCTTGGGGTCTTACGCTCAGACCTGAGTGGTGAAGAGGGGAGAGTATGTCCATTTGGATGGCTAGTTAACGGTCAGAGAATGAATTGGCCATTTTCAAAAGGCATAAACAACTTTCCGCCCACCGAAAAAAAATTACAAGCAAAAACACTACTTATCATTGTTGTTTCTCTGCTCCTGCAGTGAAATGCATTATGTGAGCGTGTTAGCATGGCTCTTGTTGTGCTACTGAATCAGGCACAGCAGTGTTACGGCACTTTTTGCAGATGAGAGTGCCCAGAAGTGCGCCGCTGATGCATGAACTGGAGTCTGTACACATCATGCAGGTTAGCCAGGGATTTAGCCTGACTGGATTCTTCATGCTAACATGACAATATGATTTTGACAGAAGATACTTCTGGCACTTCTGAAGGTTGCTCTAGATAAGGGCGAATATTATATATGTGAATGTGTTTCTAAATACAAATGGATTTTTCCAATATGTTGTAGGATCTGTGTATGGTTAACATCATGAACCTTTCTTGGTTCTTGGTTTATGTCATCAATAGCACTGATAGTGATGAGAACTTTTAGCCTAGCAGAAGTTTTATGCATTTAAACGCAGTAAAAATACACATTTGATGAGCACAGCTCGCGGAAGGTCTGGCAACTTTCACGACTGCACTTTGCTGGGGCAAACATCTGCAGGGAATTCTGCACAGCTGTGATCAAAGTGTTAAGATCCCCACACCTCTGCCTTTGAGTGTAGATGTGGAGGCTTCGTTCAGTGCCTTCAGAATGGAAGACTTCTCCTCCCCTGCCGTTGATGGCTCTAACGGCTAAAGAGGCTGCTAAGAAATGAAAAGCAATATATTTACACGTATATAAATATATTTTTTTTCTGCTTCTTGGCGAATAGGTCCCCCACTGTTTTATGGAAATGCTGCTTTGTTTCAACTTCCTTTGGTGTTTGGTAAACACAAGGAAATGGGAGAAGCAGAAGTTAACGTGAACTCTAAAGCTTTACTTGCCCAGAGGCAAGTTCAGACAAAAAAAAGCTTTATTCAATTGTTCAGCAAATGATTCCTGCAAACTGGCTGAGAGTAGCTGAGGTATGCCTTTAGTCCTCTGATGCTTCCAAACATGACCGGAAACGTATTTTGCATTTATTTATTTAGAAGTATTTAATATTTGCCTTCTTAAATTGGTTATAGGCTTCCCACAGCTAGACAAGACATAACTTGTGCAGCTCTGCCCTTTCTTCCTTTCGTCTTTTTTATCGAATCTATTTGTTGATTCTCTCTTGGTGTGGGTCACTGAATCCAATTACAATGCAACCCTTTAAGCCCTCTGGTTCTGCCGACAGAAGTCTGCGTTCTCTCAGCATGTAAGCTGTCTATCAGATAATGGAGCACTGCGGCCTCTTCCTCGCCTCCACCCGCCTCCATCCGCCTCGCCCCTGCGCCACCGCCACCCACCTCGTCTATGGCCTTCTCCCGGGAAATCTGCGAAGAGCAGCTGCTGTTATCAGCCAGCGTGGTCAGGCCCCCCTCCCCGGCGGCCCACTCTTGATGACACTGAGCACCAAGGCCACGTAACCTAACCCTAACCCTAACCCTAACTAACCCTTTCCTAACCCTAACCCTAACCATAACCCTAACTAACCCTAACCTAACCTAACCCTAACCCTGACTAACCCTAACTCATAACTCTAACCTAACCCTAACCCTTTCCTAACCCTTCCTAACCCTAACCCTAACCCTAACCCTAACTAACCCTAACCATAACCCTAACCCTGACTAACCCTAACCCATAACTCTAACCTAACCCTATCCCAAACCTAACCCTAACCCTAACCTGACCCTGACCCTTATCCTAACCCTAACCATAGATCTGTGCTCTCACCGGCTCAGGAAGTCTCTGAAGGTGGTGTGCACAGAGAATCCGGCCTGTCTGATCTTCACCGTCTCCAGTATGCCAGAGTAGCGCAGCTGGTTCAGAACTACTTCTGGGTCAAACTTATTAGTGTGCTACAACAAAACATACAGGAATGCAGTTAGGGTCAGGGTACAGTCAGGGGTCAGAGTAGGGTCAGGGGTCACAGTTGATGAACAGTGAATTTAAGACCCAGGCTTCCTGACGATGTACATTTGAATCACCGTGTTACAAAAGAAAAGGGAACAGATAGAAAAGAAACCAAATGCACACAATAACATAAACGCAACAGTGAATCAGTGGCGAGTGCTGCGCTAACCACATTATTATTCAGAATGACACCACCTCTGTGTTAATGAGACAGATACCTCCCACATCCCAACACACACTACAGAAGAGAGTTCTACAAGGTTCATTCTAGAAGGTGTACCTTCTAATCTCAATGTTGCAAAAGATTATACCCCAGAGTAAAAGGCAGAAAACATGCAGCTATGTCCATGTGCATACATGTATGTGTGAGTGTGTATACTGTATGTCTGTGTGTGAGAGAGTGAACCCAGCATGTGTGTGTGTGTATGTGATAGAGAGAGAGAGTGTACCCAGCGTGTGTGTGTGTGTTATCACCATCACTCCTGTGATGCAGATCAGCACCTGGGCAGGTGTGACCTCTGACCCTGGTGCCGGTGGGTTCGGGCTACAGGAATGTGCTGGCAGCAGGGACAAGAGACGACTCACACAAAGAAGCTACATTTTCAGACCTTAGGAAGACTTCAGAACATGACGGAACATTCCAGAACACGGAACAAAACAATGCTGCACTGTGGCCGCACTGTGGCCATCCACTTTCAACAAATGAGGTCAAGGGACGAGAGGGAGGAAGACATGTTCCAGACAGAAGTAAAAGTTTCCCAAGGGAGGGAAAAGTGTATGCTGTGCTTAGGACTAGCATACCGATATGAACGTCTGCCTTATCTGTGTAATGTTGTGTCTGTGAATGGTAAGATTTTGTGTACGTGACCAGTCCCTCAACATACATAAGGACTGGCATCATGTGAAATAAACTAGAGTGCTATGGTGAAGTAACCAATTTGTGTGCGTGTGTTGCTTTCACTGACACTCTCCAAGCGCTTGTAACTATTCTCACAGAGAGACCCTGGTTGTTGTGACGGAGAATTTCCATGACAGCGTGTACTGACAAATGTGTGTGTGTTTCAATTGCAGATGTTTGTTACTGTAAAAAAAAAACAATTAGAAACACCAGTGGCCTCACCCTGTCAAACCAACAAGATCATTTGAATATCCGCATATAATGCAAATATCTTTACTGTAAAAAAAAAACAATTTGTTATTGTTTCTAAAATGATGACACAAAAAAGGTTTATTTGTGACAATAGCTGTAATAATGACAACGTGTGTGTATGTGTAAGAACGTGTGTGTGTTTGTGTGTGTACATGTGTCTGTGTGCCTGTGCATATCTTGGATGAGTTTATTTTGGCAGTAGATGACAACACCGAAGGAAAATTAACTTACAGTGTGTATCTTGGCATTATTGCAATGAATCAAATATTTTTATATAATTAAAGACCAAATAAACAATTAGCAGGGGTAGAATTTCTCTCCAAGGCATGTCTTATCAGAAGGGTACAAGCTCTTTGGCATATTCTGGTTTTTGAAAAAAATAAAGAAAGAAAGACAATAGATTTGTTTATGTCCACAATGCTAATACACATTCCCATCATTGTAATCATTACACTTTCTAAGAGAAAGCACAGCCTGTTTCTCATCAGGAAAAACTGCACATACATTCCTACAGACAATTAATAGTCTTTGTAATCACTCTCATATGAACCTGAAAAACACAATTAACACGCCTCTTTCAGAGGGTGAGAGAATGCGAAATTAGAGAGTGTAAAAGACCAAAAAAGAAGCCTCCTGTACCCCAAGGCCCCACTATTATTAGCAGTGACCAGTTTCCCTGATCTGTTTCTGTGTTTCACCATCTGGCAGTAAGAGGGGAGAGGGCAGAGGATGACAGAGGATGACATAGGAGAAGCTCCAGCGTCATTCACATGTACGTGATGAAGGGATGCTGCACTAGGAATGTGTGTCTGAGAGAGAGAGAGAGAGAGAGAGAGAGAGAGAGAGAGAGAGAGAGAGAGAGAGAGAGAGGGAGGAAGAGAAGAGAGGGAGAGAGAGAGGGAGAGAGATAGAGAGGGGAGAGAGAAGAGAGAGAGAGAGCAGCTGGATTGAGTGGGGAGGAGCAGATCTGTGACACTCTGCAAGTCAAAGCTTGGTTCACAGTCCTATAGTAAGAAACCTTGTGACACAGGAGATATAGACTCCATCATTATTACCACCTCAGGGAGGGGGTGGAGGAGAGTGATGTGTGATTTTCCCACACACTGAGCAGATAATAAGTTCAATGGGGTACTGAGTGAAAAAAGGGCAGGGATCTCCAGAATTCTATGAAAATTCTGATAAAATCATATCATTCAAAGTCACTTAAAAGGGCCATTTTCAGACTTGGCCATTTTCATTTGAGTCCTGAAAGCTTGGGACGGATGCAGAGTTTCCCCCTTTTGAGAGTGCTGTTCAGGACCGACATCCAGAAAGCGCGGCGTGACAGAACGACCGTCACCTCTGACACGAGCCTAGAAATGCCACATGACGACAGCCAATGAGAACAAAAGCTCAAGTCAGGTAATAAGGAAGCAGCTCATTGGCTTAGATCCCTTTTTGAAGAGAGAGCCAAAGGATTACCAGCACTGAAATATCTCTCCGAAGGGGCCACCTAGTGTAAAAAAATATCCATTTTTTATTAATTATTTAACCAGTAAATAATTTGGCTGCCTAACGTTAGGTCTCAGCTGAAACACACAGTAACTTAGCAGAACATAAAACACAGCTTATTAAGCTAAAACTATTAATTCACTTAATTTGAGGGTCAATAAACTCTTTTTAAGCAGTCATATCACTTACTTACCCTACTACCTAAATTGAAACATCTGGGCCCCATTTCCCAAATGCATCGTAGTGTTAAGATCATATAAAATGAAAGAGAGGTCAATGTAATACTCACCCATTTGGAAGTGATCTTTGTGTAACGATGCTTTTGGGAAACCCAACCCTGATCATTTTTTATAGTCAGTGAACCTGAGTTCAGTGAGTGTGATCTTTTAGATAACGTACATGCATTAGTACATGCAAGAGAGATGCCTCTGGATACCTGAGAATGGCCTTAGCCAAAAATATTCACTGTCACTTCTCATATCAATAGCGTTGTGCATGTTGTTATGGATTTTTCTTTCTTTCTTTCTTTCTTTCTTTCTTTCTTTCTTGACCTCTCTGATGTGTATTAAGTGCAGATTTCTCTGTTAGTAATTGAGTGAATTCAGGCTGGACCGAGCAGCACACATAAAGAAGCAAACGTATGCTATGCCAAGCCAAGGCAAGCCAAGGCCCACCTTTTATTTAATCATTTGCTAGAGTAAAATGATTTGTTTTGTTGTCATTCTGTCCATTTCCCTGGTGCTTTACAGTACCGCTGGCTAGAAATCAAGGCAGATTGTGAGTTGTAATCAGTCCAGTTTGATCACCGCCATTCTAAACTACTGGTTGGCTACAGCCACAGCAAAACAAAGCATTTCTGCATTGCTAGACCATAATTCTGTTCTTCATGATTTAGGAACTGAAGAAAAAAAAAATAACAGTTGTGTGTGTGTGTGTATGTTTCTGTGTGTGTGTGTGTGTGTGTGTGTCTGACCTGGTATATATGGTCTCAACCTTTTCTAATATAGATTAATAACAGGCAATATGAGTGTCCCTCTGCAGCTCCATGCCATGCTGCCCCAGGGAAGAAGGAGACAGGGGGACAGTAGGACAGGGGGACAGGGGGACAGGAGCCAGCACAAGTGGCGTCGGACAGGCCGGGTCTTCTGGGCTCACCGGAGACACTGCAGTGCTGCTGCAGGTTCGACTCTTCACCCGTGCGGATTTGCAATGCACTCTTTCTTCGTTTGGTCACAGTCACAAAGCAAGTGCTGCCTAACCATTCGTGTGTGTATTGATCTTCGGTGCCGCTTTTATACAAGCGCCGTGCATTATGGGGTAACTTGAGTCTGAAGTGTAGCTGGGACATCTCGCTGTTATGATGAATGGCCGCTGTGTGAGTGTGTATGAGGCACTGCTCTCTCAGACAGCCCGGTCACTTACAAAGCATTGTGATATGTTAAGGTCAAGGTCATTTCTTTGAGACTCCAGCTTTCAGACAGCCACACATGATGCTTTAGAGCTGCTATTGTCTGAGTTTCTTTTTGTGGTTTTGTTATTACTGCAGTTATTTCTCTCTATTGCTTTTGTCTTCATAATTACATACATTTCTGCCAATCTGAGCTCTTCTTCCTTAATATGTTACGTAGACATCAAACGATGATGTGCTGCGGTCATGCATCCTCAGCACCAGCTCCCATATGTATTGATCAAACAAAACTCGTTCATAGTCACTGCAAGTCGTTGCTGTAACAAACAACACCTTCTGGAAATGCACACCTTACACACTCAATCCTGAATGCTCTAGTCATGTTCTTATCCCCTTTATAAAGCTTTATGTCTGCTAAGCCACTTCCTCCTACTTTGCTCTTTAAGCAATGTGATTTCCAAATGCTGGCATCAGACGTATTGTAATGTGAAAATAATATCTGGGGAAAGAAATGATTTTGGTCTCAGTTCTCAGTTGTTAGAAAGCAAACAAATGCGTAGGAATATGTTTCTTTTTTCATGTCTCTGAAGGCCAAGACCTGGCTGAGAATCTCCACCAGCATATTGCCAGACATTTAATGAGGGTAAAGGCTAGCAGACTGCAGCAAACATGGCCATTGCAGTATTTAGATGCCAAGACCTATGGGCTGAGAGATAACTGCTACATAAATGAAAGAACCAGACTCACTTCACTATTAGTAACCATCACTTTAAATGGAGCAGTCAAATTCAGATGTCATGGCCAGTGGAAGACATGAAGAAGGTCACACCAGTATATTAAAAACAAGTGGGTAAAGAGCCGCTCTGTCAAAGAACATAGCCGATCAGAAAGTGCTGTCCAAGTGAAGGAAGCCCCCAGTGCATTATCCCAGTTAGCCACTGTCGTCAGTTAGCCCCTCCTCCCAACCTTACTGCGCAAGCGACATCACTGAGACATGACATCACTGATTCATGACTTCACTGAGACGTGACATCACTGCGCGTGTGCACATTAGCACTGAGCCCAAAGATGAGGTCTATCGACACAGTACCTCTGTCCCATCTCTGGATTCACTTAGGGTTCACTTTCACTCCAAAGCGACCGTGCTACTCAGTGATACCAGCACACAGGAGTATAAGGAGTGTGCTAGTAGAAAAAAGTCCAGTGACTGCTTTCAACAGTATGAGTGGGACAAAGCCTTATTTGCCATTTTTTGTCACTGTCTTTATACTGGGGAAGCCCCTATTATATCAGTTATCAGATGTGTCAATTATGTGAATTCAACAATTCTCAAGAAGGGCCATAATTATAGAAAGGTGGCAACAATCTATATCTGTAAATCTTTTATGTCTGATGAGCTTGTTTGAACCCACCCTACAAGAGACACATGATACATTTAGATTTTGAAACGAAAATATTCTGCTCATTGATCTTGACTCAAGTGTCATCCACATATCTGACCCAACAGTAATTAGGCTCCTACACTCACAATGCGCCACCCATCATTGAGTGTAAACCTCTGACAGAAGCTTAGGAAGCTTGTGCATGTCCAGACCGGGGGGGGAGGGGGGGGGGGGGTGTTGGTGAAACAGCAAGCACACCCAGCATGTATACCAGACGGGCATGAGGGGAGGGGGGCATAGCAGATGGAACAGCACCGTTACCCCCTGTGCAGCTGGGAGGATATTCATCAAGTTTCATAGTCCTGTGCATTTCAAATCAGCGACACACTAACAAGAAAACCTGTACACCCTAAAACAGACCTAAACAGTATCAGGGCAATATAACATACTCAGTGCAAACCATTTAAAGTGCACTACATCACTGTGTTGAAGGGAAACAACTACTCTGTAAGTGAATGGCCTGAAATAGGTTAAGTCCTCAGGTCAGGATTTAGCTGCATACTCCTTCAAGGTCAGCAGTACATACATCTTAGAAAGAGAAGCCAATTGCCCTGAAAGAGACATGAATGAGTCTGTCTGCGTTCAACTAGAACACCCATTCCTTGGTGAAGGGAGGCCTGGCTTCGCTACATGAATTCTATTTACAGTGAGTGCCATTGACACTTTTCATGATGCCATATGTGTGAATCACCCAAAAAGGTTTAAACGCTAGAGAATGTTCCTACCTAACTCTGAGAATAGATGAGCCCCTTTGGAGCCTGTTTAGTTTGCTCCGTGTGTTCAGATTTTGTTTTTTTCTGGTTGAAACAACACTTGATCCAATTCTAAATGCTAGGCATGCACACCATCTTAGACGGTTTTCTATGTGCACTTTACATTTTGGAGTACGTTGTCTGACTTGGCTTCATGCTGTCATTCATTAGTGTGTTGATGTGAAGACCATCATGTGCCTCCTCAGCCTGACCTCCCAAAGGAACTGCAAGAATTGTTGGTGAGGTGACCAGGACCCGGTAAAAACCCTCCTTAAACGGAGCAATACTTTCTAAATTCGGATAGAAATCTTTTGGTACACTATTACTTCGTGACCCATGATTATTTAACCTGGAAATGTGGGCAGAAAGAGGAGGAATACATTTATTACAAAGCATATAGGCACTGACAGCCAATCAGAGCCCAATACTGAAAGCAAAAGTACAACAAACAAATTATCAGGGCCCTCGCTCATTCAAATGGATCCTCATCAGTATTCAGATTCATCAAGTGCATTCATTTGTCGGAACAAAGGTATCTAGGGGCCACTTGCAGTCAGACCAAAACAAAGTGACTTCTGAAAGCAACGATTGTCAGGAATATTCCTCCAGAGACTCACCACCTTCCTCTCTGACCCGTGATTGAGCCGTTTATCACGTTTGGCTTGCCGTTGAGCGCCGGTTGTTCATTTCTGCGCGGCGCCTTCTAACCCTTCTGTCCCGCAGGAGGGCGGCTTGTTCCTGAAGCCCTGTCGAGCCTGAAGGATGCTGGGCCTGGCGCGCTGCCCCTCCTCAGCCGTGCGGAGCGTCAGCCGGGCCCCGGGAGCCTCGATCGGCGTCTCAGTCTCACCCTGTCACCAATCCCAGCTGCCCCGCCACACACAAAGCTCCACAGCCTCTTATGAGATGCCTGTGCACGAACCTCTCACAACAGCTAGCTTATTAAATCAGATAGGGGAAAAACATCCATGCTCACATGCTCGCACACACACACAGACAGACACACACACACACACATACACACACAGAGACACACACAAATGTCTTTTCTATATGTTAAGCCTGTGATTCATTATTCTGTATTATCACATCTAACTGACATCCAGGTTTCCTTTTATGTGATTATGTAGGTTTCAAAAGAACACATGGAATTACTTGACTGCTGGAGATATCTTCATTCAGACTATACACTCACCTGTGCATTTTCCTTACGGCCATCACACATCTGACCCTGGGAAAGGTAAAATACGCGTCTGCTGAGGGCAATATGTCCCATCTCTGGCGATTTATCACCGTCTTCATGCCTTCCAGCCATAGGCACTGCTGATCAGCACAGTTATCAGCCTGCAAGGCGCAGGGGCTCATTGCTAATGCAGGAAAGGAGCCGTGGGCTGGCAGCACAACTCTGTGTCTTAAGGGCACCAGGGAAGAGGGGAACAGGGAAGCATAGAGAAGCACACAGAAGCACACAGAAGCACAGGGAAGCACAGAGAAGCACAGAGAAGCACAGGGAATCATTCTGTTTCTGCTCATTCTGTTTCTGCAGGAATTACATATTAATTCTGGCAAATCATAAGCATAAGTCAGAGGCAGGATGGGAAAATCACCCATGTAATTCTCTGAGGGTTTAAATTAATTGGAACCACTCAATATGACTCGGAATGCCAAATTACTTAGAAGGTATTAAACGTAATTTGTCTCTTACTACCTAGCATCCACTCCCACTGAACTTTTTGTTTTTGCATTTCTACTACATTTATCAAAAAAAGTGAATTTTGCATTTCTACAAACTTTAGGCTATCACATGATTTGTTGATTTGTTGCATTAATTAATTCTTATTCTTATTACACTTATATTAGACAAAACATTACAAATGAAAGAAAACATGATACAACTATACAAATACACATGGAAAATATTTTTATGAGACAATGAGCAGAAATATGATCATTAAGTGTTTCAACTAAATGGTTCTTCACTGGTTTTGACTTAAATTCTGTATTTCAGATATGCTCCTCTAGATTTAAAGAGAACCTGCTATCTTTGAGGCCTTTCATGAAGTATCAGCAGGTATGTTGCTGGTGTGGCAGTCCAAGTCTTTGTACATTTATCTGGAGGACCTTTATCACTGGTAAGCTTTGCTTTTCTCACTGGGAGCTCAGGTTCATCCCACTGGATCTCAGTTGCTGAAAAGTGACAGTGACAGTGGTGTCCAGACCTTTCTCTGTAAAATACTGTTCTATAGTGCTTTCCATGGTAGTATAGTAGTCTTGCTTTTTTCCCTGTCTAAACACAGTTGTGACAGTGTTTCAAATATGTTTCAAATATTTTCAGTCCAGATAATCACGACTTGTTTTTGTATGTTCAGCCTATATATGTATAGTTTTTCCTATTTTTGTCTCATGTCTCATGAGTCAGATGAGAAGTGCAGGACTACACATGAGTAACACCTGGTTGGGAATAAAGGTGTCAGATGCTATTACTGTTTAGAGAGCTCTACAGAAATAACATTCACCACGACTTCAGAGCAGCACGATTGCCCTCAGAACTCCACTTTGCCTGTGGCAAGAAGGTGATACTCCTTTCCTCCCAGAAATGGGATTATATATGGCAGTACTGGCACAAAGGTGCCCTACGGATCCAGCTGTTTCTATACCAACCTTTATGTCACCTCAGGCTCGCCAGCTGTAGTTCTTGTGAATTCAGGCGCATGAAAGTACACGGACAGTGAATACTTGTGCAAGGCCAGAGTGGAGGCTACCACAGGCTGCTTTCTTTTTATTGTTGCGGATGTTGTTGATAGTAGTAGAACACGTAAAACAGTGAAAACGCAATGCTGGTGACGATCACCCTTCCGGTCTGCCCAGCAGATCCACACTGAGGTTATACAATGGAAATGAACATGAATGTAGCAGCAGAACCTGTGAGAGCAGGGCGGGGTCCTGTGAGAGCAGGGGCGGGGTCCTGTAAGAGCAGGGGCGGGGTCCTGTGAGAGCAGGGCGGGGTCCTGTAAGAGCAGGGGCGGCGTCCTGTGAGAGCAGGGCGGGGTCCTGTAAGAGCAGGAGCGGAGTCCTGTAAGAGCAGGAGCGGAGTCCTGTAAGAGCAGGGCGGAGTCCTGTGAGAGCAGGGAGGGGTCCTGTGCGGGGTCCTGTAAGAGCAGGGCGGAGTCCTGTGAGAGCAGGGCGGGGTCCTGCTCCATTTTGACCGCCTTTCTCACGCGCCCCTGCAGGAAGAAGGACCGGTGCTCTGTGTCCCTGGCTTTCTCATTACCAGTCCTGTCCTCACAGCTGCCTCCTGTCCCCCCTGATTGGACTATTTAAGGACTTTCTGCACTCCTTGTTCTTTGCAAGGTCCAACACTGCCACAAATATAATTCTGCAATTATATTATTTTTTCCCCATCACAATGATTTTGTCTTTCTCCTTTTTAATTCTGTTGGATGTTTATTTTTTGCATTTTGATAGCTTGTTGGATTGCTCTTTTGGTGATTTCTATCTTGACTCTTTTCTAAATTCTGATTTCTTTTGGACTGTGTTTTGGTTTGATGATGCTCTGCGTTTGTACCCACCTCCACGTCCCAGTGCTGCAAATGTAACTTGTCTTTTCTCTATTTTTTATTA